>CM038229.1:5102773-5157187 GCA_021442155.1 Cymbidium sinense | reverse complement strand
CTCATCGACCTTTTCTACTAAATCTTATGACTAAGAGTGATCTACGAGTAAATTTGAATTAACAAATTAAGCACAAATTGACAAAGTTACTTGTGCTCATATTTCAAGGAAACTTAAGAAGACTCATCTCTTTCATTTCATTTTCTAAAAATTAAAAACTATGGTCTTAGCTTTATGATTCAATAACTCATTCTTGAAGGTTACTTCTAACTTCTTAAACTCTCATGATCAATTCATATATATGGTCCCATAAGATAAATGGTAATAATATCACAATATCTTGCTTCATGAAAATATATCTTCAAAATGTTTCATAATTTACTCCAATTTCAGTCCACAATACAGGCACTTGAACACATGAGCTTTGAGTAAATACTTTCCACAGTGAACTAAAACACAGGAAGATAACTGATCAAACAAAGCTTTCTCAGAATTCTCCTTTAAGAAAAGCTGAGAACATAGTAGTAATAGCTTGGCACCAAATGTCCCCTCACGTAGCTAATGTCACCCTTATGACCAATCACATATCCTCCCACCTATCATAATACAAAGTAAATATTTCATTAATATAATTATTTCACAAAAAATAAATCATAATCAAATATTATAGAATAAAAAAATTCATATATTTCACCTGATCATTAGTATACCATGCCTTCCACTGTGATTCAACTGGAAGCTTTAGCATTTCGATCGAATACCTAGTCGAAGTCACTGAGACAACTGAATCTTGATCCCCACTGCAGAGAGAGAGAGAGAGAGAGAGAGAGAGAGAGAGAGTCAAGTTGATATAATGGAAAAAGAGAAATAAAATATTTAAAATGATGTTAATGAGTTAGAAAACCTGTAAAACCACACTCGCCAATTAGTTCTCAATAGTTGGAAAGACCGGGTAAAAGTAATCATTCCACCTTTCAATCATCATACTGTAAAAAACAATTATGACATTAAAATGATATTAAATAAATTTATAAATTTAATTTGAATAAAAATTTACTTTTACAAAATTACCACCCAAGGATATGATAAAAGAACAAGCATGGAGTGCTTTCGCACCTCGTGAAGATTCAGATAGGTTTTAACATACAAGGATTGAACTGACTAATATAATGGAAATTAATTTTTTTAATTTAATTTGTATTTTTAACATTATGAAATCAAAATTTGAAGAATTTATAAGAGAAGTTAAGAACTTAACAGGCTTTATATTTGAAGAAGATCCACTACAGATAGGAGCATAAATATCATATCTATCAATATTTCCAACCTCATTTTCAGCCGCAGTAGCCTCATCACAATCAAGTAAAGAATGTCGATGAGGAAAAATTGCGCTTGATTGAATGTTGTTATAGGTTTCATCAATATCAAGGCATGAGTCCACAAGTAATTATAATTCGCCAATTTGCATCTTGGTCGACATAAGCATTCCCCATCTATGAAATCAACCTTTGTTAGTAGCATTTTGATTGGGGTAACTCTTTGTTCATGAATAGCTCATGTTTGATTCATTCTTTAAACGAGATGATATTTAATGTTATTTTGAGATGATTTACTTAAGAGCTGAACAAAAAATTATCTTATTCAATCGTGTTCGGCTCAGTTTTCGATCTTTATTTATTTATTTTCAATAGTTTAAAATATGCACGCCTTCTACGGCTTAAATTTGAATGATTCAAACAAGTTTGAAGACAAGCAAATTTTGAATAAATGAAAATTTTGAACAAATGAAAATTCGAAATCGCCATATAAATGAGTTCATGGTTAGTTCATAAGCATAAACAACAATAAGATCATATACATATTTAGTTCATTTAAACTTCAAGTTTTCAAAAAATATTCAAGCTTATTTTTCTTTTATTAATTTGAATAAATATGAACAAGCATTAATCGAGATGAGCTCTAGTAGTTTGAAGTGCACTTATTCATTCATATATATACATACTCAAATTTGAATTAAATCTTGTTTTGAATTCATTAAATACAAATTGTTTCAAGTCTTGTGCTTACATCTTCATTCATCAAAGAGACTTGAGTAAGATTGTTTCAAGTTGCTTCAATCAATATAATTTTGATTTTGATATATTGGTGTGATTGAAATGAATTGCTATTAACATTGCTGTTTTCTAAAGTTCATTTCAATCATTTTTTAAGTGATTTGAATATTTTTTTCTTGTCACTAAATTGTGTTTTGATTTGTGATATCACATCTTTAAGACTTTTACAAATATTATTTTTATAGTTTACATATTCATGATATTTGTAGTTTACTTTATACAAATTTTTTTAAAATTTATTTTTATCCTTGCACATTGTGTTAAAGTTGTTTTAAATTCATATTTTCAAATCATTATTTCACCTTGTGAAATTGTTTTCAAAAAATCATTTATTTCAAGTACTTCATATAAAGATCATATCATTGATATTTTTAAAATTAAAAAGAAATCTACACATATTGAGCGCTCTTTCTTATTTGTCTTAATATTATTTTATTTGGGCTTATGAGCACAATTATTTAAAAATTAGATAGATAAATTTTATTCTTGTATTTTCATTTTTCTTGTACTAATTTATTTAACACTACCATTGCCGGTCCCAAGTCCGGATGCAAAAAGTGGAGGGTTACGTTAGGTAGTCGACAGTCAGCATAAAATTTGTCGAAATAATCATGACATGAATCCTTTAAATCATTGTGTTAATGCTAGGTCCCCGGAAGTTTCAGATACTGAATCTGGAAAAATGTGCTAGAGTCGATCTACCGGTGCAAGGTTAAATAAGCAAGGGTTCCACATTTTGACGGATGCGGCAAAGAAGTTAGTCCATGAAACTAGAATTAGGTTAGGATCTTGGAATATAGGTACTCTTATAGGTAAATTAATGGAATTAATAGATATTATGGTTCATAGAAAGATAAATATTTTATGTGTTCAAGAAACTAAATGGGTTGGTGAGAAGAGAAGAGATTGATTAGGTTTTAAACTTTGGTATTCGTAAAAGTCGAACTAGAAATGGTGTAGGTGTGATTATAGATAAAAGTTTGAAGGATAATGTTATAAGTATTAATAGATGTGGAGATAGAATTATAGCTTTAAAGGTTATTATGATACTAAGATTATCAATGTTATAAGTGTCATGCTCCTCAAGTAGGTTTGAGGTTTAAAAGAAAAATTTTGGAATGAATTAGAGGATTAATACAATAGATACCTCTTGAAAAAAAAGTATTTATTGGAGGAGATTTAAATGGACATGTTGGTAGAGTAGTAAAGTTTTAAAAGTATTCATGGTGGTTATGGATTTGGAGTGACTAATGAAGAAGAAAAACTATATTAGATTTTAGCTTATGATTTTGTAGTAAGCTAATACTTTTTTTAAGAAAAGAGATGAACATATTATTACTTATAAGAATGGATCTAGTGAAACACAAATTAATTATTTTTAATAAGAAAAATAAATCGCTTAAATTGTAAAGATTGTAAGTTTATTCTAAGTGAAAATTTAAGTACTCAACACTATTAGTTTTAGATTTTAAGATGAAAGGTTGTAAGAGAAAAACAAACTAAATTATTATCCTAGATTAGATGGGGACACTTAAAGAACACAAATAAAAATTTTTTAAGAGCAAGCTACAAGATATTAGAATTTGGGTGTTCATAAAGAAGTGGAAAAATATCAAGTGAAATTAAGCAAGTTGCTAAAGATGTGCTTGGCGAATCAAAAGGAAAAGCTTCTTTTAATAAGAATAGTGGTGGTGGAGTCAAGAAAAGATAAGAAATAAGAAGCATTGTTATAAAACTTAGTTTAGATGTAAAAATTCGGAGAATTGGGAAAGATATAAAGTGGCCTATCGAGATTCTAAGAAAGCAATATATGATGCAAAAATTTAGCTTTAGGATTTATACAATAGATTAGATACCAAAGAAGGTGAAAGATGTATGTATAAGTAGCAAAGAGATAGAGAAGTAAAGACATAGTTCAAGTCTGAGTATTAAGGATGAAAATAATAAAGTGCTTTCTTAGAAAAGATATTGAAAATAGTGGATGAGATATTTTGATAAACTTTTCAATGAAGGATACAATTGATTTTAGCAACCTAATATAAACATAGAGAATTTCATCTATCGTCAGAAAGTAGAAGCTTTAAAGAAAATGAAATGTGGAAAAGTAGGACTATAATATTCCAATATGTGTGTGAAAATGTTTAGGATGGAATTTTACAAATCTTTTAATATTATTTTAAAGACTTAAAAGATGTGATGAGTGGAGAAAGAGTCTATTGGTTCCTAAGAATAAAGGTGATACGCAAAGTGTGAGGAATTAAGTTAATGTGCCATACATTAAAATTATGGGAGAGTAAAGAGTTACATGTGATACGTAAGTTTCTCACAATATTTCATGCCGTAGATCTACTATGGATGCTACATTTGTTAAGAGGTTTGATAGAGAAGCATAGAGAAAGTAAGAAGGATCTACATGATATTTATATTTAGAGAAAGCTTATGATAAAGTCTCAAGAGATGTTCTTTGAGAGTTCTAGAATAGAAAGGAGTTAATATGGTTATATTCAAGTCATTAAGATATGTATACTAGAAGATTGTGTCCAAACACAAGAAGGATTGACAAAATATTTTCCTATTTCATTGGATTACATCAAGGATCAACATTAAGATTACTTTAGTGGATGCTCTGAGGCATTTACAAGAAGATGTACCTTGGTGTATGCTTACGATGACATTCTTCTTGATAAGACTAGAGATGGAGTCCAACAAAACTTGAATTATGGAGGTCAACTTTAGTCTAAAGGTTTCAGTAGATCTAAAAAGAATATATGGAGTGTAATTTTAGTTGTAGAAGTTTTGATAGTGTTGTGACTTTAGGTGATCAAGTCATTAATAAGAGTGAGCGATGAGATATTTAGGCTCTATTATCCAAAATGATGGTGAAATAGATGGAGATGTTATTAGTAGAATTCAAGTTGGATGGTTGAAGTGGAGGAATGCATCCGCCTATTATGTGATAGAAAGTTCCACTTAAACTTAAGGGAAAATTTTATAAGATGGTAAGACCAATGACTTATGGTAATGTTGGCCAATAAAAGAGAAGCATAAGACTAAGTTAAGTGTTACAGATGATGAGGATGCTTAGGTGGATGAGTGGCTTTACTCTTAGAGATAGAATGCAAAATGAGTATGGGAAAAAGTTGGAGTAGCTAGATAAGATTAGGGAGAGTCCTTAGATGGTTTGGCCACATAAAGGTCAATGACCGATTAGAGAGTAGATGCATTAGATTTGCCTTATGTTAGAAAGTAGAGGTAGACCTAAAAAGACTTGGTTAAGATGTATAAATAATGATCTTAGTATACTTGAATTAGATGAGAATTTAATACATAATGGAGAGACAAGGATTCATGTAAAACCACCCTAGTGGGATTAAGGCTTGTTGTTGTTGTTGTTGTACTAATTTATTTGAGGCTGTACTTTTCGTATGAAAGTATGTTGTCGATTTGCCTATTAAAAAGTATGTATTGGAGTTGTACTTATCCGGTATAGTAATTATTAGAGTTGAACTTGCTTAGTATAGGAAAGTATGAGAGATTTGTTGTAATCTTATTTGATTAGTGAATTCTAGGGATGACTATGCATGAATGTAAGTCGATTTATGAGTTTTAGCCAAATCATGTAAACAATTTATGTGCATCCAATTTTACTTTGCTACTTTTGATTTGGTTATTTCTTTGCTCTTTCTTTTAAACAATCTTATATATTTTATAACAAACATTTTTTTACAAAGTTTTAAAATTAAATTTTAATTTAAAATTCATCTAAAATACTCAATTCATCCTCTCTTTTAGGTGTCATAGTCTCTTAATAATATAAAATTAGCAAAGATTATTATTAAATTAGCCCTTCAATATTAGTAAATTATTAAAGTGTAGTCTGGATTTCACCGTTAAATAATTTAAAACATTTTGGGAATCATTTACAACAAATATATCATTTTATATCTTATTCCACGATTATATATTTGGATGAATAAAAATTTTGATAAATTGCAAAAAACAAGTTATTAATGACAGCAACTATATGGATGGCATAGTGCATAGCATGAGCATTGAATTTAATATTATTTTCCTTAATTTAATTTTATAAGAAGAGTTGTTATACATTATCTTATTTTTATTTGACATAAAATAAAATTATTATTATTTTAAATATGGGAAATTAGTTGTGCCTATACCTATACTATCAAGATTTAGAGGATAATTTTCTATAGTATATCAAAATTTAGTAGAAGAAATTTTAATTATAATCACACAATTCTTAAGTTGGGCACTATAAATTCTAATTATAAGTATTGATATGACACTTAAAAATACTACTAACCTAATCTTGATGCTAAAAGCAAGCTGATCCGAAGTTGAAACTGGTCGAGATCAAGCACTTAAAATATCCTTGAAAACTCTGGGATGTCAGTTAAATCCCTAAATAACTCTCAAACATTGAGTGTTTATAGTCAAATTGAGCGTCTCGACGAGTCGGATCTAACGAGCCCAAGATCTCATAATTATGACTTCATTTGTTTCAAATACTTAAAATACATCAAATGATCAAAGGAATCGCTTTTGAGCCCAGAGAGAGTGGTTCAGATTTTGCATGTATTTATAGATACACCACTCCTCCAATCTATAAATAGCTCATCATTCTTCATATGAGGGGAGGTCAAGCAAGAGAGAGGAGAGCTCTAAAGCTTCAAAATCCTCCAAGCACAACCGCGTCACTGACTCGGTTGTCAACCACCGCCGCCGTCGTAGCCGCCCGATCCCCGTCGCCAATCTCCGCCGGTCACCATCATGACCTTCATCGTTGGTATTGCTCATCGCATCATCATCTGCTACCACTAGCAACTGTTATAACCTGAATGCGACTATATAGCTGTTGTTGTCTGATTTTGGGATTCCCATTATCAGCCCTTTTCATATACAATTATGTAATCCCGTTATCGGGAAATCTTGTACTCCAAAATACATATATAGTGGAAGCTTTTCACTGGGCTATGCTTTGTGATTTTTTCCCTCTTTTTGAGGTTTTCCACGTTAAAATTTCTGGGTTTTCTTGTTCACTCTTTAAATACATGGATTTCACAATAAGCGTAAACTTTCACTCTACCGCAACTGGTTTTCTAGCACACAACAGTTTGGTGCCGTCTGTGGGAAACTGATTCCCATTATTTCATCTTGTATGACGACCAAGTTTTCTAATAAGATCAAAACCACCATCGAGGTGGAGTATTTCAAGCTTTTAAAGAGCACAAGAAAATGAAGATTCCGCTCTTTTGATTTTGTAAACGCAACTCTTAATCTCAAAAGATTATTTAAATCAATATTCTAGATATCTAATTTATTATCGCTAGAGAAGCAAGCAATACCAATGAAAAGACCAAGGTTAAGAAGCATCTTTACTACAACTACAATGGATGTTTTGATTTGACCTCTTCCATAAGTTAACGCCATCAAGTAATACTTTGACAAACAACCTCGATAGGTCAAAATCTCGGGATTCAATTTGATCTCTTCCATACAGTTAACGCCATCGGTAAAGACTCGACAAACAATCTGGATAGGTCAAAATCCTCGGATTCCATTCAACCTCTTCCATAGAGCTTAACGCCATCAAGTAATAGTTTGACAAACAACCTGATGGGTCAAAAATTCAGATTCAATTTGATCTCTTGGTTAACATCATCGAGCAAAGACTCTGACAAACAACCTCGGATAGATCAAAACTTCGCACCTACTCCATGCAGGTTAACGTCATCAATCAAAGACTCTGATGAACAACCTAGGATAGGTTAAAAGGTCCTTGGTGGACTTCCCACAACCTTTTCACATTAATTAACGTAACACTCGACAAACAACCGGATAGGTCAAAAATCTTAGCGGATTCAATTGATCTCTTCCATAGTTAACATCATCGGATAACACCCTGACAAACAACCTTGGATAGGTTAAAAATTCTTAGCGGATTCAATTCGACCTCTTCCATACAGGTTAACGTCATCGGATAACACGACAAACAACCTCGATAGGTCAAAATCTGATTCAATTCAATCTCTTCCATACAGTTAACGCCATCGTAAAACCCTCAAACAATCTCGATTGGTCAAAATCTCACCGATTCAATTCAACCTCTTCCACAAAGTGTTAACGCCATTGCAACGCCTAACAAACAATCTCATATAGTCAAAATCTCGGATTCAATTCAACCTCTTCCACATAGGTTAACGTCATCGATTCATACTCTGACAAACAACCTGGATAGGTCAAAAATCTTCGGATTCAATTCAACCTCTTCCATACAAGTTAACGCCATCGTAACACTCGAAAACTGATGGGTAAAAAATCTCGGATTCAATTCAACCTCTTCCACATAGTTAACGCCATCGAGCAAAACTCTAACAAACAACCCGGATAGAAAATTCTCGATTCCATTCAACCTCTTCCATGGTTAATGTCATAACACGACAACCTCGATAGGTCAAAACCTCGGATTCAATTCAACATGTGTTAACGCTATTGAGTCACACTCTTACAAACAACCTGGATAGTCAAAGTAACGCACGATCGCTGGCAATCTCCGGTTACCACCATCGTTGTCATCCGCCGACTACCGACGCTAATTGCCGACTACTATCGCCGCTTTGTTGACTACCTCGCCGTCGCAACCACGCTTCTGCCACCGCCACTATCGCCGCATCCCGCCACCACCATTGTTGCTCATCCCGCCGATACCGACGCCGGGCCGCCACCATCGACTATCGGGTGCATACCCCCCGGGCCGCCAACCATCTCATCGATCACCGCCACCAATTATCGCCGCAATCCAGTTATTAGACTTATCCGTTGAGTCATTTAATTTGATTGAATACATGCTTTAACTTGAAATCCATACTTGAATTATAAATTTTAAAAGGATATATCAATATAAATTAATTAATATCATAAAAAAGCACAAAATCTAATGATTAGTTCAATATAAAATGAAACAAATAGTGACAACAATTTAATAGAAAAGTTCTCTCCTCTTCTTCTCCATCCCAAATTGAAAAAAAATTTAACAAAAATCGAAAGTCAAGAAAACACATTAGATCTCGGTTTTAGTTGGAAGGAGACACGTGGAAGGAATGGATGGCCACCACAAAAAAAAAAAAACATATGTGGGATAATTTTAACCTTCCTCACAACTGCTTCTCCTCCATTAATGATCTCTCTCTCTTATAAGATCTACAATGTTGACCTCCACATATGTGTCATAAATCAAGCCAAGACCACAAGTCAAATTCGATGGACTTTGGAGGTAACAATGCGCAAATTGAGGCTCAAAATACACTGGACGTCACTGAAAATGGTCGAAACGACCTCTGATCGATGAACGGACTTCACCGTCGAGTTCAAAACATCAAATTGATCAATATATAAATATTGCAAAATCTAACGATCAATCGACAAGCCGAGCTATAAATGTGTCAACGCATGTCGAACGGAAGCCACGATGATGAAAAACGACCTTCGCTCGAAATTGATCGAGTTTATTTTAAAACATCAAAATCTATCAAATGAGATATGCGCTTAATTCGAAGTGCAAATGTAAGTGGTTTGAAGTGACAGACAAATCGAGTGAAATGCACGACGCCACCAAATCAACTCAAATGACCTCGACGACGACGCCACATCGCGATTCGAACGTCAATCAAGATGTAAATATTGCATGATAATCAATCATGGCCAGTCGCAACACTTATATATATCGCGACAGTAGGCACCAACGAGAATCAAACGACCTCCATTAGCAAAATTGATCAAGTCATTCGCTTTGAAACGCCGAAATCTATCAAGTGAGACTATTTGCACTATGATGAGAAAGTCTCAGCGCCGACGCATATTTTGAGCATTGACTCAATTGGCCAACTTCAACCAAACGGCCTCCGATCATAAAACGATGATTTCGTAAATATCGAATCACCTTAAATTGATATATATATATATTGACTATGTGCATTTATCGCATGAAATTCACATTAATATATTTAAAATTATTTAAAAATGATTAAATTATCATATATGCTCAACCTCCCTATTATTTTTTTGAAAAACTGCCAAAAAAATAAATTAAAAAAAAAACTGAAAACTATTATCATTTTCCTCCTCACTCTTCCTGATTCTTTCTCTCTCTCTCTCTCTCTCTCTCTCCAGCATCCCTACGTCGGAAACGAAACAAGAAAAAATAGGTATTCTCCCCACTACATTTTTATCCTGTCTTCCGTATAAACGTTGCGACCCACCATGTCAAATCCGCTTTGTTGAAACTGATGTGCATATACGCTGTCGTGCCTGCTGCAGGGACCAGATACTGCCTAATGAGGGATTGACCTGCTTAGCCTTGCAACCTGACCATATTATGCAGCCTGGACTCGCTGATGTTGCTTGCCTCCCACGCTCACGCCCATGCGGATAAGCCCGCGCTGTCCTATCCCACTGTTTTTGCTGACGTTGCTGATCCGCCGTTTCAGCCGCGAAACAAATCTCCTCTCCGCTGCTGCAAAACCGCTGGCCATATTTTCAAACCATCCGTTGCCAGTCCTTCCCTCCAGCCCATCTGCCGCAGCCAGCAAACCTCCTTCCCAGCCTGTTCTACGCAATCCATAGCAACTGTAATCCATCCAAATTTCAAATGACATATTTAAACTTCTTTTCCCTTTGATCCATTTCACAATTTATTTTTTTCAATCTTTTACTTTCTCTATATATATATATATATATATATATATATATATATCTTATATATATATAAAATATAAAATATAAAAAAATGTAGAAAAAAAGAGAATAATAAATAAGATGACTTTTTTAAGATTATTATATCAAGAAGCGCTTATATTTTTATAATTTGATTCATATTTCTCTTCTATCCCATATGAATTTATGAGTAAATAATTAATTAATAACAAATGATTCATTTTCAATCGCTTCTTTGATATTATTATTTTTTTTTTCTTTTTTTTCTTTATATAATTTATGTTTTATCAATCCATAATTTTCATGCAATTTTGTATATTTTATTTAATCTGTTAATTTGTTCAATTTTATTTTTGTTCATATCGATGTTATGGGAAGGCGTGATAATTTATATTTATTAAAATATTAATTTAATTAACCATGAAAGAAAATTATAATTTTGCATAAATATATATTATTTTTCTAGCTTACATGAAATATTAAATTTAATTGCATTTTAATATTTTTTTCTACAGGATTGAAGATGTTATTGGCAGATACGTTAATCTCCCGGAGCATGATAGAGCAGGGTATGAAATTTAATTTAATTTTTTATTTATTAAAAGAGATATATTTTGACATTTATGCTATTCTAATCATAATTAATATTCGTTTTTTTTTTTTTTTCTAACTTCCTGAATTTTGAAGCAGAGTTAACATGCACAAAGAGGTAAGTTGGCATCAATTTTAAGTTTCTTCTTAAAATTTTAATTAATTTAACAAAATTGAAATATATATATTATTATTAATTATTTTGAATGCATATTTGCAGTATTTGATGAGGACTTAACAGCTCCAATGTGAGATGATATTTTATCCAATTATCCAAGTAAGATTATACGCTATATTTAGTTGAAGGAATTTTTTTTTAAAAAATGCTATTGGATAAATATTGTATTATTCAAATTTTAATTTTAGATTAATTATATTTAAAAATGTTTTATATAACATTTAATTATTTGATTTCAGATAAATTTAATTAATATCTCAATATTCTTATATTTTATATATTTCTAATTCAGTCTATGGGATATTTTAAAAGATATTTTGATCTTAACTCAACTTGAAATAAAATTAAAATAGAATAGTGAAATTTACATCCATATCATTAAATTCTTATATTTTTATATTTACTTATATAACACTCTAATATACATATGAGATTTATATATAATAATAATAATAATAATAATGACATAAAAATATTATTAATATTAATTATCTAAAATAAAATGTATATTTATATGCATAAATTTTGATGTAATTCAAATATAAGGGTATTATTAAAGTAATTATAAGAATTTAGATATTAGATAAAAAGTTATTGATAAGTATGTAAATCTTATAAAATATTGTTTTAATAATTTTAACTTCAATATTTTTTCTTTTGTATTTTTCAGAAATTACAAGAGATTAGTATGTGTAAAGCATACAAATGCTAAATAATTAAGGTAATCTAGAGATATATGTGATAATAAATTAAAAAAATTATTGGTTTTTATTTAAAAATAAGAGTTATTTGGATTAAGATTTTTAATTAGATTTGAAAAAATGATTAATAAAAAAATGCTAATAATGAATATCTAATTTCCAATAAATGTAATGTCATATATGCATTATTTAATTTTATTTTCCATTTTTTTCTTATATTATGATTTAATTTTAGTCTTTGAATTATCAAAATTCAATTTTTTTTAATACTGTGAATTTAAAATCTAATGGAATAAAATAATTTTTTTTACAATTCTATTCGATTTTTTCCTAACTATTAATGTATTTAATTTGATTTAATATGAAATACATACTCTTACTTATAATTTATTTTGCATGAAATATAAATTGATATTACTTCAATTATTTATAATTTTATTTTATTTTCTTACAGATATTTTGACGCTGCGAGAAATTTTTTATGGATTCCTTAGCACGTGTTTGCAATAAAAAGGTACGACTACTTCACTTTGATTGCAACTCAATGTAATTTAGAATCTTACATTTTAAATATAATTTAGTTATATTTTAAAAATTTTATTCTTGAAAATTTTATATTTTTAATCTGATCTAATTAACTATAATGGCCATTAAAAAGCTATAATTTGATCTTTAAAAAATAAAAAAAAATTATATATCATCAACATAATTTCTTTCTATAATAGATTTTTTTAGCACCATTATTATTATTTTTTCATATAGCTTCATTTGTCACAAATAAATCTTAAATTTAATAAAAATTTATTCTTTAATTTTTTTAAAAAATTTATGAAAAATAAAATTTTATATGATCGCACTTAAATTGAAATAATTTAAAATATGAAATTATGCATTTTAATTAAAAAAAATATTTTTTCATCATGGATAATATTTCTTTATTATTTCTATTATTATTATTATTTTGCTAGTTTTGATAGAGAAATCTTGTGAAAAATTCCTTACAACTGAAATTTAAATAATAAAATTTAATCATTATTCTTTTGTTATTTCGAGATTTGTGCTTTACGTTTCATCATTGTCTATTTTATACTGAAATTTGTGGTTTATGCAAATAAACTTATTAATGTTTATAAAACATAACTTACATAAATGAAATAAATAAAAAATTTTAGAGGTATTTATTCCCTAAAATTGTCATTTAATTAAACCATTATCTATTTTTAATAGAGATGGTTTATCTAGTGATTGATGTATAATTTTTAAACTATTAAAAAAATTAATTTTATATATCTCATAATACTAAAATTTAATTATATATATAGATATATCTAGTATTTAAATTTTTTTTAAATATGTTTAAAAATTCATATTATATCAAAACACTATATTTTACCTATAGAATATATATTTAAGTTAATTGATCAATATTAATTTGAAAAGAGTTCATTTATTTTTTTTATTGAGCAATTCCCAAAGATACTTATAAATATTTTATCCATCCATATATATTCTGAATTCTAAAGTCATCTACACATTGATAAAAAACAACAATATGCCAATGAAATCACACATATATATCTCTTTCTCTTCATGTGTACTTCAAAATTTCGAGGAATGCCTAACGCCATATGATGTTGGGTCCTGTAAATCATTTCAAATCATCATCCAATATTCCATCTCAGATCCTTTCATGTCCTTCAAAATAACATATCGCTTCTTCTTAAAATACTTAAATTTTAACGGTTTGATTTCCAACGATAATGAGAATCATTACTACCAAATGGAGCCAATGGGTGACACATGGCAACATGCCTATGTGTCAAAGTCTTTGTCGCCATTAGACCGCTTTAGAACTATGATAATTAATATAATCAAAACTAATAGTGAATAAACTAACGCTTTGGATGGTTGGGTTTTGAGTCCGTAGCATTGTGAGAGCCGTGGCGGAGCGATATCCGCATGTGAGGTGGAAGGCATGTGTGGTGTGGTGGGATTGTGATAAAGATAGAAGGAGAGATGATCTATTGATTTGACCTTAATGTCATCTTCTTTTTGAATAAAAAGGCAATATATGACAAATGTGAAGGGAGACAAAATTAAATTTAATTTCTAATTATTTTATATTGTAATTTTTATTTTTTATTTTTTGATTGGTTGAATGGAACCTTATGATAATTCATTCGAGATGATTGTTAAAATGAATCAATAATGTTTGTATTTTCGTCATTCTTTTCCGAAGTTAATAAGGCCGCTTGAGAATTTTATTTATTATTTATTATTTTATTTTATTTATATTTTTATTTAAATTAAAATATATTTAATGATGATAATTATTTTTATAAATATTTAAAATAACTTATGATGAATATATTTATGTGTGTGTACTTTTATAAATTTTATTAATAATTGTAAACTTAAAAATTATTAATATATTTTAAATATATTTTATGTGTAAATGGTTGTGTACTGAACATATCGTCATATGTCCTGATTTTATGGATATTTCCTTAATTTGTGTTGTAATAACTGTGATATATATATGGGTTTCGATGGTTGTGATGGAGACATAAATGATTTAATAAGTAATTTAAAAAAAATAAATCCATTTAAATCAACCTTTTATTTTAAATTTAAATATGGGATGCCTAATTAAATTTGTTTTTTTTTTTATTAATTCACAGAAAAAGAATAGATCTATATACATATCATATAATTATTATTTATTTATATATCTAATTTAATATATATATATATATATATATATATATATATATATATATATATATATATATATTTATATACAAAAATATATATTTCAATGCTTTTTAAAATACCATATATAGAGGTATTATAGATGAAATATTAAAGATTTATATATGATTTATATAAAATGCCTTTCCAAGAAGCTTGCAACTAGCAAGTTCAACATGTTTTAACCTAATTATTTTTATTATAGTCTGACTACTTAGCTACTTTGCTTGCCTTGGTAATTTTCTATGATATAATCTATGCTTGCCAATGGTTGGCTATTGGAGTTCCCACTAATACTTTGATATTATAACAAATAAATGGAGGATGCAAATTTATGTGTGAATAATAATAATAATAATAATAATAATAA
Source organism: Cymbidium sinense (assembly GCA_021442155.1). Classification (NCBI taxonomy): domain Eukaryota; kingdom Viridiplantae; phylum Streptophyta; class Magnoliopsida; order Asparagales; family Orchidaceae; genus Cymbidium; species Cymbidium sinense. The sequence goes on along the minus strand of CM038229.1, from coordinate 5,141,809 downwards.
TAATAATGGATTTATTAGTTTATATTTCTCACACTTTAAAAAAATTATTTTTGATAGTTGGCCTATTGGTAAGTCTATAGTGTTGGAGGAGATCAAATATGAGGAACTATCAGTTGGAATGAAGATATTGTGGAAGAAATAAGATGGGGAAGATATTGTGGATGGAAGAGGCATTGTTTTGATTTGATTTAGTTGAATAATAATGGAAGAAGAACTCTATTTAGAAGATATGATAAAGAATTTTAGATATAGCATTAAATGTGAATTTCTATCAACTTCTAAGATTAATTAAAATCTTTGTTTTTTACTCCATAAATGAGAGGTTTCTATCAACCACATGAAAAATTTAGAGACTTCAACCAACAATTAATTATTTATTTATTGTTCAAACTATCCCTTGAACTGGATTTATTACTCTTAAAATGCTTCATAACATGAAATAAATATTTGTACTTGTGTGATGTGATAAAATATTCATCATCACTAGATCTTGAGGTATCACTTACTTCAACTTCTTTCTTTGCAACACATTCTCTTTATGTAGTGATAGCAAGTGTATGTGTGCTTATTTCTATTATAAAAATTAAAAAAAATTGTTAATATAAACAATGATATTTATATCAATACATGCCTTTGTGGTCTTCTTTTGATAAAAAATAAAAAAATAAAAATAATCCTTTCAATGATAGCATGATAAATATGTAAAATTGTACTAACATATTGAACTTCACAAGTCAAATACATTAGCATGTTGCTTCTTTGATGTCAGAAAGCCATATCTCAATCTTATCAAGAATATACACTATGCTTTTTTTTCATTATCTAATTCTTCACTCTAATCAATACCACTTATATTAACTACAATATGGCTAAAATAACCCATCTCACAATTTATTTGATATTGAATTGAGGAGTGTGACTTAAAGCAGTGTAATTTTGTATGATGAGATAGTAGATAGACACTACCAGATTTCACTCTCATTTAGTGAGGACTTTATAGTGTGTTTCCTATAGGTGCAAGCCCTATAGTTAATTACTCTCAATAAGTGAGAGAAACTTTCAAAATTAGATCGCTTAATGGGTAGTGTATAGTAGCAACATATGGAGTTTTAACATTTAAGATATGAAATTCATCATTTTAGCAAACATGGTTGGAGGAATGATGACGCGTATCTATCCCATGGTCTTATCCGGCCATCGTGGTCCTAGTAATCTTTTAGAGGAGGTAGTCAACTTAACTGTAAGGATCCTCATCAATACATGGATTCATTCAAGAAATCTTTGTAACCTGGGTAGGTTTGTCAAGGAGATAGCTTAAGTCTACCTAGATGAGAGGGTTGTTTGCTATCAAGTATACCCTATGATTCACATCTCAAAGGGCGAGTCAATGGAGAACATACATCTACTCGCGATCTAATATACTTTTCCAAACCACATCGAGGACTTTGGTCGAGATTGTTTGGTGAGCCAACCGCCACACTGAGGACACGGCCACATCCTTACTAGCAAGAGATTGATTGAGAGTGAACATAGTAGAATTTTGATTTGACATCTTTTGTGAGCTAAAGTTTTCTTAATTTGTCACACTTGATAAAATTGAAGGTGGATAGATAGTTTGATTTAAGTTTTAATGATAAATTCCATTTAAGTAGTTTCATGGATATTTGATTTGAGTTGATTAATTTGAATATATTTGAGAGCTTTAGATCCCAACTCTATTTAGAAGCTGTAAGGGGATTCTATCAATGCTGACATAATAAAGTTTCATATTTAATTCATTTGAAACTCTTATTATAGGTTTTAGGTTTTGTTAACGATCCAATCAAGACTGGGAAGCAACCCACGAAAGATCTTCAAACACTTGAATTTCAACATTCTGATGTTTGGGAAATGCAAGTGTATTATAATTTAGGTAATTTTATGTTTGATAGATTGATTTTATATTTTATTTATTTAATTCAAGAAAATTTCCTTTTTGCATTATTAAAATGAGAGGCAGATGGTTTTATGGGTCAGAAAGGTGCCAATGGGTTGTAGGACTGGTGAGTGGCAGCTCGTGGGTTGGGCCGCGAAAGGCAGATCTGAAGGTAGATGGGGAGTGGTCTGGACAACGCAGGCTGGGCAGTGGCATTATGCGCCGCTTGGAGGTCTGAGAAGCTGAGAGGAAATGGTCATCGCGGCTGGTCGGTTTGGTGAGGCCGCAATGGAGAGGCTGGTTGCGCGCATCGAGACGGGACGGCAGGGTCGTCATGAGGAAATGAGGAGGCAGCGGGCTGCTGCGTGACACCTGGAACGGTTTGGTCACGCCGGTGGGGAACACGCAAACGTGGAGGATGAACCATGGCTGGCCGGTGAGTGGGTGAGGCTAGCTGGTGAAGCAAAAGCTGCAATGCAGAAATGCAGGCATCTGGGATCGACAAAAATGAGACCAGGGAGGAGATTTTTTTACCTATCTTTTTCGTTTCTGACGAGAGAGGGTCCGCAGGAGAGAAAACGCGAGAATGGGGAGGGTATAGAGTGGGGTAGTTCCTTTCTTTTTTATTTTTATTTGGAGTTTTTCAAAAGCGAAAATAGGGGAAACCATTGGGTAATTTAGGAATTTCTAAATGAATTTAAATTTATTAAAGGGTTTTAATGTGGATTTTACCGGTAAAACACACATAGTCAATATATATTAATGTAAGGTAATTTGTTGTTCAACGCGAATATACATTGAAGGCCATTTGGTTCAAGTTGACGAAAATTTCAAAAAATGCGATAATCGCACCTCAATTATTTTGTACAGAATCATCCAAATTGAGTGTGAATAATCTTACTTGATAGATTTTAGCATTTCAAAGCCAACGACATAAACAATTTCATGAACAGAGGTCGTTTGATCCTCATCGATGCCTCCTGACCTTGATATGCATGTAGACGCGTTGATGACTCGATCACTTAATTGGTTGATCATCAAGTCATACAATATTTATATTCTGACCAGTTTTGATGTTTCAAACATGATGGCAAAGTCTGTTCATCGATCGAAGGTCATTTGAGTTGATTTCGGTGACATCCTGTGCATTTCAGCCCCAATTTATGCATTGTCACTTCAAATCACTCGACATTTACATAGACTCATCTAAATTAAGCATGGATAGTCTCATTTGATAGATTTTTATGTTTTGAAGCTAACGACATGATCAATTTAATGAATGGAGGTTGTTCGTATTATCGTCGATTCGATCTCGATATATGCGCGGAAGACTTCAACGCTTGATCATTGATCATCAAGTCATACAATATTTATATCGACCAATTTCAATGTTACGAACATGATGGAGAAGTTCGTCATTGATCAAGGTCATTTTGACCATTTTAGGGACGCCCGGTATTTTGAGCCTCAATTTACTATCACCTTCAAGTCCAATTTGACTTGTGGGATTGTCTTGATTTATGACACATATGTTGAGGTCAACAAATGCCCCCCAATAAATGTTATTTGTGCATGGAGCGAGTCACATTTGCTAAAAATTGGTTGACAATTTGGGCTGGCCACAGAGCTTGGATCATTTTAGCTTCGATTGCAATAGCTTAGGGAGCTTTGACGGGATTTGTAATTAGTATGCTGCCTTATTCAGGATATGCTAAATGAGGGGCTTGACCGATTTGTCAGAATCGACTTGTCAGATTGATAAGAGCTCTTACACCATCTACTATCTTCTTCAATGGCTTTGTTGAATATCTCTTTCTTTTATGTTCTTGCAGATTTGAGTTTCCTCTATCCCTAGTTTCATGCTTGGTTGGGTTTGATGGAGGAATTATTTTATTTGTTTTGATGAATGATTCCACTAAGGAATTGGTTTATCCGTGCTTGGTTGGATTTGAAATTCCTTCTATCTTAGCTTTAAGCTTGACGGACTTGATGAAGGACTGGCCTGATTTGTCCATATTAACTTGTCAGGAAGTGTCTGTACACCATGAACCCTGTGCTTGCTACTTTGATGGATTCGTTGGAGGGTACATACAGATGACTCAGCCTTCCGGCTTATATAGGGTCAATGTTGAGTTATCAGTCTAGCAACATGTGCTTTAACAGACTGAATAACCATGAAATTTTTTTAGTTCGGCCATCGGCATTGTATGAACTATGGAATTGCTTCCTCGATCCTGTGCTTTCTGCTTTGATGGACTTGAAGAGGAGATAGGCTTTGATCTGTTCTTTGAGCTTGATCAAAACATTTGAGAATAAATTGAGATATCACCGGGCAATATAGATTGATTTGAGGTAGCTCAATTGAGTATTTTCTCAAATTTCTTTGATCTATCGATCAAGTAAAGATCTCTTAGATCGTTGCTTGAAATCACTAAGCTGGATCTAGTTTGAGATTGAACAACTATCGTCATTAAACTGACGAGCGAGGGCTCTTTCACTATGACCTTTTCTTGCGGCTTGTTGAGTGAGGAGGCCCTACTCATCCATATTTGGGCTTGTTGAGTTTGACCTTTAGAACTTACTCGAGTCTTCGACTTGAGCTGTAGTGGGTTGGTGGTTTTGCCATTAGACTGACGAGCTCATTCACTGCGGCCTTTTCTTGCTACTTGTGAGTGAGGAGAGTGTCAGAACTCACCATTTGTTGAGTGACCTTTAGAACCCATCCGTCTTAGACCTCGTGATGTAGAGGTTGATGTTTCTCCAACTCAGCTTGATTGAAGCTTCTAAAATCGGAGTTCTTGACTTAATCTCCGAATTTGGCAAATGGGAAATAAATTTCTTGATATTTAGGGTTGTCTTTTCATGTAGAAATAAATTCTTTCATTTACAAAACTCAACTTAGCAATGATAATTATAGATATATTCAGAGATTTCGACATAATGCTCGATGTTAATAATCGAATATTTTGAGGATCTCTCTTATGGCATGATGTCAACTCAGATAAACTTAATATAAACTAAAAAATACCCCCTATCTTGCAGGGGGAATTCTAAAGTACATTTAGGAGAATTTTCAAGATGAAAATATACAAATATATCTATATTTGAATTGATGTACTCTAAAGGGATTTTAACATACAACATTGATTTCATCTATATATAAAAATCTAAAAATACCCCCTGTGTAATAGGGGAATTTTCACAAAAAAGTTCTTCATTTGGAGTATGTTTATTTAGGGATCTCATCATGAAGCACGATGTCAACCTAAATAAATATACTAAAAAAAATGCCCCTTGTCTTGTAGGAGGATTTCTATTGTACCTCGAGAATGTGGTCGTCAAGTATAGTACTTTTTCAAGTATCGACCATTAATTGATGGCATTGGTCTTTCACCCTTTAAGTCGATGAGTTGGTATGCCCCTCCTTGGTATACCTTTTCAATGACAAAAGGGTCTTCCTAGTTAGGATCAAATTTGCCAAATTTTTGATTGGGATAATTGGTCTTCAAACCAATTCTCCTTTTGGAATGTTGGCCACTCATGGTCAAAAGTCCTACATCTTTTCGATAGACCCGATTTTGATGAGCTTGCAATCTAATTTCATCAAACACGTTGAGTTCCTCTATTCTCAGACGGACATTTTGATCTTCAGTTAGACTGTATTGGATGACTACTCGAAGGGAAGGCAACTCAACTTCGAGTGGAAGATATGCTTCATTTCCAAATACTAATGAATAAGGAGTGGCTTTAGTTAGCATCTTGTAGGTAATTCGATATGCCCATAGAGCCTTTATTAGCTTGGTATGCCATTCTCTCTTATTTTTAGTGAGAATCTTCTTGAGTAGTTTGACTAATGTCTTGTTGAAGGCCTCTACCAAACCATTTGCTCTTGGATTATATATTGAAGAGTATCGCCAATCAATTTTGTGTTGATCAACGAATCTATAAATCTTTGCACTTTTGAAAGCTATGCCATTATCAAAAATTATTCCGCATGGCACTCCAAATCTATAGACTATATTATGCGTGAAGAAGTTGATCACTCGGTCAGCAGTAACTTCGTTAAATGAAGTAGCATCTGCCCACTTAAAGAAATAATCAGTTGCTGCTAGGATGAAGCGATGTGGAGCTGATGATGGTGGATCAATTGGTCCAATTACATCTGTACCCTAACATTCAAATGGCCAGGATGTTATTGTTGGGTGTAATGAATTTGGAGGTTGATGAATGAGATTCCCATGTACTTGACACTCATGACACTTCTTAGCATGATTAATATAGTCTCTCACCATAGATGTCCAATAATAGTCCATTCTTTTAATTTTTATTGTCATCTTGGGACCTGACTAATGTGCACCACAAAGTCCTTCATGAACTTCAACCATCACTTTGCTAGCTTCATTTACACCTAGGCATCGTAGCCACATTTGTTCAAAGGATCTAAGATATAGAGTATTATTGATGAAAGCATAGTAGCATTCTCTTTTCGATTTTGATTTATTACTTGGTAATTTGCCTTCTTTAAAGTATGAAGGCTTGCCTCCACATCATGACTCTTCTACAACAAAGGTTTCACACTGCTTACCTAAAGCAATGCCATTCTTAGCTCTTCTTAGTACAACTTCTTGTTGATTTTGAAGAGTATGAGGAGCAACCTGAGTCGCATCCTGCTGTGTCGAATTTGGTAACCCTGCTACCTACGGGGATTGATACTTTATTGGCTCTAGAACTCATCGAGTAAATATGCTGATCATGACATAATCACCATTCATACTTGTCATTTTCTTAGTTAATTTTGCCAAGCAATAGTTTTTACTATTCTCGGATTGAGAGACTCAAGTTAATGTGATATTTGGCCTTCATAAGCTCAAGAACTCGCTTATGATAGAAAGCTAACTCAAGCTTGTTAATTTTATAGATGCCAAGTACTTGATTTATAATAAGTTGAGATTCGCCAAAAATATGCAAGTTTTGAATGCCTATGAAAATAGCTTCTTCCAGACCTGCTACTAATACTTCATATTCAGCTTCATTATTAGTTCTTGGCTCGGTCAATCCATATGATCATCTCATTATCTCTCCTTCTTGTGTTATGATGATAATGTCGATTCCTGCTCCTGTTCTTGGAAAATTTAGATGTTGGACTTGTTTGATCGATGAGGCTCCATCAAAGTACATTTCCCAAATTTGTAATTTTTATCTTTCATGAATGAACATAATTTGCTCATTGGGCAAATCGTCATTAAGAGAAGAGTCTGCAAGGATGGGATGTGCAGCTAGAAAATCTACTAAGACTTGTCCCTTCACTGCTTTCTGCGAAACATATGTGATATCGAATTGTAAAAGCAATACTGCCCATCTTGCTAAGCGACCTGTCAACACTAGTCTTGTCATCAAGTACTTCAGCGGATTGATCCTCGAGATAAGGGTAATCTTATGAGATAACATATAATGATGGAGCTTTTGGATTGCAAAGATCCATGCTAAAATGTGCTTCTTTATCGGAGAGTATCTCATTTTTGCTCCAATCAGTCTTCGTTTAATATAATAAAGAGCATTTTCTTTGTTTTCTTCATTGTATTGTGCTAATAATACCCCGAGAGACTCTTCTAATGCAGCTGTGTATAGAATGAGGGGCTTCCCTAGAATAGGCGCTGCCAAGATTGGTGGATTTAATAAGTAGCTTTTTGACACTCCTTGTCCCACTTGAATAGAGCATCCTTCTTCATTAACCTTGCAAGGTTGACAACGCCTAATAAATTTGATATAAATCGAGATGAATGCTAGATGTCCTTATAAAGAATGGAGTTGACGAACTCTTGGTGGAGGCATCTAATTACCTTGATTTTGGCGGATCGATTTCAATACCTCTATGACATAATGTGAATTTTTTGGAGAATATCTCGAATGCACATTTTAGAGGATTCATCTTGAGATTATATTTTCTAATTCTTTCCAATACAATTCTCAAGTCTTCGAAGTGGTTATCACAGTTTAAGCTCTTCATCACTAGATCATCGACATAACATTCCACTTTTTGATGAATCAACTCATCAAAAATACATGTCATGGCTCTTTAGTATTTAGCTCCAACATTTTCAGGCCAAAGGGCATGACCGTGTAGCAATATAAGCCAATAGGAGTTCTGAATGATGTACATTTTTCATCCTCGTTAATTTGATTTGACTAGCTATCTCCCATAAATAAATATGTCGTAGTTGGAGGTTGTCCACTAGTAGTTCTAATATTGGAAGCAAAAGTCATCTTTGGGCATGCCTTATTTAAATCCAATGCAGACGATTTCGTTTCTTCTTCCTAACTAGGATAATGTTTGCTATCCAATATGTATATTCTCTAATGAAGCCTACTTCGATTAGCTTTTTCGTTTATGCAATTACCTATTCTTCAATCTCTAATTTCATTAGCCTAGGAGCTTGTTTAATAGGTGTCGCATCTGGTTTAATAGCTAGTTTATGAATTACTACATTAGGGGATAAGCCTGGCATTTCAGAATATGTCCAGGCAAAGCAATCCTTGAATTTACAAAATATTATTTTTAGCTCCTCAACTTTCTTATCAGGCAGAAGGGCACTGACGAAAGATGGACGGGGATCATTCTCAACTCCTAGGTTGACTTCTTTAGGTTCATTCCTAGTAGTTATTTGTTCACCATTTCGAGTTCTTCAGGTGCGGGCTTGGCTTCCACTTCTTCATCATTTTTAAGAAGAATTTCATGGGAATCATCTTCTTCATCACTAAGAGTTTCTATCCATTATATATTATAATAGCTCTATCTTGATGAGATTTGCAGATGAACCCTAGACCTTTAGTGGTAAATTTATCACTTCTTCGTGATGCTTGAGGACTTCTTTGGCTCCACATCTTAGTAAAGATTTGAGTCCTATGTTTAGTATTTTCAATATGAATTCCAAGCTTATGCATCATTCTTCGCAACTTCTATGGATAGTATATTGGTATTCTTATTGGCACTATCTCATAAATTTTATGTTGAGTAGGTCTCAAAATCTTGAGGCTAAGACTCTTGATTTGTAGAATAGAGTTCATTCTCACTCTCACCAATAGGCGACATAGAATGTTATCAATTCTTCAATATTATGAACCTCCAGTGGACTGATTTCTTTGAAGCATTGCTAAGGGATGGGTATAATTTTGAGTGAGTCATCTGACTCTGCCAAGTGAGCTATTCTCCTTGATGCAGCCATTTGAACTCTATTTCCATGAAAAGATTCAAAATCATAGTCTGAATTAGAATCACTTATTTCATACTCTTCCTCTTATTTGTCAATTTCTGTGTGCAAAATTGAGTGCTTTAGGAGATTGCCTTCTTTCTTCTTGCTTCTACTCTTTCACTTTGTGAAATTTCTTTTAGTTCTGGGTGGAAGCTACCGCTTCAAGAGGTTAGTAGCTCATTGAGGATAAATATTTTGTATCTTCATAGATCTTTGCTTTATTGAGAATGGTTGTAGGTTTTCAAAATTTTGAATTATTCTCCATCTTCATACTTCATAAATTGATGCATAGTTGATGGGACCATGCCATAATCATGTAGCCACTGCCCAAGAGAGTTCTAAATGATGTATCATAGATTATATGAAACTTGGCTTCAGATATAAATCATTGAACTTGAGAAAGAGAATAAAAGAACCCAAAGTTTTTGTCCCTTTTCATTGAAATCATGAACCATCAACTTATCTCTCCAAGATGTTATATATCCGGATAATCCTCTTAACACCTTTAAACTCATAAGATTGATAGAATCAATCAATATTCGCTAATCGAGATACCATCACCCTCTATAGTAACATACGAGACGATTATGATCCGTTCAAAACATAAGGCCTTCCTTAGATAATGTGATTATTGGGAGATCTTGAGTTTGCAATGCTTCTGTCATGCATTTTTCAGCAAAGTAAGCTTCATAACTCTCCGGATCTTTGAGAGCCAGTATCAAAATTTCTCGGAGGTCTTTTGACATCAAGAGAGCCTCGTACACATTCAATTGTACAGGGATCTTTCTCATATGTGATAGAATATTATAATCTATCTTCTCGTTCGATTTAGGCTTTATTCTAGGATTTCTTGGAATGATATTTTTGGTGACTTCAATTTGTTTATCTTTGTCTTTATTTGCATATCCCTTCTTTGATGATGGTGGTAAGACTTTATCACTTATCAACTTAACTTGAATCACCTATCTTGCTCGATTCTTAAGAGGTAGTTTCTTCAAGTTCTCTTCTTATTCTCGGAAGATTGGCCAAAAGGGCTAGACTCATTTTCAACATCATACGTGTCATACGATGATATCGATGAGTATGACTCTTCTCCGTGAAAACAGATCTTCATCAACTATTATTGTCTTGTTGAGTCATTAAATAAAATTCAGACATTAGCTCCTCTTTCTTCTTCTTGCTTTTCGAAGAGTTGTGATGGGTCATCGATCTGACTACCTTTGTTGTTTCATAGTAACTGATGCTGAAGAATATATGACATCACGCAGATGATTCGGCATGTCTCTACTGGACAAGATTCACCATTATCTTCTTCATCTGATTCAACAATACGAAGTTTAGGCATGAAGTCTTTAAGCCTAAATGGTTGTCTTGTCAGCTGGTGATATTCCTCTAGATTGTTGATGATCTTTGAGTTGTAGTTTCTTCTTGATCTTCTTTTTTTTTGGCTATCTTCTTTGATGAGGCTTTGCCGCTTTCTCATGGACGAAGTAGCCTTATCAGAATGCCGCTGAGAAGCCTAAATACTTGGTGTAGGAATCTCTCTTAAGTCCAATATATATTCAAGTGGTGATTTCCACTTAACACTAGGGACATCTTTTAGCTGCTTCAGCATTTTCACGGTCTTTTTAGAGACTATTGTTTATCATTCTTCAGTTTGAACTAATTTCTCCTTGCTTTTAGGATGATAAGAGGACGTAATCATCCTTATAGACTCTCTTTGGATTGACTAGAACATCGATAGTGTAAATTCACCTCAGATACTCTTTTCTAAATCTTTGAAGACATAATAATATTCAATAATTACCTATCATCAGATATATGGACAATAGTTTGGATAATTGACTTAATAAGCATCTTCGTGCCTTTTAATTTTGGTAATCAGAGACCGGCTTTGACTTACCAAATAATTTAGCCACATTCTCCTTTCTAAAGGAATATTCTTTGTTCATCTTTTCTTACATGCATTTTCTCATCATCTCTTGTTGCTTGTTTTAGATGCTCCCACCACTTAGAAAAGTCGGAGGTTTGTCATTATCTCATAATACCAATTTTGGCTATGGGTTAGAATAAACAGGCTTTTTACCCTTATTATCATTGTACACCGGCTGCTTTCCTTTATCCACATTGTATATCACCCACCATTTGAGCTATGAAGTTTACATGTCTTTCTTCTTAAGTCTCAAGGTTTGTTTCTCCTTGCTTTATCGATAGACTTCAAACTTAGATTCAACTTTCAAATTTAGCCACCATATCGAAAGTCCCGGAATGTTGTAATCGACGCATGCATAGAAATGGTGCTATTTTATCATGCATATTGCCCATTAGCAATTGGATCGCATGTTCTTCTTACAATTGTTCTCACTTCATACTTTGCTGCCAACGACTTATGAATTTTGTCACACTCATCTTTTCTCCTTTTAGCAAGGTAAGGTCAATTATGATTTTCTCACCTAACCTCTTTACAAATATGATCTCGATTCAGCAAATATTTTAACCTGAATCATTCAATTTTTATGCCATTCAAAAGCCAGGTTAGCTATATGAATTGACAAAAAAATTAGTGCATTGTTCCTTCTGTTACTACAAGTAGCCTTAAATTAGGTTGATGTTTTGGATTATCAAGCTTCGAAAGTATTAAATTTTGGCACTAAGTAACCTTTTGATATTATTCACTGGGTGACCTTACTCACCTTTTCAACCGCCTCTACACCTTTATCTTTTCATTGATTATTGTTTCTAGAGAAGCCGTCCAAGCCAGATTTTGAATTGTCGAAAGTGGGTTAACTGCTCCTCACTTCATGCAGTAGCATGTTTGAAAATTCCATAATGGTCGGTGGTATAGAAGTTGTATTATTAGTTACTGTTAGTGTTGCACTTGATGTGTTATTCTTCTGCAACATCTTCATCATGATGTTCATTTGTGCCATCATATTATTTATTTTGGTATCAAGCTATGCAATCTCCTTTCTTTCCATTTGAGTGATTTCTCTTGCTCTCTAGTTAGCACCATGACATCAATCAGTATAGGCTCTTCCTCTTCTTCTATTTCTTATTGTTGTTCTCGCTTTTGCTGGGGAAGAACTTGACTTCCTTCTCTCCTTGTGTATTTGTAGAGATAGTCTTATTATCGCGACAATGCTGATTATAAAAGCATGTACCAGGCTGATCATTTTGCTGGTTCAACCATATAAACAGCTTCGACACTCATGATCTCTTTCTCATTCTGTTCTTCTTCTTCATCTTCAAGAAAGATCAAGATCCATCCTTTATTTTCTTCAGAAGACTCTTCTTCATAAATGTTGAAAGTGTTCCCCGAGTTCGATTAATGCCGAGGGAGTTCATCTCTATCTCTAACTATATAGACAACTTCTTCCATAGAATCCTCTTCATTATTTTCTTCATGCACAAAATTTTCATCGATGTTTCCGGTGGATCTCGATTCAATATGAACAACTACTTCTTCTATTAAAGGACCATGATAAACATCAACCTTTTATTGTAGGGTGAACCGATCGGATGGGATCCTAGAGGATTCTCCAGTGTCATCATATCTTTCATCGCTGATATCCCTTCTTTTGGGTATCCACTTTGATGAGTTGATTTTGAGATAGATTTTGAGTATATGTATCGGATGTCACACCTCTTATATTACTCAAAGTTTCATTACGGGCTTTGGCCTCCATATTTACTTATCCTTTCACGGACCTTTGTATTCTTGGACCAGGTCCAAGTGTCATCGATGCTCACCATGAGAAGCTTGGCTCGTAATTAGTTAAGAGATGACAACTTTCTTGGTAGATTTTCCATCACCACAGCCTCTAAAATCTTTATTCATTAGCCTTTATTCTTAGCTACTTTGAGAATTTTATATATACTAGATGTGTTTCGTGCTCTCCTTTGTGGTGGTGGAGCTTGACTGGTGGGTTCAAGAATTACTTTATTTTGCCAAGAGAGTTATTTCTCTTTACCCACTTTAGATTGTCAAAGTTGTTGTGGGTGGGAATACTCGTCATGGTTCATTCAGGATGTCCGAGCCCCCTCACTGTTCTCCTTCTCCGCCTTGTTAATTCTGATGAGGAGGCTTCATGATCTTGCTTTCTGGGTACAAAAGGTTCAATCGGTGGAGCAGCTATACCATGAGACATTAAAGTCATAATTTTCCCATTGACGGTTCTTTTCATCATGGGGGCTTCATATTGGCCTATCCTTTTGAAAATTGAAGTTCTCTATTTGGAGAACGCCTTGACAATGGTTGGTTGTTGAACTAGTTGGTGCACACCTAGTTTTAACTGAGGCCTTCTAGCATGGCCTCAAACAATGTACCATGGTGGGTACTTCAGAGTTGCAACCACGATAGGATTGAAAATTACCAAAAATTGAATGGTACATCAGTGTTGATGACAGCATTAGCTAGGCAGATATTCGCACCATGACCTAGATGAATGGTGAAAGGTGTGCTTTGTAGATCCATTTCTGCAAAAGTGAAAGATGGGGATTAGTAATTAGCAATTATTATTTCACCCCATACTTTCAAAATGCAGAGGTGTTACAGAACAAAATAATGGTGTAATAAAGATATACTCCACTGAATGATTCATTTTACAAAGAGCATCATATTGAATTTATTACACACTTAAATCAACATTTTGTTATTTTGAATTTTCAAAAAATTTTATTGCTACTATAGCACATATATGACTAGCCAAAGATGGAAATAGAATCTTGTCCCGAGGAGTAGCCTTAGGCTCAAAATTCACCACCGACCTCTCGATAATTTATTTGATATTGAATTGAGGAGAGTGTGACTTAAAGTGTTGGTGTGATTTTCAGAAGGCATATGAGATAGTAGATAAGACACTACCCAGAGATTTTGCCCTCATTTGGTGAGGACTTTAGATCTAATTCTAGGTTTTCTATAGGCGCAAGCCCCTATAGTTAATTACCCCTCTCAATAAGTGAGAGAGAACTTTCGATTAAGTCATTAGCTTAATGCATAGTAGAGATATATGAGTTTTAGAATTTAAGATATGAAATTCATCATTTTAGCTTAAACGGATTGGGGAATGATGATGTGCCCATCTAGATCTCATGGTTCCATCTTGGGTTCTAGTCTGCTAGTCAGGAGACCACCCAACCTAATAGAAGGATCCTCATCGAACACATGGGTTACGCCATCCAAGAAATCTTGCACTGGTGGTATTTGTCAAGGAGATAGCTTAAGTCTACATTAATGAGAGGGATGTTTGCCCTATCAAGTACATATGATTCACAACTCAAAGCGAGCCATTGGGGAATATATATGGGCTACGATCGTGATCATAATATAATGGAGTCCCAAAACCACCCGATCGAGGACTCTAAATCAGGTGGAGCCCACTAGCCATGTAGAGGACTCGTCATGTCATCGATAAGAGATTAATTGAGAATGAACATAGCGTAACACTTGATTTGACATTGGCTCTTTGAGTTTTTTTAATTTATCACCCCAAAAATGTGAAAGGTGGATGGATTGAGTTTGATTTAATTTTTTAATAGAATTCTATTTAAGTAGTTTGATTGCTATTTGATTTGAGTTGAAAAATTAATTAATTTGAATATGTTTAAGAGCTTTAGATCCCGCCAACTGTTAGTAATGAGGGATTAGATTTACTATCACACGTAATCTTTCAAATATTTCAGTGATTTGAAACTCTTATTATAGGTTTTTAGGTTTTGTAAACTCGGATCCAGTCCTAAGACTAAACCGGGAAGCATCCCACGCAGCATCCTCATACACTTGAATTTAAGCATTCAACATAGTGTCGGGCCCATGCGGGTGTATTGTAATTTTAAGTAATTTTATGTTTGAATTTTGAGATTGATTTTGTATTTTTATTTAATTTCAACTTTATCCTGCACAGCCTTTTCAAACATTAAAATTTGAACTTTAAATTTCTATGTCCGGGCACATACAGGAATTTATAGCTTAGCTAATTTCATTTAATTAATAAAATTATTGATTTTGAAAATCATAATTAGAATAAAATTTCTTAATTCGATCGAAGGAAGCTCAATGATTTTAGATTTTGATTTAGCATTCTGTACTTGTACAAAGGGTTCTGTGATCCTGGCTAAGAAGACATTTTGATTTAGATTGTAGTTTAAAATATTATTTGCACTTAGTTTATTTGTTGAGTTTTTGTAATTCTCCCCACTTAATTATGCTCAATTTAAATCACTTTTGATAAGTTATGCTGATTTCAGTGTTTATTGATTTAGACCTACTCATGCTTATTAGCTAGCATAATAATCACCTGCACATTCGTATAAGAATTATTAAACCCAATTTGGATTCATCCTTAGATTTTGAGTTTATTACAAGTTTATGAGTAGTATTAGTCAAATTCCAATTATAGCTTGTTTAATTTTTAGGACTTTACAAGAAAAGAGAACTTACTTTACCGATTCAATTTAAGCCATAGAGAATTGCAATTAGAGTTTGTGAGTTTGATATTAGCCTCCCAAATTTATTTTTAAATGAATGTTTATTCCTTCCTTTTTTTTTTGAGGGCTCCTTTTCTATTTGACTTTTAGTTTAAAATTAGCTGTTTCCTACTTAACTTAAATCGTCATTTCACCTCCCACTTTTTCTAAGTCAAAAGATTTGACACAATTTCGGCAGCCTCCCGATGTCATCCTTGTGTAGGGGCTTCATCGGGGATGTTTTGGCTTACACCTCTGAGATAATGAGTGGGTGTCTTGACAGAGTGATCTCGTCAGCTCTTGAGCCTTCTGAGAGCAAGACATACTATGCAATATATATTCATTCCCTTTTTTTTTCTAAGTCTAGAAATTAGACAAAATTTCAAGCAAGATTGTAGTGGGACATCTAGCAAGTGTTTTACCTTATGCCCTATTGAGTGAAAGTGGTGATGCTATTTTTCATCTATTTCGAGCACAAAGGTCTTCAAACGAATATATATATATATATATATATATATATATATATATATATATTCACATATATATATATATAACTCATTCTAATAATGCTATAGAACGAGAAAATGCATTAATGTAGTGCGATGAAATCAAAAGAAGAATTTTCTCTTCGACGATGTTCTTCCCTCGCTATGGCGAAGTGAGAAGGCTAAAGAGGATTGAAAAAAATCGAAAGAAGAATTCACCTCTGACGATGTTCTTCCGACGAACCAAAATTGGAAGGGTTATGAGGCGAGTGGAAATCAAAAAAAGAATTCACTTATTGATAATGTTCCCCTCATGCAAAGTGAAAACGGACCTAAAGAGGGGTGCAAAAAAAATGAAAGAAAAATCTCTTGATATGTTCCCCTGTGAAAAAAAAGGGTTTGAAAGGTTTTCGGTTTCATAGAAGGTAGGCTGGCGGGCAGGATGGGGGTCATGGCCCTGAACGCAGGATCAGTGAAGGCTAGATGGCTGGAGCTGGCTCATAACCGGTGCAGTTGGCAGATCTTGGAGGGCCGTGAGAAGCGCTGAGGAAATGGCTACGGCGATGGTGGCACGGTGCAGCTGAACGGAGCCGCGGGCCGAGTGGGCGGTCGCTGGCGCGTCGCGAGCGCTGCCAGGATGGGCTGAAACATCGCGGAGCGGCATGAGCGTGACGGGTGGTCATGCGGGTCACGGGTGTGGCCGCGTGGAATGGATCTGGTCGAGCAATGGCGGCGGAGGCGCGGAAGCAGGCTGCATGAGCGGCAGCGGAATGGCTCATGGCAATAGTTCGTAATGGCCGGCAAGTGTCCGCAGAGTGGATTACGGGCATGGATCTGACGAAGAGCGGAGGAGATTTTTTAACCCATCTTTTCGTTTAGAGGAGAGAGAGAGAAACGCGAGAGAGAATGAGAGGAGGGTAGTTTTTTCTTTTATTTTCTTTTTGCAATTTTCAAAATGAAAATAGGGGAAACAGTTGAGCATAAGGGTAATTTAGGGATTTTAAATAAATTTAAATTTAGGGTTTTAATGTGGATTTTACATCAATAAATGATCATATATATATATATATATATATATAGTATATATATATATATATATATATATATATATATATATATATATATCAATTAAAGGAAATTCCGTTGTTCTAAACCCAATGGCGTAATCCATTTCGCGATCGGAGGCCGTTTGGTTCAAGTCGACCTCAAATTGGGTCATCAATTTCCAAAATACAATTTCACCATTTTGCGATTCGTCCAATTGAGCGAATAGTCTTACTTGATATATTTAGGCAGTTCAAAGCCAATGGCACGATCAATTTTGCAACGAGGTCGATCGCCGGTGCCTCCCTAACGATACGCATGCATGCTGACGACTGATCACTTGATCAATTGATCATCAAGTAGTGAAATATTTATATTTTAACCCGACATTTCAACGCAATTTAAGTTCGCTCATCGATCGGAGATCATTTGAGTTGATTTCGGTGACGTCCTATGCATTTTAGCCTCGATTTGATCACTGTCACTTCAAATCACTCGACATTTCCACAGACTCGTCCGAATTGAGCGCGGATAGTCTCATTTGATAGATTTCGATATTTCGAAGCTAACAGCATGATCAATTTCATGAACGGAGGTCGTTCGCACATCGTCGCAGCTTCCTGACCTCAATATACGTGCATGCGCGTTGATGACTCTAGCGCTTGATTGGTTGATCATCAAGTCGTGTAATATTTATATCCTGATTAATTTCGACGTTCTGAACGCGATGGCAAAGCCCATTCGTCGATCGGAGGTCGTTTCGACCATTTTCAGGGATGTTCAGAGCATTTTGAGCTTCAATTTGCACATTGTCACCTCCGAAGTCTTTCGAATTTGACTTGTGGGCTTATCTTGATTTATGACACATATGTGGAGGTCAACAAATATATCATCTATCTCATAAACGAAATGTTTTTATCAATTAAATTAGAATTTTAGATTTCTACTAAATTCAAAAAGATCTAGAGATTATAAGTAAATCAAGTTTTTGTTAATACCCACCCTTAAAATTTAGTTTATTACTCAAATAATGCATCATAACTTTACAAAAGTTCTTATTTGAGTGATTTAGTAAAGTAATTTATCATTTGATCTTGAGACATCACATACTCAACTCTATCTATCTCCTTTTATAATACATTTTCTCATATAGTGATAATAGATTGCTTTTTTTAATGCCAATATGTATCTCGATGGGTTTTACTTATGAATAATGTCATTCTTTAAATAACTTTCTTAATCAAGTTGTATGACAAATGCATAAAATTAAAAGTTAAAGTGTTTAATGATGGGATGCTTCTTAATTTGATATTCATATGTGAAAGCAATATAATTAAGCTTTGTTTACTTCTCATACTGCACTTCTATAGAACTCGAATAAAAATTTATAGCTTCTTTTCCACTTCATGTTTCTTGGAGAGATTTTCTGTTCACCCTTCTTTAAGGAGAGTGATTTAGTAAGTAGATAATACAAATAAATATTTTCTCATATAATTGATTTAGTTTGCTGATGCATCTTAGGTCTCTCTCTCTCTCTCTCTCTCTCTCTCTCTCTATATATATATATATATATATATATATATATATATATATATATATATATATATGACAACTGATAGCTCTTTATTGCTGGCCAGCAACCTCATTGTAATGGCTTCTCAAACTTATTTTTATGATGTTTAACTATAAAATTTGTTTTAAATATATCAATTAATTAATTATTAGAGATTAGCATAAATCATTATTAAATTATCTATTTAAATTATACATTAAATTATTATAAATTAAATAAAATTTCAGTTATAATCACACAATTTAAAGGTTGGCACTATTATAAATTTGAGTTATAATTATAAATTATTTAAAATATAGCTAAATATGTAAAAAGATCTATAGTCCCTCAATTAGAGGAGTTTCTTTAAAATCATAATTTTGAGTCTTTATGATTTATTATATATTATTTAAAATAGCATATAGTTCAGTAGTGAATTTTAGTATTATTTTTTATTACTTTATCAAAAAGCAACTTGTTAAATACATTTTTTTATCTTATTTTCACAATTTTTAAAGTAGTTAACATATTTTTAAATAATATATTAATATAATAGTGACTATATTACATTAGATTCACAAAAAATTAAATAACTGATACACACACAAAACAACAAAGCCATAGATTTATATCCATTTATGAATAGATGTTACACCAATCTTAATGCATTTATGCATTTGAAGAAGATGAGGATCCAAATATAGCTTTTATGGCTATGTCTCCCTCACACTAAATAAAAGTTTTTTTTAATAGCATTTTCATTTCTTTCAAGTAGTAATCTCCTTGCACAAATCATGAAGCTAAGACCAACAAAAAAATTTGACTATTTGATATCGAACTAAATATAAAGTCTCACATGCTTTCAAGATGTTTTATATTTACGCATACAACAAAATGAAACCTTCATATTGATTTAGTCTCACTTATTCAAGTCAAGGATGCCAATTTTGTTCACCCAAATGTGGTATATGGCCTAGATTTGAACCAAGCTAACTTGAGTATAAATTTAGGAACTCATCGAGTTGCCAACTCATTGACTCATCAATTTGACAACTCACCACAACTAGTTAACTTAATCATTAGAACTTAAATCTTATGCCCACTCATAAAATATACTAAACCATTCTCATTCTCTTTCTATCTCTCTCTATCGATCTTTTCTCTACTAAATCTTATGACTAAGAGTCATCATCGAGTAAATTTGAATTCAACAAATTAAGCACAAATTGACAAAGTTACTTGTGCTCATATTTCAAGGAAACTTAAGAAGACTCATCTCTTTCATTTCATTTTCTAAAAATTAAAAACTATGGTCTTAGCTTTATGATTCAATAACTCATTCTTGAAGGTTACTTCTAACTTCTTAAACTCTCATGATCAATTCATATATATGGTCCCATAAGATAAATGGTAATAATATCACAATATCTTGCTTCATGAAAATATATCTTCAAAATGTTTCATAATTTACTTTTTCCACAATACGTGCACTTGAACACATGAGCTTTGAGTAAATACTTTCCACAGTGAACTAAAACATAGGAAGATAATTGATCAAACAAAGCTTTCTATAATTCTCCTTTAAGAAAAGCGAGAACATAGTCGTTTCTTCGTCGATAGCTTGGCACCAAATGTCCCGCTCCCTCATAAGTGTAAGTCCCTTATGACCAATCACATATCCTCCCACCTATCATAATACAAAGTAAATATTTCATTAATATAATTATTTCACAAAAAAATAAATCATAATCTAATATTATAGAATAAAAAAATTCATATATTTTACCTGATCATTAGTATACCATGCCTTCCACTGTGATTCAACTGGAAGCTTTAGCATTTCGATCGAATACCTAGTCGAAGTCACTGAGACAACTGAATCTTGATCCCCACTGCAGAGAGAGAGAGAGAGAGAGAGAGAGAGTCAAGTTGATATAATGGAAAAAGAGAAATAAAATATTTAAAACGATGTTAATGAGTTAGGAAAACCGTAAAAAAACCACACTCGACCGCTTAGTTTCAATAGTTGGCAAAGACTGTATAAAGTAATCATTCCACCTTTCAATCATCATACTTGTGTAAAAAAAACAATTATGACATTAAAATGATATTAAATAAATTTATAAATTTAATTTGAATAAAATTTACTTTTACAAAATTACCGCAAGGTCCCAAGGATATGATAAAAGAACAGCACATGGAGTGCTTTCGCACCTCGTGAAGATTCGATATTTTAACATAGTCAAGCACAAGGATGTTGAACCGACTAATATAATGGAAATTAATTTTTTTAATTTAATTTGTATTTTTAACATTATGAAATCAAAATTTGAAGAATTTATAAGAGAAGTTAAGAACTTAAGCTTTATATTTGAAGAAGATCCATGAGATAGGAGCATAAATATCATATCTATCAATATTTCCAACCTCATTTTCAGCTGCAGTAATAGCCTCATCAATCTGCAGAATGTCGATGAGGAAAAATTGTTTGATTGAATGTTGTTATAGGTTTCATCGCTATCAAGGCATGAGTCCACAAGTAATTATAATTAATTTGCATCTTGGTCGACATAAGCATTCCCCATCTATGAAATCAACCTTTGTTAGTAGCATTTTGATTGGGGTAACTCTTTGTTCATGAATAGCTCATGTTTGATTCATTCTTTAAACGAGATGATATTTAAGTTATATTTCGAGATCATTTACTTAAGAGCTGAACAAAAAATTATCTTATTCAATCGTTCGCTTTCGATCTTTATTTATTTATTTTCAATAGTTTAAAATATGCACGCTTCTACGGCTCAAATTTGAATGATTCAAACAAGTTTGAAGACAAGCAAATTTTGAATAAATGAAAATTTGAACAAATGAAAATTCGAGTCGCTTTCATAAATCGAGCTGAGTTCATGGTTAGTTCATAAGCATAAACAACTGAATAAGATCATATTCATATTTAGTTCATTTAAACTTCAAGTTTTCAAAAAATATTCAAGCTTATTTTTCTTTTATTAATTTGAATAAATATGAACAAACATTAATCGAAATGAGCTCTAGTAGTTTGACGAAAGTGCACTTATTCATTCATATATATACATACTTTGGCTGGAATTAAATCTTGTTTTGAATTCATTAAATACAAATTGTTTCAAGTCTTGTGCTTACATCTTCATTCATCAAAGAGACTTGAGTAAGATTGTTTCAAGTTGCTTCAATCAATATAATTTTTGATTTTTGATATATTGGTGTGATTGAAATGAATTGCTATTAACATTGCTGACGGTTTTCTAAAGTTCATTTCAATCATTTTTTTAAGTGATTTGAATATTTTTTTCTTGTCACTAAATTGTGTTTTGATTTGTGATATCACATCTTTAAGACTTTTACAAATATTATTTTTATAGTTTACATATTCATGATATTTGTAGTTTACTTTATACAAATTTTTTTAAAATTTATTTTTATCCTTGCACATTGTGTTAAAGTTGTTTTAAATTCATATTTTCAAATCATTATTTCACCTTGTGAAATTGTTTTCAAAAAATCATTTATTTCAAGTACTTCATATAAAGATCATATCATTGATATTTTTAAAATTAAAAAGAAATCTACACATATTGAGCGCTCTTTCTTATTTGTCTTAATATTATTTTATTTGGACTTATGAGCACAATTATTTAAAAATTAGATAGATAAATTTTATTCTTGTATTTTCATTTTTCTTGTACTAATTTATTTGAGGCTGTACTTTTCGAGTGTATGAAAGTATGTTGTTGAGTACTTGCCTAGTATTAAAAAGTATGTATTGAGTTGTACTTATCCGGTATAGTAATGTACTTATTGGAGTTGAACTTGCCTAGTATAGGAAAGTACGCGAGATTTATTGTAATCTCATTTGATTAGTGAATTCTTAGTTAGGATGACTATGCATGAATGTAAGCTGATTTATGAGTTTTAGCCAAATCATGTAAACAATTTATGTGCATCCAATTTTTACTTTGCTACTTTTGATTTGGTTATTTCTTTGCTCTTTCTTTTTAAACAATCTTATATATTTTATAACAAACATTTTTTTTACAAAGTTTTAAAATTAAATTTTAATTTAAAATTCATCTAAAATACTCAATTCATCCTCTCTTTTAGGTGTCATAGTCTCTTAATAATATAAAATTAGCAAAGATTATTATTAAATTAGCCCTTCAATATTAGTAAATTATTATTAAAAGTGTAGTACTGGATTTCACTGTTAAATAATTTAAAACATTTCTGGGAATCATTTACAATAAATATATCATTTTATATCTTATTCCACGATTTATATATTTGGATGAATAAAAATTTTGATAAATTGCAGCAAAAAACAAGCTATTAATGACAGGCAACTATATGTATGGCATAGTGCATAGTTGCATGAGCATTGAATTTAATATTATTTTCCTTAATTTAATTTTATAAGAAGAGTTGTTATACATTATCTTATTTTTATTTGACATAAAATAAAATTATTATTATTTTAAATATGGGAAATTAGTTGTGCCTATACCTATACTATCAAGATTTAGAGGATAATTTTCTATAGTATATCAAAATTTAGTAGAAGAAATTTTAATTATAATCACACAATTCTTAAGTTGGGCACTATTATAAATGATTGTATTGATATGACACTTAAAATACTACTAGTAAGCACGAATCTTGATGCTTAAAGCAAGTGATCCAAGTTGAAACCGGTCGATCAAGCACTTAAAATATCCTTGAAAACTCTGTCTTAAATCCCTAAATAACTCTCAAACATTGAGTGTTTATAGTCAAATTGAGGCCTCTCGAAGTCGGATCTAACGAGCCCAAGATCTCATAATTATGACTTCATTTGAGTTTTCAAATACTTAAAATACATCAAATGATCAAAGGAATCGCTTTTTTGCCCCATAGAGAGGAGTGGTTCAGATTTTGCATGTATTTATAGATACACCACTCCTCCAATCTATAAATAGCTCATCATTCTTCATATGAGGGAAGGTCAAGAGAGAGAGAGAGCTCTAAAGCTTCAAAATCCTCCAAGCACCGTGCCACCACTTATCACACCGCCACGCCGGCAAGTCAGCCGCCGATCCTTACCAGCTGTCCTCCGTCACCATCATGACGACCTTCATCGTCAGTGGTTGTTCCCCACTGTTCACCATCATCTGCTACCACTAGCAACTGTTATAACCTGAACGCGACTATATAACTGTTGTTGTCTGATTTTGGGATTCCCATTATCAGCCCTTCTCATATACAATTATGTAATCCCGTTATCGGGAAAACTTGTACTCCAAAATAAATATATAGTGGAAGCTTTTTACTGGGCTAGGCTTTGTGATTTTTTCCCTCTTTTCGAGGTTTTCCACGTTAAAATTGGTTTTCTTGTTCACTTTACACTTTAAATACCTGTGTGTGTGCTGGATTTCACAAAAAGGCTAAGGCGTAAACTTTCACTCTACCGCAACTGATTTTCTAGCACACAACAGTTTGGTGCCGTCTGTGGGAAACTGATTCTCATTATTTCATCTTGTATGACGACCAAGTTTCCCAATAAGATCAAAACCACCATCGAGGTGGAGTATTTCAAGCTTTTAAAGAGCGCAAGTGAAAAATGAAGATTCGTCAAACTTCGTTCTTTCAGATTTTGTCAGAAACTGGGGCAACTCTTAATCTCAAAAGATTATCTAAATCAATATTCTAGATATCTAATTAATTATCAGTTAGAGAAGCAAGTCAGCAATACCAATGAAAAAGACCAAGGTTAAGGAGCATCTTTGGCTACAACTACAAACGGATGTTTTGATTTGACCTCTTCCATACAGGTTAACGTCATCAAGTAATACTTTGAGAAACAACCTCAGATGGGTCAAAAATCCTCAGCGGATTCAATTCGATCTTTTCCATACAAGTTAACGTCATCGAGCAAAGACTCTGACAAACAATCTCGATAGATCAAAATCCTCGCCGATTCCATTCAACCTCTTCCATATAGTTAACATCATCAAGTAATAGTTTGACAAACAACCTCGATGGGTCAAAATTCTCATTCAATTCGATCTCTTCCATAGGTTAACGCCATCGGTAAAGACTCGACAAACAACCTCGATAGATCAAAACTTTGCACCTACTCCATGCGTTAACGCATCAAGCAAAGACTCGATGAACAACATAGGATAGGTTAAAAGGTCCTTGGTGGACTTCCCACGACCTTTTTCACACAGGTTAACGTCATCGGGTAACACTATGACAAACAACCTCAGATAGGTCAAAAATCCTTAGCGGATTCAATTCGATCTCTTCCATACAGGTTAACATCATCGGATAACACCCTGACAAACAACCAGATAGGTTAAAATTCTTAGGATTCAATTCGACCTCTTCCATACGTTAACGCCATCGGATAACACCGACAAACAACCTCGGATAGGTCAAAATCCTCGCCAGATAATTCAATCTCTTCCATAGTTAACGCCATCGTAACACTCGACAAACAACCTCGTGATAGGTCAAAATCTCCGATTCAATTCAACCTCTTCCACAGTTAACGCCATCGGGTAACACTCACAAACAATAGGTCAAAATCCTCAGCGGATTCAATTCAACCTCTTCCACATAGGTTAACATCATCGATTCATACTTTGACAAACAACCTCGGATATGTCAAAAATCTTCAGCGGATTCAATTCAACCTCTTCCATACAAGTTAACGTCATCGGGTAACACTCTGACAAACAATCTCGGATGGGTCAAAAATCCTCAGCGGATTCAATTCAACCTCTTTCGCATAGGTTAACGTCATCGAGCAAAAACTCTAACAAACAACCTCGGATATGTCAAAATTTCTCAGCGGATTCCATTCCACCTCTTCCATACAAGTGTTATCGGTATCACTCGACAAACAACCTCAGATAGGTCAAAAACCCTCAGCGATTCAATTCAACATCTTCCATACAGGTTAACGTCATTGAGTCATACTCTTACAAACAACCTCGGATAGGTCAAAGAAAACCGACCATCGTCGGCAATCTCCGCTGGTCACCACCATAGTCGTCGGTCATCCCCGCTGACTACCGACGCTAGCCGCCACCGTCGACTACTATCGCTACCGCTGCGACCATTCGCTGCCGCCAACCACGTTCGGCCACCGCTGACCATCGCGGATCTATGGTCACCACCATCGTCTTCGGTCATCCTCGCCGACTACCGACGCCAGTCGCCACCATCGACTATCGGCTTAGCGCCGACCACCGGCCGCCAACCATCATCCATTACCGCCACACCATCCGGCAATCTAGTTATTAGACTTATCCGTTGAGTCGTTAATTTGATTGAATATATGCTTTAACTTGAAATCCATACTAATTATAAATTTTAAAGGATAAATCAATATAAAATTAATTAATATCATAAAAAAAAGTATAAAATCTAATGATTAGTCAATAAAAAAAACAACATATGGGATAACCATTTATTAGAAAGCTTCTCCTCTTCCACCACAAGATAAAAGCCAAGAAAAGTCAATTTGGGACTGGAGTGGAAGAAATTGAGGCTCAAAACATCGAGTCAAATGGACTTCGATGGAACATTCAATCATTTGATCAATATATAAATATTGCAAAACGTACATCAAAAAGTATGTCGGCATGCGAATGGATGCCAGGAATTTCAAAGATCAATATCAAGAGCAAAACATACGCAATGAGAGCTCTGTGAGCCGTGTCAGTGGTTTGAAGTAGCGGCAAATAAAATATGACGCACCATCAACTCAAATGACCTCGAAACATTTATTTGTAATTGGTCAAGATAAATATATGATGATAATCACGCAAGTAACGACTTGTATGCATATGGAAGGGTAAAACGAGGATCAAACGACCTCGTTTCGTGAAATGATCAAGTCATTCTCTTTGAAATCAAATCTATCAAGTGAGACTATTTGCACCAATTGGAGTCATGAGTCGAAATTAAATAGCCATTTTTATTGACTCAAAGCCGATCATAAAACGATCAACCATTGCGTTGAAATCGAATTACCTTAAATTGTTATATATATTGACTATGTGCATTTATCGGCATGAAAATCACATTAATATATTTAAAATTATTTAAAAATGATTAAATTAGCATATATGCTCAACCTCCTCTATTTTAGTTTTAAAAAATTGCCAAAAAAAATAAATTAAAACTGAAAACTATTACCCCTCATTTTCCTCCTCACTCTCTCCCTCCTCATTCTCTGCCACTCTCCTCTCTCTCTCTCTCTCTCTCTCTCTCTCTCTCCAAAGATCCCTCACGTCAAAACAAACAAGAAAAATAAATTCTCCCCACTAGCTTCCTCCGTTCGCCTTTTCCACTGCGCCCAGCTGCTAATCATTACTCCATCCATGAAACTTGAACTGGTCACACAGACTCAATCATTGTCAGGTCATTGCCGGACTGATCCGCTAGCAGCACTCTGGGACTACCCTCCGCTCCCAGTTGTAACCCGACCATCGAGGCCAGCATGGATTTCCGCTGACTCGCTTCGCTGGCTCATGCTTCCACGCCTCCATGGACTAAGCCTGTCTCAGGATCCCACATTGCTCCCATTGACGTTGTTGCCGGTCATTGCTTTCACTAAAACTGAAATCTTCCTCCCAGAAACCGCCATAGCTCTTCAAACCATCCGCCCGCCCTCAAACACGGCCACAAGAAACCTCCTTCCCACTGTTCTATTTAATCCATCCTGCACTTCCGCAAATCAGAACCCATCTTCATTTCTTTCCCTTTGATCCCTTCCACAATTTATTTTTGGGGGATTTACATACATACCACGTTAAACATTAGTATTTACAAATTTAACACCTAAACTTATCAATTTACAATTTTAACACCTAAAACATTCTAACACAACAAAATTACCACTTTCCGTTCTCCCCCGTAACTATTCCTTTCTCCGTCAGCCTCTGAGCGAAGCCGTTCTTCGACGCTAGGTGTTGGAGACGCTTCCACATATCGAGGCTGGATTGAGAAGTCGTTTGGTCTTCCTCGAGCTCCCGTAATAGCGGTGTTGGAGACGCTTCCATTCGAGTGAGGCTAAGGATTGAGAAGTCTCTTCGACGCGAGTGGTTGGTTTGATCGAAGATTAACGCCTTCGCTCTTCCCGCATTTTCCGTAGCCATCCCGATCTTCTTCGCTGCTCCGTCCGACACATAAGGAAAACGGGGTTTGATTGAAGATTAACGGCTCGCTCGCCCGATTTTCCCGTAGCCATCGCCTATCTTCTTCTTTAAGCTCGTCTCCGTCCAAACAACGCGCAAAGGAAAACGGGATTGCGTAATACGTTTGGTATAGGACTTGTGAGAGAAGGATAATATTATTAAAAGTTTCATTATAATTTGCTTCATATAATAGTTTTGAAGTGATTCATTCAGGTTTTTGAGATCATTGTTCAGCCAAAGCTTTTGCAACCTACATTTGTTCTTGACTATCCAGTTGAAATATCTCCTCTAGCTAAACCACACCGACGGTATGCGCTTTGAATGATTCATATAAAATATGCTATTGTTTTGTGAATCCACTTTTCGTAATTTTTTTTTTTGTGTTCTCAGATTTCATTTGTTGTTTTAGAAAACTAGATATCTCCAACATGCTGTTGATTCATCCCTTATTACTTCTTGCAGTAGTTATATACACGATAGTGTTTCTCTGTTCATTTTTAAAGAATAGTTTAGTTTTTATCTTTGACATTTAGGATTGTAAATAGGCTATAAATTCTAAACTCTCGTTATTAGATTTCAATTTACTTATTAAGAATTTGAATACTGATTAAATTACAATAGATTAAATAATTTGAATACTATTTGAATCATGGTTCAATACTATTCTCTTAGTATTTGAAAATAAATAATGCTTCTTTTGTTAATTATATTGGATTTTCGTTTATATGGAATGCTGAGAAATTATTTTCTACTTACCCTATCGGTGAAGTTGACTAAATTTTATTTTAAAAGCAGATATGAGTCAATGGCTATATGTAATCTTCAAATTTGGTGGACATTGGGTTGAAGTCAAGAGAACAAATAGAAGTAAATATGAAGGCGGAAAACAAAGAACAGTTAAGCTTGAGAAAGACCTAATCAATTTTATTGTGCTTAAAGAAAATGTGGAAGGAATTTGCCCATGGCTACAAGGATATGGATTTAAGTTATATTATCATATTTTTGAGACATCTCCAAAGGAATATAGACTTATTGAAAGTGATGTTGAAGTTTTGCAAATGATTGAGGAGTATTTTGCAAGTATCAAGGTTGAGGTGGTGGTTGCAATGCATCTAAGATAATGCAAATAACACTTTGTCAGTGATAGAGATGTTTCTTTTCATAGTGACATGCTTGAGTGCAATCATTCCTATCCCAACAATATTGATGTTTCTAACTCTTTACTTGATGAAGTTAACGATGCGTAAGTGTGTAACGGTGCATATTTTCAAGATTCAACAACTTTCAAACAAGCCTTACGAACCACTGCAATTAAAAATAATTTTGGGATTAAGATCAAAGCTAGTGATAAAACCTGTGTTATTGCTACTTGCTCATACAAAGATTGTCCATGGAGAATTAGAGCATCCCAGGCCGATGGCCAAACATTTGAGGTTAAGAATATACTACATATACATGTCCCGGTATTAATAGAGCGGGAATAGATTGGCAACTTCCTCTTGGGTTGCCCAAGAGATACAAGATATTGTGAAGAAGCAACCAAATATTCCTCCAAAACATATCAAAAATAGCTTGAGTCGACTTTTGGGTTATCACTACCATACATGAAGTTATCTAGAAAGTCAAGCATTGCATTTGGGTCAATCGATGATAATTACAGATTAGTACCTTCACTTGTCAGAGCTTATTGATAGAAACCCGGTTCTCGCATCATTTATACTACGATAGTGATGACCGGTCATTCGCATTTGTATGTGAGCTTCAAGGTTTGCATTGATGGTTTTCTCGCAGGATGCAGACATCTAATAGGGCTTGATGCTTGTCACTTGAAATCAAGTACTTAGGGTGTTGCTATCGCAAACTCCTTGATGGCAACAATGGGTTGTTTACCCTGGCATTTGCAGTGGTAGAAAGTGAGTCTAAGACATCGTGGCAATGGTTTCTGGAAAACTTATTTGAAAGTCTTGGTTACGACTTATATGCACTAGCATTCATATCAGATATGGAGAAAGGACTAGGTGAGGCAATCAAACTCGTGTTTCCTAATGCAGAGCATAGGAGTTTGTATCCGTCATTTGTGGAAGAACCTTAAAAAATATTTTCACTGTCCAGATAGTCATAAATTGCATTTTGTGGTCCACTAATGCATACACAGCATGAGTTCAATTCAAAGTTGTTGAAATATATAATATTAGCCCACAAATTTATTCGCATTTACATTCATTGCCTTATAAGTGGTCTAAAAGTACATTTTCAAATAAATAAAGAATTGTTATAATACAAACAACATGGCGTAATCCTTCAATTCTTGGATTGGACTGTGAGAGATAAACCGTTGTAGATCTTGTTGACATGATTAGAGGAATGATCATGGAACAAAGAGCTCGTGAGAAAAATCGACTACAAGATGGCACAAAGGAGTTAGTTCCCCATATTGAGGAGAGTACATCGAGAAATTACAACTCGAAAGGAATACTTTATCATCGTGCAATCAACATCACCGAGGTAGAGGGCGTTATGATAGACATGAAGTAGACCTTGAAAATAAATGTTTCAGAGACAATGGCGGATGATTGGTTTACTGCATTCATGCATGCGTTGTAGGGAGTAAGGAGCACCCTCTGTGACATACATATGTTGATGACATTTACCATGTTCATAGGTATGATTTTAATATCCTTCTTTTGTACATATTTGTTTCTAGTGTGTTAAGCAAATTTAACTAATTGTAGGTACCGAATGACATATGAAGGCGCAATATCAACTCTTTTAGGAAAAGATCAATGGAAGACTGTGGACAGTGAATATTATATTCAGGCTCCCAAAACATTAAGGCCACGCGGGAGACGAAAAAAGAGTAGATTCAAGAACTTTTTAGAAAAAAATAGCCAAAAAGCACGAAATGTTCATAAATGTAGTAGGTGTGGCCTATGGGGACACCACAGAACTATATCCAAAAATCCGTTAAATCAAGTAGAAGAAGATGCAAGTATGCATACCTCCGTAAGCGCCAGTGTTGATAGTTGAACTCGTGCCAAGTTACCAATTAGAAGGGAAGAAATTTGAAAAACTACTTAGATTGACAGATTTTTTGGAACTATTTCTGATGTGACTATCTTTAGTTTGTGATACTGTCAACTTTTGGACGAAGTCACATAGCTTTTGTTCCTAGCATTTCCATTTTATTTAAACTTATATTATCCATGATTAGTACTTTACCGCTTGTTGTGGCTTTTTCTACGCAGCTTGTTTTAACTTGTGGAACATTGAGAGTTTGACTATTTTCATTTATGCTAGCTAATCCTTGTCCATGACATAGGTTTATTGGAGTGCTGCATATGCTTCATATATGAAAGGAACTCTATTGTTTGAACAGATCAAAATTGGAAAGTTGCATTGATGAACTTCATAAAAGCAAGGTACATGTTTATCAACTTGAAATGGTTTTGATGATCAAATTTGTTTGAACATGTACCCAGCTTTCGGATGGTGAAAAGCTCAACTTTTCTTCCCTTTAAGGAGTAGAAAAGGTGGAGCCTCTTATCGGTTCGATTTAACATTGATTGAATTTTAGTGATTTGAACTCTTACAATCTTCTAGTGAATGTTATATTTCATCTAAACATGGAGAAACCATAGTAGTATTTCTTCACGAGACGGCATTTCAGTTCAATTTATTTTTTTCATTCTTTTCTTCTAACTAGCTCTTTCTCAATCCTCTTGTGTCAAAGGCAACATGCTTCAACATGCTTCAAAACATTAAGTTTTCTTTTGAAGATTTGATCATTTCAAGGTTTTGCAAGAATGTTACGTGATTATCTGTTTCAAATTTCACATTTGGTTGTAGTTTTATATTATAATGGTGATGTATATCAAGCTCCCATCCCTCAAAATTCGCTGAAGAACAGGTGAAAAGGTACATAAACAAACTTAGAGGGGCGTTATCGCCTCACGCATGGTTCAACGAGGAGTTCAATGAAAATTGATGAATTTCGAAGGAAGAAAACCAAGAAAGTCGGTTTTAGCTCATGGGGTATATAACCGCCACCATTAATGATATATATCAATATATATGGTATAATTTTATCACCATTTCATTAATACTCTTTCAATTTGGATCCTGATTCATTTATTTGAAACCTAAGTACCAACATCGATTGTTTATTATTGAAACTAGTTTCGTAACATGGTGGTTGTAGTTAACTATTCCATGTTGTGATCCTTGAAACCATTTCGACTTGTTTTCATCAAAAGTTTTCACAAAATTGATATGCATATGCTTCTTTTGAACTCCCATGTTACCTAAAATTTATCAATGGCTATGAAAGTCTATTATCAATTTTTTGTTTGCTTTGTTTACATGTCTGAGTATATTATAAGAGCTGAATATTTGAGAATCAATTTTTTGTGCATATTTTCTGTTCTTTTTGTTCTTACAGAATACAGTCGAGAAGAAATATTGGGAAGAAATTGCAGGTTAGTTATGTTTTCTATGTAATAGACTTGGTTTTGTTTCTCACTGAAGATATTCATTATGCTAAAATGTATATTTAGTGAATGCATAGCTTCATATAGAATGATTCTATAGTGTTGTTGATTGCCTACTTTGACTTTGATTGATGGTTTAAAAGGTAATTGAATATTTAACCTCAATAACTGTTGAAATAATTTTGCTTGAACTTTGTAGATCTTGCAAGAAAATTGGAGCATTCGAAAAGACCTGAACCTTCTGGATTATTTTTTTTGGTTAAAGGTATGTTCTATCAAAAATCAAAATTTTAATACAAAAATTGCAAAAATCAACATTATTTGAATGAATGCATGCTTATGCTGAAAATTTCTCTCAAAACAACAAGTGTTTATCAAACCTTCTCAAAAGATCTTGAGTGTTTATTATCATATACATAGCGTCCTTAATGATAGCGTTTTTTTGCAAGAATGAAGGTGCTTATCAACCATGGATGAAAGCTCAAAATAGTAGAAGTTTCAGATCATGAAACGATGCTTCCTCTCGGAGAAAAAAATATGGAAGCTCAAACTTCTCCTTCTTCCTTGTAAATAGTATATTAGTCTATTATTACATGCTTATGTATGTGGTTTATAAATATCATGGATGTTAGCGTCAATTCAAATGAGGAAAATTGTATGTAGAGTTTGTGATAAGTTTGTAACCAATTTTTTTGTCTATGAATCAATCTATTCAGTTCTCCTTTTTCTTTTTTCTTTTTTTTTTCTTTCCCATAAATTTTCTAGGGTGTGAAGCTTTGCATATTTATTCTCCACAATTCCTTCAATGAAGAATCATCACATATACATCAATTTTGTGATGTCACTCATTGCTTGACCTTAATCTCCCCACCATAACCTTTCATTATTTCTCTAATAATCCTTCTTATAAAACTTGATTATTTTCCAATTTTGTGTAATCAAATTCTCCGATTAAAAGAAAAGGTTGACTTTATAATCTTATTTATATAGCGAATCATTTTAATTAAGATATAACTCATGAATTTTTCTATTTTAAAAATTTTCATATAAAAATTTGTGTATCTTTCAAGAAACTCTTTCTCTATGTATATATATGTTGAATCTGTATATAAAGTTAAGACGTAAAATTCTCACTTTACAATCATGAATGCTATGACAAAAGAAGAAAATCCTTAACTTGTTCTCAAAGATTAAATAACCAGATAGCAAACAATATACAACAAAGACATATCATAATTATAAAGCAAATGCACTATTAACATAAATTTAGAAGTACATTGACGACTACGACGCCACGACAATCGATCTAAATCACACATACAAATTGACACTTCTTAGTACGCACTTCACCCACACATATTACGATAAACAACCAAAAGTACAAGTAACAATAACAACAACTCCAACAAACAATTTCATAAGAGTTAATATGAGCTCGAACTTCATTCTGACCATCTCATCATGGGCTCTTAATGAAGCACATCATGTATTGAAGGTTCAACTTCATCTACCCAATTGAAAAAAACCGCAATCATCTTGTGGTCAAGGGGCATCGATAAAATTTTTTCGATTCGTCCTTTATGAGTAGTATATAATACATGGTAAGTTACACTCATCTTGATTATTTTGGAGCACATTCCTTATTATTGATTGACTCGAGCTCATTCTCGATATCATTGAAAAAAAGTTTTAGTCAATTCATATGTTAAAGTATAGCATCAAATAAAGTATAATTAATTTTCGTCGAACTATGAACAAGTGCTTCCACTTCTTAATATGACAATAATCATAGTTGCACATTTTACTTATGAGTAATATTTATAAAATAAAGATCTGATTTTCATGTAAAGAACTGGTGGTAAGTTTTGAGGCTATAGTTGACACATAAGTATCACTAATTTATAACAAAAGAGGCTAATAAATGAACAAATCAATAACATTCTTAGCAAATACATGAAAGTTAAAAGAGTTTCCAATTCATGAAAAATACAACACATTCACAATTACCACTTTCAAAAGACATTCATTTCTATTTATGCAATAAAAGCAAACGAAATCCAGAGGTTCAAATTAACTCAACATATAGTAGATCTCTAACACACTCTCATGTTGACAATAAAAATGTCCACCTAATTTAAATATAGCCATCCAAACATTGCAGAGAACTGTTATGGAAGGATGGCCATTCTTGGAGATGGTCCATGTGTGTAGTGTACTACTACAAGGAAAGAAAGTTAGAGATGATAACAAGACTCCAATCGGTATTTCTTATGAAGATAAAATAAATTGTTTAGGTTTTACTCGGAACCAGATACAAGAAGAACTCCAAGGTCTAATTTTAACATTTAGTCCTCACTGTTGTTTTGATTCAAGATAAAGAAGTGTCGAAAACCACATTCATTTCTATTTATGCAATAAAAGCAAACGAAATGAGGTTCATCAACGAACCAACTAACTGACCTCCAACACACTCTCATGTTGACAATAAAAATATCGTTGGTGAGAAAATCCCCGAACCAAATAATCACCAAAAAATGGAAACTTGATCAAACCCAACCCGAAGCGGCACAGAAGAAGACTCACCGAGGCATTGCCAACGGGAGAGAGGCACGATGTGTCAAGCCTTCAATCCCGCCACCTCAATCGGAACGTCTCCAACACCGCCACTCGCCGAAGAACAGAACGCGAAGAAGACTCAGGAGGCGCCGGAGGAGAACATGGGTAACAACTTCAATCCCTCCCGCCAGGGAAACAACGACGACCGGCATGTTAGATCGAGGCACCGTTCGCGCGCTGTGACGGGAGAAAGGAATAGTTACGGGGGAGAACGAAAAATGGTAATTTTGTTGTGTTAGAATGTTTTAGGTGTTAAAATTGTAAATTGATAAGTTTAGGTGTTAAATTTTACTAATGTTTAACTGGTATGTATGTCTTTGCTACTTTCTCTCTCATATATATATATATATTCTAATATTGGCTCATCCTCTTTTCTTAGAAGGATATATAAAAATTATAAATGGGTAGGGTGAAGCTGCAGATAAAGAGAATAGAGAATAACACAAATAGGCAGGTTACTTTTTCGAAGAGACGCAATGGCCTCATCAAGAAGGCTTACGAGCTCTCCGTCCTCTGCGATATTGATATCACCCTCATCATGTTCTCTCCATCCGGCAGGCTCAGCCACTTCTCCGGCCGCCGGAGGTAAATCAAAGCATAATTAATTAACAAAATGATTCATTTTCAATCGCTTCTTCTTTCGATATTATTATAATTTTTTTCCTTTTTTTTTCTTTATATAATTTATGTTCATCGATCCATAATTTTCATGCAATTCTTTTATATTTTAATTGATCTGTTAATTTATTCAATTTTATTTTTTGTTCATATCGATGTTATGGGAAGGCGTGATAATTTATATTTATTAAAAATATTAATTTAATTAACCATGAAAGAAAATTATAATTTTGCATAAATATATATTATTTTTTCTAGCTTACATGAAATATTAAATTTAATTGCATTTTAATGGTTTTTTTTTCTACAGGATTGAAGATGTTATTGGATACGTAATGCATGATAGAGCAGGGTATGAAATTTAATTTAATTTTTTATTTATTAAAAGAGATATATTTTGACATTTATGCTATTCTAATCATAATTAATATTCGTTTTTTTTTTTCTAACTTCCTGAATTTTGAAGCAGAGTTAACATGCACAAAGAGGTAAGTTGGCATCAATTTTCAGTTTCTTCTTAAAATTTTAATTAATTTAACAAAATTGAAATATATTGTATATTATTATTAATTATTTTTGAATGCATATTTACATTTGATGATGACTTTAACAAGCTCCAATGTGAGAGTGACAGAGCTATCCAATTATCCAAGTAAGATTATACGCTAAATTTAATTGAAGGAATTTTTTTAAAAAAATATGCTATTGGATAAATATTGTATTATTCAAATTTTAATTTTAGATTAATTATATTTAAAAATGTTTTATATAACATTTAATTATTTAATTTCAGATAAATTTAATTAATATCTCAATATTCTTATATTTTATCATTCTTATATATTTCCTTTATTTTACTTTATATATGGCCTAATTCTGCTGGGATGCATGAACACAAAAGCTGAAGAACTTGAAAGAAAAAAAAAAATAGAATAGTAAAATTTACATCCATATCATTAAATTCTTATATTTTTATATTTACTTATATAACACTCTAATATAAGGGTATTATTAAAGTAATTATAAGAATTTAGATATTAGATAAAAAGTTATTGATAAGTATGTAAATCCCCTTATAAAATATTGTTTTAATAATTTTAACTTCAATTTTTTTTTTCTTTTGTATTTTAAAACAAAGAGAGATTAGTATGTCGCCAAGAACAACTACAAATCAAGGTAATCTAGAGATATATGTGATAATAAATTAAAAGAATTATTGGTTTTTTTTTTTAAAAATAAGAGTTATTTGGATTAAGATTTTTAATTAGATTTGAAAAATGATTAATAAAAAATGCTAATAATGAATATCTAATTTCCAATAAATGTAATGTCATATATGCATTATTTAATTTGATTTTCCATTTTTCTTATATTATGATTTAATTTCAGTCTTTGAATTATCAAAATTCAATTTTTTTTAATACTGTGAATTTAAAATCTAATGGAATAAAATAATTTTTTTTTACAATTCTATTTGATTTTTTCCTAACTATTAATGTTTTTAATTTGATTTAATTGAAATACATACTCTTACTTATAATTTATTTTACATGAAATATAAATCAATATTACTTCAATTATTTATAATTTTATTTTATTTTTTAACAGATATTTTGGCCGCTCATTATCTCATGCACGCCTTCCACTCAAATCATGCGAGAAATTTTTTAATTCCTTATCACGTTTGTTAAAAAAGGTACTACTTCCTTTGATTGCAACTCAATGTAATTTAGAACATTTTAAATATAATTTAGTTATATTTTGAAAATTTTATTTTATTTTATATTTTTAATCTAATTAACTATAATGACAATTAAAAAGCTATAATTTGATTTTTAAAAAATAAAAAAATTATATATCATCAACATAATTTCTTTCTATAATAGATTTTTTTTAGCACCATTATTATTATCTTTCATATAGCTTCATTTGTCACAAATAAATCTTAAATTTAATAAAATTTATTCTTTAATTTTTTAAGAAAATTTAAAAAAATAAAATTTTATATGATTGCACTTAAATTGAAATAATTTAAAATATAAAATTATGCATTTTAATTAAAAAAATATTTTTCATCATGGATAATATTTTCTTTATTATTTCTATTATTATTATTATTTTGCTAGTTTTGATAGAGAAATCTTGTGAAAAATTCCTTACAACTGAAATTTAAATAATAAAATTTAATCATTATTCTTTTGTTATTTCGAGATTTGTGCTTTACGTTTCATCATTGCCTATTTTATACTGAAATTTGTGGTTTATGCAAATAAACTTATTAATGTTTATAAAACATAACTTACATAAATAAAATAAATAAAAAAAATTTTAGAATTTATTTCCCTTAAAATTGTGTCATTTAATTAAACCATTATCTACTTTTAATAGAGATGGTTTATCTAGTGATTGATTTATAATTTTAAACTATTAAAAAATTAATTTTATATATCTAATAATACTAAAATTTATTTATATATATATATATATATATATATATATATATATATATATATATATATATATATATATATATATATATATATATATATATATATATATATCTAGTATTTAAATTTTTTAAATATGTTAAAATTCATATTATATCAAAACACTCATATTTTACCTATAAAATATTTATTTAAGTTAATTGTGATCAATATTAATTTGAAAAGAGTTCATTTTTTGCAGAAGTTATTGCTGAGCAATTCCTAGCACCCACTTCCAGCCTACGATCCATCCACGTTGGAATTCTCGGTAAAGTCAGCCAATGAAATCACTACACATAGATATATCTTTCTCTTCATACAGGTGTACCTGCAGCCTCAACAGGGAGGAATGCCTAATGGCTTCGGCTACGATGTCGTACAGTGGGTCCCAGAAATCATTTCAAATCACGGCCATCCAATATTCCATTTGATCCTTTCATGTCCCGTACAACATATAAACACTTCTTAAAACACTTAAATTTTTAACGGTTTGATTTCATCCAACGATGCAGGGATGACGGAATCTATGAATCGATTACAGCCCAAATGGAGCCACAAGTGGGAGGTGACACATGGCAGCCTATGTGTGTGTGCTCCACGTCGTAATCCCCAGCCGTTGCCTTTAGAACAGGTATGATAATTAATATAATCAAAACTAATAGTCGAATAAACTAACGGCGTTTGGATGGTTGGGTTTCAGAGTCCGTTAGCAACGGCTGAGCCGCCGCCGGTGGCGGGAGCGACGAGCTATCCGCACATGCCGGCTGAGGTGGAAGGCATGTGTGGTGGTGATTGTGGATAGTTGATGTCGAGAGAATGAATGAGATGATCTTGGCCGTTTGATTTTGACTCTCCGTGTCATCTTTTTTTTTTTTTGAATAAAAAAAAGGCAATACT
>CM038229.1:5028806-5102673 GCA_021442155.1 Cymbidium sinense | reverse complement strand
TCCGGAAAGAATGGTAGAAAATACAAACATTCTTTCAATTCTGTTTCCTTAACAATCATCTCGAATGAATTATCATAAGGTTCCATTCAACCAATCAAAAAATAAAAAAATAAAAATTACAATATAAAATAATTAGAAATTAAATTTAATTTTGTCTCCCTTCACATTTGTCATATATTGCCTTTTATTCAAAAAAAAAAGATGACGCGATGGTCAAATCAAACGGCCAAGATCATCTCTCATTCTCGATCTTGAACTATCCACAATCCGCCACCACCACATGCCTTCCACCTCGGTAGGCATGTGCGGATATTCGTCGCTCCGCCACGGCTCCCGTTGCTAACGGACTCAAACCCAACCATCCAAAGCGCCGTTAGTTTATTCGACTATTAGTTTTGATTATATTAATTATCATACGTTCTAAAAACTAGAGGAGAACTCTGCGACACATATTGTTACCTCCACTGTCACCTCCATTTGTACATGTCGATTCTAGATTCATCACGCATCGTTGGATGAAATCAAACCGTTAAAAATTTAAGTGTTTTTAAGAAGACCGCAAGCGATATGTTGTACCTGAAGGACATGAAAGGATCTGAGATCTGGAATATTGGATGGCCGTGATTTGAAATGATTGGACCACATCATCGCATCGGCGTTAGGCATTCCTCTGTTGAGTGCGAAGTATGAAGAGAAAGAGATATATATGTGTAGTGATTTCATTGGCATCTATTGTTGTTTTACGCAATGTAAACTTTACCGAATTCAGTGGATGGATTGGAAGTGGAGTCGAATTGCTCGTAACTTCGCAAAATAAATGAACTCTTTTCAAATTAATATTGATCATTAACTTAAATAAATATTCTATAGGTAAAATATGAGTGTTTTGATATAATATGAATTTTTAAACATATTTAAAAAAAGTTAAATACTATATATATATATATATATATATATATATATATATATATATATATATATATATATATATATATATATATATATATATATATATATATTAAATTTAATTATTAGATATATATAATTAATTTTTTTAAGTTTAAAAATTATAAATCAATCACTAGATAAACCATCTCTATTAAAAATAGATAATGGTTTAATTAAATGACAATTTTAGGAAATAAATTCCTCTAAAATTTTTTTTATTTATTTTATTTATGTAAGTTATGTTTTATAAACATTAATAAGTTTATTTGCATAAACCACAAATTTCAGTATAAAATAGGCAATGATGAAACGTAAAGCACAAATCTCGAAATAACAAAAGAATAATGATTAAATTTTATTATTTAAATTTCAGTTTGTAAGGAATTTTTCACAAGATTTCTCTATCAAAACTAGCAAAATAATAATAATAATAGAAATAATAAAGAAAATATTATCCATGATGAAAAAATATTTTTTTAATTAAAATGCATAATTTTATATTTTAAATTATTTCAATTTAAGTGCAATCATATAAAATTTTATTTTTCGTAAATTTTTTTAAAAAATTAAAGAATAAATTTTTATTAAATTTAAGATTTATTTGTGACAAATGAAGCTATATGAAAAAATAATAATGGTGCTAAAAAAATCTATTATAGAAAGAAATTATGTTGATGATATATAATTTTTTTTTTTTTTGAAAAATCAAATTATAGCTTTTTAATTGTCATTATAGTTAATTAGATCAGATTAAAAAATATAAAATTTTCTGAGAATAAAATTTTCAAAATATAACTAAATTATATTTAAAATGTAACATTCTAAATTACATTGAGTTGCAATCAAAGTGAAGTAGTCGTACCTTTTTATCGCAAACACGATAAGGAATCCATAAAAATTTCTCATGATTGAGGTCGGTGGAAGGCGTGCATAGATAGCCATATAGCGTCAAAATATCGTTAAAAATAAAATAAAATTATAAATAATTGAAGTAATATTGATTTATATTTCATGTAAAATAAATTATAAGTAAGAGTATGTATTTCATATTAAATCAAATTAAAAACATTAATAGTTAGGAAAAAATCGAATAGAATTGTAAAAAAAAATTATTTTATTCCATTAGATTTTAAATTCACAGTATTAAAAAAAATTGAATTTTGATAATTCAAAGACTGAAATTAAATCATAATATAAGAAAAAAATGGAAAATCAAATTAAATAATGCATATATGACATTACATTTATTGGAAATTAGATATTCATTATTAGCATTTTTTTATTAATCATTTTTTCAAATCTAATTAAAAATCTTAATCCAAATAACTCTTATTTTTAAATAAAAAATCAATAATTCTTTTAATTTATTATCACATATATCTCTAGATTACCTTAAGCGTTCCACGCAGATTTGTAGTTGTTCGTCTCTCTTTGTAGTTTAGAAAATACAAAAGAAAAAAAAAATTGAAGTTAAAATTATTAAAACAATATTTTATAAGGATTTACATACTTATCAATAACTTTTTATCTAATATCTAAATTCTTATAATTACTTTAATAATACCCTTATATTAGAGTGTTATATAAGTAATATAAAAATATAAGAATTTAATGATATGGATGTAAATTTTACTATTCTATTTTATTTTATTTCTTTCAAGTTCAGAGTTAAGATCAAAATACCTCAGTTTTTATGTTAGCCATCCCAGCACTGAATTAGGCCATATATAAGAAGTAAAATAAAGGAAATATATAAGAATGATAAAATATAAGAATATTGAGATATTAATTAAATTTATCTGAAATTAAATAATTAAATGTTATATAAAACATTTTAAATATAATTAATCTAAAATTAAAATTTGAATAATACAATATTTATCCAATAGCATATTTTTTTAAAAAAAATTCCTTCAATTAAATTTAGCGTATAATCTTACTTGGATAATTGGATACTCTACTCGGATTTAGCTTGTTAAGAGTCCTCATCAAATACTGTAAATATGCATTCAAAAATAATTAATAATAATATACAATATATTTCAATTTTGTTAAATTAATTAAAATTTTAAGAAGAAACTGAAAATTGATGCCAACTTACCTCTTTGTGCATGTTAACTCTGCTTCAAAATTCAGGAAGTTAGAAAAAAAAAATGAATATTAATTATGATTACAATAGCATAAATGTCAAAATATATCTCTTTTAATAAATAAAAAATTAAATTAAATTTCATACCCTGCTCTATCATGCTCCGGGAGATTAACGTATCTGCCAATAACATCTTCAATCCTGTAGAAAAAAAAACCATTAAAATGCAATTAAATTTAATATTTCATGTAAGCTAGAAAAAATAATATATATTTATGCAAAATTATAATTTTCTTTCATGGTTAATTAAATTAATATTTTT
The DNA here is from genome assembly GCA_021442155.1 of Cymbidium sinense. NCBI lineage: Eukaryota > Viridiplantae > Streptophyta > Magnoliopsida > Asparagales > Orchidaceae > Cymbidium > Cymbidium sinense. The sequence goes on along the minus strand of CM038229.1, from coordinate 5,099,314 downwards.
AATAAATATAAATTATCACGCCTTCCCATAACATCGATATGAACAAAAAATAAAATTGAATAAATTAACAGATCAATTAAAACATAAAAAAATTGCATGAAAATGGATCGATGAACATAAATTATATAAAGAAAAAAAAGGAAAAAAAATTATAATAATATCAAAAGATGAAGCGATTGAAAATGAATCATTTTGTTAATTAATTACGCTTTGATTTACGTAGGAGAAGTATTTGGCGCTTGGGATGGAACGTGATGAGGCGATATATATATGAGAGGAAGAGAGCTGGCATCTTGATGAGGTTATTCGTCTCTTGAAAAAAGAACCTTTTCTTTGTTATTCTATTCTCATTCTCTATCTGCAATTCCTACATTTATAATTTTATATATCCTTCTAAGAAAAGAGGATGAATATTAGAATTATATATATATATATATATATGAGAGAAAGTAGCAAAAAAGATGAAAAAAATAAATTGTGGAAGGGATCAAAGGAAAGAAATGAAGATGGGTTTGGATTTGCGGGAAGGGCTGCAGGATGGGAAGGAGGTTTGCTAGCTGGCGGGCCGTGGGCTGGAGGGAAGGAGGCTGGCGGGGCGGGCCGGATGGTTTGAAGGGCTATGGCCGGCGGTTTTGCGGCAGCGGGAGAGGAGATTTCCGGTTTCGCGGCTGAAACGGCGGACCGGCGGCAGCAACGTCGGCGGACTGGCGCAGCGGTGGGATCGCGGGACAGCGCGGGCTTGGTCCGCGGGCTGGGCGTGGAGCGTGGGAGGCGAAGCGGGCCGCGGGCGGAGTCGGCGAGTCGCGGGCTGCACCGGTCGACGGGTCGGGTTGCAAGGCTGCGGAGCGGGTCGGCGGCAGGGTCCCTCGCGGGTGCGGGCCGCAGTGGCGCGGATCGTTGGTCCAGCAGGCGCGACAAGTCGCGCGTGCGCGGCTGCAGTTTCAGCCGGAACAAAGCGGATTAGTGATGGTGGGTCGCGGCCATGGACGTTACGGCCGGAAGAGACACGGAACAGGAAGGAAAATAGTGGGGAGAATTTACCTATTTTTTCTTGTTTCGTTTCCGACGTGAGAGGGATGCTGGAGAGAGAGAGAGAGAGAGAGAGAGAGAGAGGAGAGAGAGAGAGAGAGAGAGAGAGAGAGAGGAGGAAAATGAGAGGGTAATAGTTTTCAGTTTTTTTTAATTTATTTTTTTGGCAATTTTTCAGAAAACTAAAATAGAGGAGGTTGAGCATATATGATAATTTAATCATTTTTAAATAATTTTAAATATATTAATTAATTTCATGATAAATCGTATAATATATATAACAATTTAATGTTCGATGTTACGAGCAATAGCGCGATCGTTTATGAGGCCGTTTGGTTCGAGCGATGCGCCGTTGAGTCAATTTCTCAAAATGCGTATGCTCGGCTTCGATTTTCATGCTCATCCAATTGGTGCAAATAGTCACTTGATAGATTTGAGTTTCAAAGAATGACTTGATCAATTTCGCGAGCAGGTCGTTTGATCTCGTCGGTCTCGTGCGATATGCAAGTCGTTGGCGACTCAGATCGGTTGATTATCATGTCATGCAATATTTACATCTTGACCAATTTCGTTCGAATCGGCAAAGTCTCATCGACGGAGGTCATTTGAGTTGATTTGGCGTCGTGCATTTGACCGATTTGCGAGTCACTTCAAACCACTCGACATTTACCTGCTAAATTAAGCGTCTTGTCTCATTTGATAGATTTTGATGTTTTGAAGCTAACGATTCGATCAATTTCATGAGCGAAGGTTGTTTTTTTCGTGTCTGCTTCCGACTTGACATGTGCGTTGACACATTTATAGCTCGAGCGCTTAATCGATTGATCGTTAGATTTTGCAATATTTATATATTGATCAATTTCGATGTTTTGAACTCGACGGTGAAGTCCGTTCATCGATCAGAGGTCCTTTCGACCATTTTCAGTGACGTCCAGTATATTTTGAGCCTCAATTTGCACACTGTTACCTCCAAAGTCCATCGAATTTGACTTGTGGTCTTGGCTTGATTTATGACACATATGTGGAGGTCAACATTGTAGATCTTATAAGAGAGAGAGATCGTTAATGGAGGAGAAGCAGTTGTGGGGAAGGTTCGGAGCCAATGGCCAAAATTATCCCACATATGTTTTTTTTTTTTGTTTTGTGACGGTCAACGCCATCCATTCCTTCCACGTGTCTCCTTCCAACTAAAAACTGAGATGCCGTTAACGATTGTGTTTTCTTGACTTTCGATTTTTGTTAATTTTTTTTTTTCAATTTGGGATGGAGAAGAAGAGGAGAGAACTTTTCTATTAAATTGTTGTCACTATTTGTTTCATTTTATATTGAACTAATCATTAGATTTTATGCTTTTTTATGATATTAATTAATTTATATTGATATATCCTTTTAAAATTTATAATTCAAGTATGGATTTCAAGTTAAAGCATGTATTCAATCAAATTAAACGACTCAACAGATAAGTCTAATAACACTAGATTGTGGCGATGGTGGCGGTATGATGGCGATGGTTGGCTACGGGGGTCGGTCTAACTACGATAGTCGATTGGCGGCGGCGTGGTGTCGCGGGATAATGGCCAACGATGGTGGTAGCGAGATGGGGATGTCGGCGGTGGACAAGTGGTTAGGACGGGGTGTCGGCAATGGCGATGGTAGTCGACGGTGCGGCGATATAGTCGGAGGATGACCTGATGGTGGTGACCGGCGAGATTGCGGCGATGATCGGTTTTCTTTGACCTATCCGAGGTTGTTTGTAAGAGACTCTCAATGGCGTTAACTGTATGGAAGATGTTGAATTGAATCGGCGAGGTTTTGACCTATCGAGGTTGTTTATGAGTGATACGATGACATTAACTTGTATGGAAGAGGTGGAATGGAATCCGAAATTTTGACCTATCCGAGGTTGTTTGTTAGAGTTTTTGCTCGATGAAGTTAACCTATGCGAAAGAGGTTGAATTGAATCCGCTGAGGATTTTTGACCCATCCAAGATTGTTTGTCAGAGTGTTACCCGATGACGTTAACTTGTATGGAAGAGGTTGAATTGAATCCGCTGAAGATTTTTGACATAACCGAGGTTGTTTGTCAAAGTTTGAATCGATGATGTTAAACTATGTGGAAGAGGTTGAATTGAATCCGCTGAGGATTTTGACCTATTTGAGATTGTTTGTGAGAGTGTTACCCGATGACGTTAACCTGTGTGGAAGAGGTTGAATTGAATCCCCTGAGGATTTTTGACCTATGCGAGGTTGTTTGTCAGGGTGTTACCCGAGGACGTTAACCCTATGGAAGAGGTTAGAATTGAATTGAGGATTTTGACCTATCCGAGGTTGTTTGTCAGGGTGTTATCCGGTGACGTTAACCTGTATGGAAGAGGTCGAATTGAATCCGCTAAGAATTTTTAACCTATCTAAGTTGTTTGTCAGGGTGTTATCCGATGATGTTAACCTGTATGGAAGAGATCAATTGAATCCGCTAAGGATTTTGACCTATCCGAGGTTGTTTGTCGAGTGTTACCCGACGCGTTAACGTGTGAAAAGGTTATGAGAAGTCCACGACCTTTAACCTATCTGTTGTTCATCGAGTCTTTGCTTGATGGCGTTAACGCATGGAGTAGGTGCAAAGTTTTGATCTATCGAGGTTGTTTGTCGAGTCTTTGCTCGATGGCGTTAAGAATGGAAGAGATCAATTGAATCGGAGAATTTTGATCCGGGTTGTTTGTCAAACTATTACTTGATGATGTTAACCTATATGGAAGAGGTTGAATGGAATCCGCTGAGGATTTTTGATCTATCCGAGATTGTTTGTTAGAGTCTTTGCTCGATGACGTTAACTTGTATGGAAAAGATCGAATTGAATCGGATTTTGACCATCGAGGTTGTTTCTCAAAGTATTACTTGATGACGTTAACCTGTATGGAAGAGGTCAAATCAAAACATCCGTTTGTAGTTGTAGCCAAAGATGCTCCTTAACCTTGGTCTTTTTCATTGGTATTCCTGACTTGCTTCTCTAAGATAATTAATTAGATATCTAGAATATTGATTTAGATAATCTTTTGAGATTAAGAGTTGCCCCCCAGTTTCTGACAAAATCTGAAAGAACGAAGTTTGACGAATCTTCATTTTTCGCTTGCGCTCTTTAAAATCTTGAAATACTCCACCTCGATGGTGGTTTTGATCTTATTGGGAAACTTGATCGTCATACAAGATGAAATAATGAGAATTTCCGGCACCAAAGCTGTGCTAGAAAATCATGGTAGAGTGAAAGTTTCATACCTTTTTTGTGAAATCCGACAGTATTTAAAGTGTGAACAAGAAAAGAAATTTTAACGTGGAAAACCTCAAAAGAGGGAAAAATCACAAAGCTGCAAGAAAAGCTTCCACTATATATTTATTTTGGAGTACAAGTTTTCCCGATAACGGGATTACATAATTGTATATGAGAAGGGCTGATAATGGGAATCCCAAAATCAGACAACAACAGTTATATAGTCGCGTTCAGGTTATAACAGTTGCTAGTGGTAGAGATGGTGAAACGGTGAACGACCGCGGCGATGAAGGTCGCCATGATGGTGACCGGAGATTGACAACGTAAGGATCGGCTACGGCGTATGGCGGTGCTTGATGTCAGTGGTGACACGATTGTGCTTGGAGGATTTTGAAGCTTTAGAGCTCTCCTCTCTCTGCTTGACCTCCCTCATATGAAGAATGATGAGCTATTTATAGATTGGAGGAGTGGTGTATCTATAAATACATGCAAAATCGAACCACTCCTCTCTATGGGGCGGCTCAAAGCGATTCCTTTGATCATTTGATGTATTTTAAGTATGAAAACTCAAATGAAGTCATAATTATGAGATCTTGGGCTCGTTAGATCCGACCATTGAGCTCAATTTGATAAACACTCAATGTTTGAGAGTTATTTAGGGATTTAACTGACATCCCAGAGTTTTCAAGGATATTTTAAGTGCTTGATCTCGACCAGTTTCAACTTCGGATCAGCTTGCTTTAAGCATCAAGATTCGTGCTTAGTAGTATTTTAAGTGTCATATCAATACTCGAATTTATAATAGTGCCCAACTTAAGAATTGTGTGATTATAATTAAAATTTCTTCTACTAAATTTTGATATACTATAGAAAATTATCCTCTAAATCTTGATAGTATAGGTATAGGCACAACTAATTTCCCATATTTAAAATAATAATAATTTTATTTTATTAAATAAAAATAAGATAATGTATAACAACTCTTCTTATAAAATTAAATTAAGGAAAATAATATTAAATTCAATGCTCATGCAACTATGCACTATGCCATACATATAGTTGCCTGTCATTAATAGCTTGTTTTTTGCTGCAATTTATCAAAATTTTTATTCATCCAAATATATAAATCGTGGAATAAGATATAAAATGATATATTTGTTGTAAATGATTCCCCAAATGTTTTAAATTATGTGAAATCCAGTACTACACTTTAATAATAATTTACTAATATTGAAGGGCTAATTTAATAATAATCTTTGCTAATTTTATATTATTAAGAGACTATGACACCTAAAAGAGAGGATGAATTGAGTATTTTAGATGAATTTTAAATTAAAATTTAATTTTAAAACTTTGTAAAAAAATGTTTGTTATAAAATATATAAGATTGTTTAAAAGAAAGAGCAAAGAAATAACCAAATCAAAAGTAGCAAAGTAAAAATTGGATGCACATAAATTGTTTACATGATTTGGCTAAAACTCATAAATCGCTTACATTCATGCATAGTCATCCTAACTAAGAATTCACTAATCAAATGAGATTACAACAAATCTCTCGTACTTTCCTATACTAGGCAAGTTCAACTCCAATAAGTACATTACTATACCGGATAAGTACAACTCCAATACATACTTTTAATACTAGGCAAGTACTCAACAACATACTTCATACACGAAAAGTACTCAAATAAATTAGTACAAGAAAAATGAAAATACAAGAATAAAATTTATCTATCTAATTTTTAAATAATTGTGCTCATAAGTCCAAATAAAATAATATTAAGACAAATAAGAAAGAGCTCAATATGTGTAGATTTCTTTTAATTTTAAAAATATCAATGATATGATCTTTATATGAAGTACTTGAAATAAATGATTTTTGAAAACAATTTCACAAGGTGAAATAATGATTTGAAAATATGAATTTAAAACAACTTTAACACAATGTGCAAGGATAAAAATAAATTTTAAAAAATTTGTATAAAGTAAACTACAAATATCATGAATATGTAAACTATAAAAATAATATTTGTAAAAGTCTTAAAGATGTGATATCACAAATCAAAACACAATTTAGTGACAAGAAAAAAAAATATTCAAATCACTTAAAAAAATGATTGAAACGAACTTTAGAAAACCGTCAGCAATGTTAATAGCAATTCAATTCAATCACCAATATATCAAAAAATCAAAAATTATATTGATTGAAGCAACTTGAAACAATCTTACTCAAGTCTCTTTGATGAATGAAGATGTAAGCACAAGACTTGAAACAATTTGTATTTAATGAATTCAAAACAAGATTTAATTCTAGCCAAAGTATGTATATATATGAATGAATAAGTGCACTCGTCAAACTACTAGAGCTCACGATTAATGTTTGTTCATATTTATTCAAATTAATAAAAGAAAAATAAGCTTGAATATTTTTTTGAAAACTTGAAGTTTAAATGAACTAAATATGAATATGATCTTATTCAGTTGTTTATGTTTATGAACTAACCATGAACTCGATTTATGTAAGCGACTCGAATTTTCATTTGTTCAAATTTTCATTTATTCAAAATTTGCTTGTCTTCAAACTTGTTTGAATCATTCAAATTTGAGTCGTAGAAGACGTGCATATTTTAAACTATTGAAAATAAATAAATAAAGATCGAAAACTGAGCCGAACACGATTGAATAAGATAATTTTTTGTTCAGCTCTTAAGTAAATGATCTCGAAATAACTGTTAAATATCATCTCGTTTAAAGAATGAATCAAACATGAGCTGTTCATGAACAAAGAGTTACCCCAATCAAAATGCTACTAACAAAGGTTGATTTCATAGATGGGGAATGCTTATGTCGACCAAGATGCAAATTCGAAAGCGAATTATAATTACTTGTGGACTCATGCCTTGATATGAAACCTATAACAACATTCAATCAATGCAATTTTTCCTCATCGACATTCTTGATTGTGATGAGGCTATTCACTGAAAATGAGGTTGGAAATATTGATAGATATGATATTTATGCTCTATCGTAGTGGATCTTCTTCAAATATAAAGCCTGTTAAGTTCTTAACTTCTCTTATAAATTCTTCAAATTTTGATTTCAAAATGTTAAAAATACAAATTAAATTAAAAAAAATTAATTTTCATTATATTAGTCAGTTCAACCAGATCCTTGTGCTACTGACTATGTTAAAACCTATCTGAATCTTCCTGAGGTGCAGAAAGCACTCCATGTAACTGTTCTTTTATCATATCCTTGGACTGCTTGCAGGTAATTTTGTAAAAGTAAATTTTTATTCAAATTAAATTTATAAATTTATTTAATATCATTTTAATGTCATAATTGTTTTTTACAGTATGATGATTGAAAGGTGGAATGATTTAAGATCGCCAACTAGAACCAATTGGGAACTAATTGTGGTTTTACGTGTTTTTCCTAACTCATTAACATCGCTTTTAAATATTTTATTTCTCTTTTCCATTATATCAACTTGACTCTCTCTCTCTCTCTCTCTCTCTCTCTCTCTCTCTCTGGGGGGATCAAGATTGATTGTCTGACTTGGACTATTCAATCGAAATGCTAAAGCTTCCAGTTGAATCAGTGGAAGGCATGGTATACTAATGATCGTAAAATATATGAATTTTTTTATTCTATAATATTAGATTATGATTTATTTTTTGTGAAATAATTATATTAATGAAATATTTACTTTGTATTATGATAGGTGGGAGGATATGTGATTGGTCATAAGGGACTTACATTAGCTACTGTGAGGGGAGCGACATTTGGTGCTTCCAAACTGAAAAGAGCTATGTTCTCACTTTTCTTAAAGGAGAATTATGAGAAAGCTTTGTTTGATCAATTATCTTCCTATGTTTTAGTTCACGTGGAAAGTATTTACTCAAAGCTCATGTGTTCAAGTGTATTGTGGGAATTAATTATGAAACATTTTGAAGATATATTTTCATGAAGCAAGATATTGTGATATTATTACCATTTATCTTATGGGACCATATATATGAATTGATCATGAGAGTTTAAGAAGTTAGAAGTAACCTTCAAGAATGAGTTATTGAATCATAAAGCTAAGACCATAGTTTTTAATTTTTTAGAAAATGAAATGAAAGAGATGAGTCTTCTTAAGTTTCCTTGAAATATGAGCACAAGTAACTTTGTATTTGTTGAATTCAAATTTACTGTAGATGACAGACTCTTAGTCATAAGATTTAGTAGAGAAAAGATCGATAGAGAGATAGATAGAAAGAGAATGAGAATGGTTTAGTATATTTATGAGTGGGCATAAGATTTAAGTTCTAATGATTAAGTTAACTAGTTGTGGTGAGTTGTCAAATTGATGAGTCAATAAGTTGGCAACTCATGAAAATATTACTCGATGAGTTCCTAAATTTATACTCAAGTTAGCTTGGTTCAAATCTAGGCCATATACCACATTTGGGTGAACAAAATTGGCATCCTTGACTTGAATAAGTGAGACTAAATCAATATGAAGGTTTCATTTTGTTGTTAAATATAAAAACATCTTGAAAGCATGTGAGACTTTATATTTAGTTATATCAAATAGTCAAATTTTTTGTTGGTCTTAGCTTCATGATTTGTGCAAGGAGATTACTACTTGAAAGAAATGAAAATGCTATTAAAAAAACTTTTATTTAGTGTGAGGGAGACATAGCCATAAAAGCTATATTTGGATCCTCATCTTCTTCAAATGCATAAATGCATTAAGATTGGTGTAACATCTATTCATAAATGGATATAAATCTATGCCTTTGTTTTTTGTGTGTGTATTTAATTTTTAATTTTGTGAAATGTAATATAGTCACTATTATATTAATATATTATTTAAAAATATGTTAACTACTTTAAAAATTGTGAAAATAAGATAAAAAAAATGTATTTAACAAGTTGCTTTTTGATAAAGTAATAAAAAATAATACTAAAATTCACTAAACTATATGCTATTTTAAATAATATATAATAAATCATAAAGACTCAAAATTATGATTTTAAAGAAACTCCTCTAATTGAGGGACTATAGATCTTTTACATATTTAGCTATATTTTTAAATAATTTATAATTATAACTCAAATTTATAATAGTGCCAACCTTTAAATTGTGTGATTATAACTGAAATTTTATTTAATTTATAATAATTTAATGTATAATTTAAATAGATAGTTTAATAATGATTTATGCTAATCTCTAATAATTAATTAATTGATATATTTAAAACAAATTTTATAGTTAAACATCATAAAATAAGTTTGAGAAGCCATTACAATGAGGTTGCTGACAAAGCAAGCTACTATCTAGCGTTGTCATGCATATATATATATATATATATATATATATATATATATATATATATATATATATATATATATAGAGAGAGAGAGAGAGAGAGAGAGAGAGAGAGACCTAAGATGCATCAAACCAAACTAAATCAATTATATGAGAAAATATTTATTTGTATTATCTACTTTCTAAATCACTCTCCTTAAAGAAGGGTGAACAGAAAATCTCTCCAAGAAACATGAAGTGGAAAAGAAGCTATAAATTTTATTCTCGAGTTCTATAGAAGTGCAGAAGTAAAGAAAGCTTAATTATATTGCTTTCACATATGAATATCAAATTAAGAAGCATCCCATCATTAAACACTTTAACTTTTAATTTTATGCATTTGTCATACAACTTGATTAAGAAAGTTATTTAAAGAATGACATTATTCATAAGTAAAACCCATCGAGATACATATTGGCATTAAAAAACACTGAAATCAGCATAACTTATCAAAAGTGATTTAAATTGAGCATAATTAAGTGGGGAGAATTACAAAAACTCAACAAATAAACTAAGTGCAAATAATATTTTAAACTACAATCTAAATCAAAATGTCTTCTTCGCCACCGGATCTGCAACCCTTTGTACAAGTAGACAGAATGCGATACTAAATCAAAATCTACAAAATCATTGCTTCGAATTAAGAAATTTTATTATAATTATGATTTTCAAAATCAATAATTTTATTAATTAAATGAAATTAGCTAAGCTATAAATTCCTGTATGTGCGCGGACATAGAAATTTAAAGTTCAAATTTTAATGTTTGGCAGATAAAGTTGAAATTAAATAAAATACAAAATCAATCTCAAAATTCAAACATAAAATTACTTAAAATTACAATACACCGCATGGGCCTACATGTTGAATGCTTAAATTCAAGTGTATGAGGATGCTGCGTGGGATGCTTCCCGGTTTAGTCTTAGGACTGGATGCGAGTTTACAAAACCTAAAAACCTATAATAAGAGTTTCAAATCATTGAAATATCAGAGAAACTGATTCTGTCAGGTGATAGTAAATCTATTCCTCTTGTGACTAACGAGTTGGCGATCTAAAGCTCTTAAACATATTCAAATTAACTAATTTTTTCAACTCAAATCAAATAGCAATCTGAAACTACTTAAATAGAATTCTATCATTAAAAACTTAAATCAAACTCAATCCATCCACCTTTCACAATTATTTATCGGGGGTGATAAATTAAGAAAACTCTAGCTCACAAAGGAGCCAATGTCAAATCAAGTGTTCTGCTATGTTCATTCTCAATTAATCTCTTATCAGTAAGGACATGACCCGAGTCCTCTGACTGCATGGCTTGGCTAGTGGGCTCCACAGATGAAGCAGTTACGACCAGAGTCCTCTGATCGGGTGGTTTGGCCAGCCCGACTCCATTATATTATGATCACGATCGTAGCCCATATATTCCCCAATGGCTCTGCCCTTTGAGTTGTGAATCATAGGGTGTACTTGATAGGGCAAACATCCCTCTATCAGCTAATGTAGACTTAAGCCTATCTCCTTAGACAAATACCACCCCAGGTCTACAAGGATTTCTTGGATGACGTAACCCATGTGTTGCTGATGAGGATCCTTCTATTAGGTTGGGTGGACTATCTCCTCTGACTAAGCAGACTAGAGACCACAATGGCCCAAGACGGAACCATGAGATCTAGATCAGGCACATCATCATTCCCCCAACCATCCGGTTTAAGCTAAAATGATGAATTTCATATCTTAAATTCTAAAACTCTATATCTTTCTTATGCATTAAGCTATCAATATTGCTTAATCAAAGTTCTCTCTCACTTATTGAGAGGGGTAATTAACTATAGGGGCTTGCGCCTATAAAAACCTAGAACTAGATCTAAAGTCCTCACCAAATGAGGGCAAAATCTCTGGGTAGTGTCTTATCTACTATCTCATATGCCTTCTGAAAATCACACCAACACTTTAAGTCACACTCTCCTCAATTCAATATCAAATAAATTATCGAGAGGTCGGTGGTGAATTTTCGGAGCCCACAGATTTCTGGCTACTCCACTGGGGACAAGATTCTATTTCCATCTTTGGCTAGTCATATATGTGCTATAGTAGCAATAAATTTTTTGAAAATTCAAAATAACAAAATGGTGATTTAAGTGTGTAATAAATTCAATATGATGCTCTGTAAAATGAATCATTCGGTGGAGTATATCTTTATTACACCATTATTTTGTTCTGTAACACCTCTGCATTTTGAAAGTATGGGGTGAAATAATAATTGCTAATTACTAATCTCCATCTTTCACTTTTGCAGAAATGGATCTACAAAGCACACCTTTCACCATTCATCTAGGTCATGGTGCGAATATCTAGCTAATGTCATCAACCCGTGATGTGGCTACCATTCAATTTGGTAGCTTAAATTTTCGCTATCGTGGTTGCAACTCACAAGTACCCAGTGGTACATTAGAGGCCATGCTAGAAGGCCTCAAGTTACTGAAGCTCCTACTAGCCGTGTGCACCAACTAGTTCAACAACCAACCATTGTCAAGGCGTTCTCCAAATAGAGAACTTCAATTTTCAAAAGGATAGGCCAATATGAAGCCCCCATGATGAAAAGAACCGTCAATGGGAAAATTATGACTTTAATGTCTCATGGTATAGCTGCTCCACCGATTGAACCTTTTGTACCCAGAAAGCAAGATCATGAAGCCTCATCGGGTAGAAAATTAACAAGAGAAGAAAGGAGAATCGGAGGGCTCAACATCCCCTGAATGACCTAGTGAAGCGATCGCCGAGCGAGTATTCCCACCCACAACAACTTTGACAATCTAAAGTGGGTAAAGAGAAATAACTCTAGCAAAATAAAGTAATTCTCTTCGGAACCAACCCGTCAAGCTCCACCACCACAAAGGAGAGGCACGACACATCTACTAGTATATATAAAATTCTCAAGTAGCTAAGAATAAAGGCCTAATGAATAAAAGATTTTAGGCACGTGGTGATGGAAAATCTCACCAAGAAAGTTGTCATCTCTTCTAGTGGCCAGTCGAGCCGCTTCTGGTGAGCATCATCGAATGACACTTGGACCTCGTGTCCAAGAATCCCTCGAAGGTCGAAAGGATAAGTAAATATGGAGGCCAAAGCCCCATAATGAAACTTTGAGTAATATAAGAGGTGTGACATACATATACTCAAAATCTATCTCAAAATCAACTCATCAAAGTGGATACCCAAAGAAGGGATATCGATGAAAGATATGATGATCGACACCCTGGAGAATCCTCTAGGGGATCCCATCGTCATTTCACCCTACAATAAAAGGTTGATGTTTATCATGGTCCTTTAATAGAAGAAGTAGTTGTTGCATATTGAATCGAGATCCGGAAACATCGATCGAAAATTTTGTGCATGAAGAAAATAATGAAGAGGATTCTATGGAAGTAGAAGTTGTCTATATAGTTAGAGAATAGAGATGAACTCCCCGGCCATGCAATGCGAACTCGAGAACAGAACTTGATTTAACATTTATGAAGAAGAGTCTTCTGAAGAAAATAAAGGATGGATCTTTATCTTTCTGAAGATGAAGAAGAAGAAGAATGAAAGAGATCATGAGTGTCTTTGTTTATATGGTTGAACCAAAAATGATCAGCCTGGTACATGCTTTTATAATCAATTGTGTCACTGACCCAATAACATATCTCTACACAAGGAGAAGAGGCGGTCAAGTTCTTCCCACGAGCAGGAGCGAACAACAATAAGAAATAGAAGAAGAGGAAGAGCTATCTTGATTGATGTCATGGTGCTAACTAGAGAGCAAAGAGAAATACAGCGTCAAATGGAGGTCAAAGACAGGGAGATTGCATAGCTTGATACCAAAATAAATAATATGATGGCACAAATGAACATCATGATGAAGATGTTGCAGAATAACACATCAAGTGCAACACTTTTTGTCTACTAACCAACAGTAACTAATAATACAACTTCTATACCACCATATTATGGTACCTCAAGCTTACATATGCTACGCATGAAGTGAGGAAGTTAACCCACTACATCTCCACTCGACAATTCAAAATCTGGCTAGCACACTTGGAACAGCAACAGCTACTCAGCTAGAAACAATAATCAATGAAAAGATAAAGGCAGTCATAGCCTCAGAGCAGGTTGAAAAGCTGGTGAGTAAGGGTCACCCTTACCCAGCTGAATATGATCAAGTGTCGTACCCGAAAGGTTACTTAGTGCCAAAATTTAATACTTTCAGTAAGCTTGATAATCCAAAGCAACATTTAACCTAATTTAAGGCTACTTGTAGTAACACAGGAAGGAACAATGCACTAATTTTTTTGTCAATTCATGAGTAACCTCGCTTTTGAATAATTATAAAAATTGAATGATTCGGTTAAAATATTTCTTGAATCGAGATCATATTTGTAAGAGGTTAGGTGTGCAAGAGAAAATCACTTACCTTGCTAAAAGGAGAAAAGATGAGTCGGTGACAAAATTCATAAGTCGTTGCAACCAGTATGAAGTGAGAACAATTGTAAGAAGAACATGCGATCCAATTGCTAATGGGCAATATGCATGATAAAATAGCACCATTTCTATGCATGTTCGATTACAACATTCGAGACTTGCTTTCGATATGGTGGCTAAATTTGAAAAGTTGAATTAAGTTTGAAGTCTATCGATAAAGCAAGGAGAAACAAACCTTCAGACTCAAGAAGAAACGAAATTCATGTCGCTTCCTATAGCTCAAATGGCAAAAAGCGGGTGATATACAATGTGGATAAAGGAAAGCAGCCGGTGTACAATGATAATAAGGGTAAAAAGCCAGTTTATTCTAACCCATAGCCAAAATTGGTATTATGAGGTAATGACAAACCTCAGACTTTTCTAAGTGGTGGGGAGCATCTAAAATAAGCAACAAGAGATGATGAGAAAATGCAGCCATGTCATAAGAAAAAGATGAACAAAGAATATTCCTTTAGAAAGGAGAATGTGGCTAAATTATTTTGGTAGTCAAAGCGGTCTGATTACCAAAATTAAAAGGCTGAAGATGCTTATTAAGTCAATTATCAAACTATTGTCCATATCATGATGATAGGTAATTCTATTGAATATTATTATGTCTTCAAAGATTGACTAGAAAAGAGTATCGGGAGGTGAATTTACACTATCTGACAGTGTTCTAGTCAATCCAAAAAGAGAGTCTATAAGGATGATTACGTCCTCTTCTATATCATCCTAAAAAGGCAAACAGAAGGAGAAATTAGTTCAAACTGAAGAATGATAAACAATAGTCTCTAAAAAGACCGTGAAAATGCTGAAGCAGCTAAAAGATGTCCCTAGTGTTAAGTGGAAATCACCACTTGAATATATATTGGACTTAAGAGATTCCTAGTAGGCTTCTCAGTACATTAAGGCTACTTAGATCGACATGAAGCAGTCTACTAAATACAAGCCTCAGAAATCAAAGAAGATAGCCAAAAAAAAAAGAAGATCAAGAAGAAAACTACAACTCAAAAGATCATCAACAATCTAGAGGAATATCACCAGCTGACAAGACAACCATTTAGGCTTAAAGACTTCATGCCTAAACTTCGTAGTGTTGAATCAGATGAAGAAGATAATGGTGAATCTTGTCCAGTAGAGACATGCTGAATCATCTGCGTGATGTCATATATTCTTCAGCATCAGTTACTCTGAAACAACAAAGGTAGTCAGACAGACTCGACCAACCCATCACAACTCTTATCAGAAAAGCAAGAAGAGCCTGAGGAGCTAATGTCTGAATTTTATTTAATGACTCAATAAGACAATAATAGTTCAGATGAAGATCTGTGTTTTCCTGACGGAGAAGAGTCATACTCATCGATATCATCACGTATGACACGTATGATGTTGAAAAATGAGTCTAGCCCTTTTGGCCAATCTTCCAGAATAAGAAGAGAACTTGAAGAAACTACCTCTTCAGAAGAATCTGAGCAAGATAAGGTGATTCAAGTTAAGTTGATAAGTGATAAAGTCTTACCACCATCATCAAAGAAGGGATATGCAAATAAAGACAAAGATAAACAAATTGAAGTCACCAAAAATATCATTCCAAGAAATCCTAGAATAAAGCCTAAATCGAACGAGAAGATAGATTATAATATTCTATCACATATGAGAAAGATCCCTGTACAATTGAATGTGTACGAGGCTCTCTTGATGTCAAAAGACCTCCGAGAAATTTTGATACCGGCACTCAAAGATCCGGAGAGTTATGAAGCTTACTTTTGAAAAATGCATGAGCATTGCAAACTCAAGATCTCCCAATAATCACATTATCTAAGGAAGGCCTTATGTTGTGAATAGCGGATCATAATCGTCCTCGTTATGTTACTATAGAGGGTGATGGTATCTCGATTAGCCGAATATTGATTGATCTCGATTCTTCTATCAATCTTATGAGTTTAAAGGTGTTAAGAGGATTATCCTTTGGATATATAACATCTTGGGAGAGATAAGTTGATGGTTCATGATTTCAATGAAAAGGGACAAAAAACTTTGGGTTCTTTTATTCTCTTTCTCAAGTTCAATGATTTATATACGAAAGTTTCATATAATCTATCGATACATCATTTAGAACTCTCTTGGGTAATGGCTGATTATGGCATGGTCCCATCAACTATGCATCAATTTATGAATTAGAAGATGGAGAATAATTCAAAATTTTGAAAACCTACAACCATTCTCTCATCAATAAAGCAAAGATCTATGAAGATACAAAATATTTTCTCAAGAGCCTAAGAGAGCCTCTTGAAGCGGTAGCTTCCACTTCAACTAAAAGAAATTTCACAAAGTGAAAGAGTAGAAGCAAAGAGGAAGAAAGAAGGCAATGCCGTCTCCTAAAGCACTCAATTTTGCACCTAAGTCAAGCAAATAAGTTCCTCATTTGAGTGACACGAAGGGAGAAGATATCCCTATCAAACCTAAGGAAACTTATAAACTTTCAAGAAAGGTAGAGTATGAAATAAGTGATTCTAATTCAGACTATGATTTTGAATCTTTTCATGGAAATAGAGTTCAAATGGCTGCATCAAGGAGAATAGCTCACTTGGCAGAGTCAGATGACTCACTCAAAATTATACCCATCCCTTAGCAATGCTTCAAAGAAATCAGTCCACTGGAGGTTCATAATATTGAAGAATTGATAACATTCTATGTGCTGCTATTGAGTGAGAGTGGCAGAATAGGAACTCTATTCTACAAATCTGAAGAGTCTTAGCCTCAAGATTTTGAGCGACCTACTCAACATAAAATTTTGATGAGATAGTGTCAATAAGAATACCAATATACTATCCGTAGAAGTTGCAAAGTATGATGCATAAGCTTGGAATTCATATTGGAACTACTAAACATAGGACTCAATTCTTTTACAAGATGTGGAGCAAAAGAAGTCCTCAAGCATCTCGAAGAAGTGATAACTTTACCACTAAAGGTCTAGGGTTCATCCACAAATCTCATCAAGATAGAGCCTATTATAATATAATAGAAGCTGGATAGAAACTCTTAGTGATGAAGAAGATGATTCCCATGAAATTCTTCTTAAAAATGATGAAGAAGTGGAAGTCAAGCCCGCACCTGAAGAACTCGAAATGGTGAACAAATAACTACTAGGAATGAACTAAAGAAGTCAACCTGGGTTGAGGATGATCCATCTTTATTGCCCTTCACATAAGAAAGTTGAGGAGCTAAAATAATATTTTGTAAATTCAAGGATTGCTTTGCTAGACATGAATATGCATCCCTAATGTAGTAATTCATAAACTAGCTATTAAACCAGATGCGACACCTATTAAACAAGCTCCTAGGCTAATGAAATTAGAGATTGAAGAATAGGTAATTGCATAAACGAAAAAGCTAATCGAAGTAGGCTTCATTAGAGAGAAGAAATATACATATTGGATAGCAAACATTATCCTAGTTAGGAAGAAGAACGGCCAAATCCGTCTCTTCATTGACTTCCGGGATTTAAATAAGGCATGCCCAAAAGATGACTTTTCGCTTCCAATATTAGAACTACTAGTGGACAACACCTCCAACTACGACATATTTTTAGGGTACAACCATATCAAATTAGCACCTGAGGATGAAAAATGTACATTATTCAGAACTCCTATTGGCTTATATTGCTACGGTCATGCCCTTTGGCGAAAAATGTTGGAGCTAAATACTAAAAACATGACATATATTTTTGATGAGTTGATTCATCAAAAGTGGAATATGATGATCTGGTGATGAAGAGCTTAAACTGTGATAACCACTTCGAAGACTTGAGAATTGTATTGGAAAGAATTAGAAAATATAATCTCAAGATGAATCCTCTAAAATGTGCATTCGAGATATTCTCCAAAAAATTCCTGGGGTACATTGTACGTCATAGAGGTATTGAAATCGATCCTGCCAAAATCAAGGTAATCATGGAGATGCCTCCACCGAAGAGTTTGTCCCTCATTCTTTATAAGGACATCTAGCATTCATCCGTAATATTTATTAGGACGTTGTCATTTGCAAGGTTAATGAAGAAGGATGCTCTATTCAAGTGGGACAAGGAGTGTCAAGAAGTCTTCAATAGCATTAAAAAAATTAAATCCACCAATCTTGGCGGCTTTATTCTGAAGCCCCTCATTCTATACACTGCTGCATTAGAAGAGTCTCTCGGGGTATTATTACCACAATACAATGAAGAAAACAAAGAAAATGCTCTTTATTATATAAACGAAGACTGATTGGAGCAAAAATGAGATACTCTTCGATAAAGAAGCACATTTTAGCATGGATCTTTGCAATCAAAAGCTCCATCATTATATGTTATCATAAGATTACCTCATCTCGAGGATCAATCCGAAGTACTTGATGACAAGACTAGTGTTGATAATTAGCAAGATGGGATATTGCTTTTACAATTTGATATCACATATGTTTGTAAGGTGAAGGACAAGTCTTAGTAGATTTTCTAGCACATCCCATCCTTGGGACTCTTCTCTTAATGGCGATTTGCAGATGAGCAAATTATGTTCATTCATGAAGAGAAAAATTACAAATTTGGGAAATGTACTTTGATGGAGCCTCATCGATCAAACAAGTCCAACATCTAAATTTTCCAAAGAGGCGAATACATTATCATCATAACACAAGAAGGAGAGATAATGAGATGATCATATGGATTAAAGAAAGAACTAATAATGAAGGCGAATATGAAGTATTAGTAGCAGTGCGGAAGAAGCTATTTTCATAGGCATTCAAAACTTGCATATTTTTGGCAATCTTACTTATATAAATCAAGTACTTGGCATCTATAAAATTAACAAGCTTGAGTTAGCTTTCTATCATAGCGAGTTCTTGAGCTTATGAAGTAGATACCAAATATCACATTAACTTGAGTCTCAATCGAGAATAGTAAAACTATTGCTTGGCAAAATTAACTAAGAAAATAACAAGTATGAATGGTGATTATGTCATGATGACATATTTACTCGATGAGTTCTAGAGCCAATAAGTATCAATCCCAGTAGGTAGCGGGGTTACCAAATTCTGACGATCGACTGGGTTGCTCCTCATACTCTTCAAAATCAACAAGAAGTTGTACTAAGAAGAGCTAAGAATGGCATTGCTTTAGGGAGCATGTGAAACCTTTGTTGTAGAAGAGTCATGTGATTGGAGGCAAGCCTTCATCGACTACTTTAAAGAAGGCAAATTACCAAGTAATAAATCACTAGCAGCTCAAATCGAAAGAGAATGCTATATGCTTTCATCAATAATACTCTATATCTTAGATCCTTTGAACAAATGTACTGATGCTAGGTGTAAATGAAGCTAGCAAAGTGATGGTTGAAGTTCATGAAGGACTTTGTGGTGCACATTAGTAGTCCCAAGATGACAATAAAATTAAAGAATGGACTATTATTGGACATCTATGGTGAGAGACTATATTAATCATGCTAAGAAGTGTCATGAGTGTCAAGTACATGGGAATCTCATTCATCAACCTCAAATTCATTACAAACAATAACATCATTTGAATGTTTGAATAGATGTATTGGACCAATTGATCCACCATCATCGACTCCATACTTCATCTATGACATTATTTCTTTTAAGTGGATGCTACTTCATTTACAGTTCTGGCGACCAGTGATCAACTTCTTCACGCATAATATAGATAGGGGTGCCATGAATAATTTTTTGATAATGGCATAGCTTTCAAAAGTGCAAAGATTTATAGATTGATCAACACAAAATTGATTGGCCTTCAATATATAATCCAAGAGCAAATGGTTTTGGTAGGCCAACAAGACATTAGTCAAACTACTCAAGAAGATTCTCACTAAAAATAAGAGAATGGCATACCAAGCTAATAAAGGCTCTATGGGCATATCAATTACCTACAAGATGCTAAAAAGCCACTCCTTATTCATTAGTATTTGGAAAAATATCTTCCACTCGAAGTTGAGTTGCCTTCCCTTCGAGTAGTCATCCATATCTAGCGAAGATCAAAATGTGCGAGAATAGAGGAACTCAGCGTGTTTGATGAAATTAGATTGCAAGCTCATCAAAATCTGGGCGTCTATCGCAAGATGTCGGACTTTTGACCATACGGTGGCTGAACATTCCAAAAGGAGGTGGTTGCAGTGAGAAGACCAATTATCCCAATCAAAAATTGGTGGCAAATTTGATCCTAGGAAGACCCTTTTGTCATTGAAAGGTATACCAAGGAGGGGCATACCAACTCATCGACTTAAAGGGTGAAAGACCAATGCCATCAATTAATGGTCGATACTTGAAAAAGTACTATACTTGGCGACCACATTCTCGAGGTACAATAGAAATCCTCTACAAGACAAGGGGCATTTTTTTAGTATATTTATTTAGGTTGACATCGTGCTTCATGATGAGATCCCTAAATAAACATACTCCAAATGAAGAACTTTTTTGTGAAAATTCCCTATTACACAGGGGGTATTTTAGATTTTTATATATAGATGAAATCAATGTTGTATGTTAAAATCCCTTTAGAGTACATCAATTCAAATATAGATATATTTGTATATTTTCATCTTGAAAATTCTCTAAATATACTTTAGAATTCCCCACAAGATGGGGTATTTTTTACTTTATATTAAGTTTATAGTTGACATCATGCCATAAGGCGAGATCCTCAAAAATATATTTAATTGGTTAACATGAGCATTATCAGAAATCCTTGAATATATCTATAATTATCATTGTTAAGTTCGAGTTTTGAGAAAGAATTTATTTCTCATGAAAAGACAACCCTAAATATCAAATTTATTTCCCAGTTGCCAAATTAAGTCAAGAACTTTTTAGAAGCTTCAAAATCAGGTTGGAGAAACATCAACCTCTACATCACGAGGGTCTAGACACGGATGGGTTCTAAAGGTCAGACTCAACAAGCCCACAAATGGTTGAGTTGCTGACACTCTCCTCACTCAACAAGTAGCAAGAAAAGGCGTGAATGAGCTCGTTATGGTAATGGCAAAACCACCAACCCACTCCTGTAAGACTCGTAAGTCAAACTCAACAAGCCCAAATATGGATGAGTAGGCGGCTCTCCTCTCAACAAGCCATAAGAAAGTAGTGAAACTTGCTGTCAATTTAATGGCGATAGTTGTTCAATCTCAAACTAGATCTAGCTTAGTGATTATAAGCGGCGGATCTAAGAGATCTTTTACTTGATCGATAGATCAAAGAAATTTGAAAATCAATTGAGCTACCTCAAATCAATCTATATATTTCCTAGGTGATATCTCAATTTATTCTCAAATGTTTTGATCAAGCTCAAAAGCAGATCAAAGCTATCTCCTCTTCAAGTCCATCAAAGAAAGCAGGATCGAGGAAGCAATTCCATAGTTCATACAATGATGGTAGAACTAAAAAAATTTCATGGTTATTGATCGTTAAAGCACATGTTGCTAGATTGATAACTCAACATTGACCTATATGCAGTCATATGTACCCTCCAGAATCCATCAAAGGCAACAGGTTCATGTCTGGACACTTCACAAGTTAATATGGACAAAATGTCCTTCATCAAGTCATCAAGCTTAAAATTCAAGGAATTTCAAATCCAAAGCAGGATAAACCAATTCCTTAGTGGAATCATTCATCAAAACAAATAAAATAATTCCTCCATCACCAACTTGCATGAAACTAGGGATAGGAAACTCAAATCTGCAAGAACATAAAAGAAAGAGATATTCAAGCCATTGAAGAAGTATATGGTGTAAGAGCTCTTATCAATCATCGATTATTAAACAAATGATTCTCATTTAGCATATCACGAATAAGGCATACTAATTACAAATCAAGCTCCCAAGCATTACAGTTTGATCCAAACTCATGAAAATTGTCAACCAATTTTTTAGCAAATGTGACTCGCTCCATGCCATAACATTTATTGGGGGGGCATTTGTTGACCTCAACATATGTGTCATAAATCAAGACAATCCCACAAGTCAAATTCGGACTTGAAGAAGGTGATGCAATTGAGGCTCAAAATACGGGCGTCCTAAAATGGTCAAAATGACCTTGATCAATGAAACGAACTTCTCCATCATGTTGAACATTGAAATTGGTGGGATATAAATATTGTATGACTTGATGATCAATCGATCAAGCGTTGAAGTCTTGGCCACATGTATATCGAGATCGGGGCTAAAATCTGCAACCTCCATTCATTAAATTGATCATGTATGTTAGCTTCAAAACATAAAATCTATCAAATGAGACTATCCATGCTTAATTTAGGGAGAGTATGTAAATGTCGAGTGATTTGAAGTGACAATGCATAAATTGAGTGCGAGGATAGAAATCAACTCAAAATGATGAAGCAGACTTTGCCATCATGTTTGAATCAAAGCGGTGAATATAAATATTGTATGATGATCAACCAATTAAGTGATCGGTCATCGTCTACATGCTCGAGGTCGGGAGGCGATGAGGATCAAGCGACCTCGTTCATGAAATTGATATGTTTGGCTTTGAAATGCTAAAAATCAAGTAGATTATTCACTCAATTTGGATGATTATCAAAAAAGCTTATCGCATGAATTGACCAATTTAAATTGACTTACAATGGCCTTCGATAGAAATGTTGCCATTCGTTGAACAAATACCTTAATATATATATTGACTATGTGTTTACCATAAAATCCACATTAAAACCCTTTAATAAATTTAAATTCATTTAGAAATTCCTAAATTACCCACATGCTCACGGTTTCCCCTATTTTAGTTTTTGAAAAACTCAAATAAAAATAAAAAGAAAAGGAACTACTTTCGACTACCCCCATTCTCTCGTCTCTCCTGCGACCCTCTCTCTCGTCGAAACGAAAAGATAGGTAAAATCTCTCTCCAGTCTCAATTTTGGTCGATAGGATTTATCTGTGTCAGTTCTGACTCATACAGCAGCGTGCCTTATAGCCATAGCGGTTCACTCTCAGCGTTTGTGCGAACCCCACCATGTTATCACCGCGGTTAAAATTCCATTATTGATAAGCCAGCTTGATTGCCAAATTTTAGCGACCGTGTATTTCTGCTTCTCTTCTAATTTAACGACATGCCTTGTCATCCCTTTTTGCTGACCCACGCAGACCCTACTTTCTCCTTTGTTAAAACATCCATTTTAAAAAATTTGCTTGGTTATAAATAAATCAATCTCATAATTCAACATTAAAATTATAATACACTTGCATGGGCCAGAACTTTATCAGAATGTTGAAATTCAGTGAGATCTTGCGTGGGTTCTTCGGTTTATTCTTGGATGTTAACAAAACTAAAACTATAATAGAGTTTCTTGAAATATCGGCGATTATATGTCATTATGATCTAATTTTGTAAAATTGCTTTTTGGATAAAATCTCAAAATATATTCAAATTAATCAATTTTTCAACTCAAATCAAATATCCATTAAACTACTTAAATATTATAAAAAACTTAATCAAACTCAATCCATCTTCTTGTTTATCATGACAAATTAAGAAAACTTTAGCTCCAATAATAAATCAGATTCACTATGAATCTCAATCAATCTCTTGCTAAGGATGTGGCTCCTCATGGCTTGGTGATGGCTCCAGATGAAACAATCTCGACCAAAGTCCTCATTCGGGTGGTTTGGCAGGCTCCATTATATTAATCCGACGGCGATGCATGTTCTCATTGACTACCCTTTGAGATGTAATCATGGGTATGATAGGGGAAACAACCTCATTAAAGGTAGACTTAAATATCTCTTATAAAACCCAGGGTTACAGATTTCTTGAATGGCGTAACCATGTGATGAGGATCCTAGGTTAAGTTGACTACCTCTCAACTAACAGGGACCCGATGGCCGGATGGCGGAACCATGGGATAAGATGGGGCATCATTCTCAACCATCGGTTTATTTAAATGATGAATTTCATATCTTAAAATGTTAAAACTCCATGTTTGTTATACACTTCATTATCTAATGAGCATTGAAAGTTTTCTCACTTATTGAGGATAATTCTTATAGAATTTTTTAGGAAACACACAGATCAGTCTTCACTTATGAAATCTCTTGTCTTCACTATCTCATCGCCCGAAAATTACATTTTATCACTCTCAATTAAATTATTAGCATTTTTTATTAATCATTTTTTCAAAAATCTTAATCCAAATAACTCTTATTTTAAATAAAAACCAATAATTTTTTAATTTATTATCACATACATCCTCGATCAAGCACGAATCTCAAGGCATTTTGAAATGCTTGATCTAATCACCGATTTCAGCAAACTTACAAAGCGGCCGTCTGATGGTGAGGCGAACATAGCAACATCGGCATTCGTCAGAGCTCGAATCGACTCGGATCAGCCGGGGCATGAAAATGGATCGATTCACCAAATGGTCACCAAAGCGACATATTTATAGTCGGTCGGCGGCCGTCAAGGCGAATCCAACGAATCCAAGATCACCCAATTACATCATTAAGGCACCGGATCATCAAAATACCGTCCGAGGGGATGCTAGCCATCAGATGGGAGTGGTTGGAGTTTTCCACGAATTTACAAGGCACGCCACTCCCAAAAATCTATAAATAGAGCCTCATTCTCACCTTAGAGAGGGGCATCGATTTGAAGAAGAGCTCGAGAACCACCGGTCGACCTTGGCCAGCATCCATCGTGTACCACCAGTGGTCGAAGATCGAGCTCACCCTTAGGAGATGCCAGGACTAGAAGAAAGTTGCAGCTCTTTTCTCACGAAGAGGTTGCTCCCGAAGATCCGTTCTGCCGCTTTTGGGAAACTTCTCCCACGGGTTGGAGTTGATATTGTATTCTTGAATATTGTTTTACACACCTTCTTCTCGAACTAACAGGACATATCTTTTGAACACATAGTGAAAGTTGTTCTGGGCAAGGCCGTGGTTTTCTTGCGGGTTTTCCACGTATAACACGTGTTCATATCCCCTTGTGTGTTGGATAATTTTTGGGCTGACGAAGATCTACATCTCTGGAATAAAATTCTCTCTTGGTTTAGGTCTGGGGTTCCCATTGCTATATCTCCATATGGTTGGTAAGCGGGGTTTCGCTCCAAGCGCTCTCATTCTGGGATCAAGGGCAGTCTCCAACACTACATACTTTTATCCCCAGGTGAGTCAGGTGGCCCCTCTTTGGAAGATCGCGTTCAAGGATGGAGGATTCCCGAGCGAAATTCTTGACTCTGAGAGGGCAAAAGCGTTCCACGCTGGAGCACGGTTCCCGCCTCGGCCCTAATCCAGATTTTCTTCACGAGAATGATTGCAGGAATGGGATCAACAAGTAGAGAACCCCTTGGCACCACATCCAGATCTTGAACTTACGGATACGATTCTACTCACCCCCACATGGCTCACCATTGTCGGTGGTCCTCTGCCTGCGATGAACTACGACGGCAGTGCGGGGAAGAGTTCCGAGCAATCGAATGATCCATTCTCCCGCCTCTTCCAAAACTCATCCGCTTTGAGATCATCTCTCAATACGAGATTCAAGCTTCCCGGCATGGACCCTTACGATGGCACAACCGTCCGTGAGCATATCGATCACTTTGAGATCATGCACATTCGATAAATGACTCTCTTGTGTCGTATTCCGGACTCTCAAAGGACGGCTCATTGGTTCTATTCACTTAGGGTCCGTCAGATCATTTGGAGAGCTTCCGATTTTGTATAACGGTTCACGGCGAACAAGAGAATCATCAGATTCATCACATCTCTCAATCCGAGCGATGGAGAGTCCCTCAAAGAATACTTCCGAGGTTCTCCTCTCGGCCGGAATCAGAGTAGATCAGAACTTTTGAGGCGTGCTTCTCGGAGGACTCGGCGGGATACTTATTCATCATTAATGCGGAGGCAGTCCATTCTATGCTAACACGGTCCAAATAGAGGCACAAATCTCGTGAAGCTCGGTGCTCATCGGCAATAGTTTGAACCCCAAGCGACAAGCGGAAGAAGGTTCCCAAAGATGATGTTCAAACATCTCGGAAAAGAAGAAGCGACAACCTCCCCAAAACCTCCTCGGGGCGACCTCGGATGACTCGACCGAGGAAATATCTGACTCTCAACATCATGGAACATCCTCTTCGGGAAGAGGATCAAGTGGCGACCTTTAAAGCACGGTGGAAATCAAGAGAAATTACGCCACTTTCACCCTGAGGGCACACCTGAAGAGTGCCACCTGGAAGGAGGATTGAAAGACTAATACGTCGGTATCTAGGCCATTTATACAAAACCAACCAGCTCGTCAAGCAAATCTTTGGGAACCACTCGGAGGAACATGGCGGTGGAGATAAACAATTGGGAGGTGTTATCAGCCAAATATTCATTGCCCCTTCAAGGCGAGAAGAAGTCTCGGGTTGACCATTCTATCACCTTTGATGATTTAGATCTAGAGGGGCTTCATCCCACATCAAGATCCCCGTCATGTCAGGGGTCGGTGATCCGTGCTTCAATATTAAAGGATATTGATACAATGGGAGTTCGGTTGATGTTCTTTTTTACTCCACTTTCCTGCATGGGTATAGAGAGAAGCTTCAACTGGCGGTCCCTTGTATGGATTTGATAATCGGCGGTATTAGTGGAAGGGACAATCGGTCTTCCCGTAACTCTTGGGAATTTCCCGACATAACCCACTTGATACAATTTATTGTAGTCAAGTGAGTCGCGTACAATGCAATATTTGGGAGACCTCTCGATATATTAGCGTCACCTCACCTCAAGATGAAATTCCGACACCGGTGGCATCGGCGTGGTAAGTGGGAATCAACGAATAACCTGGCGTCTATATCAAGCAAACGACCATTTCGTCGGTAACCCTCAACATCGAGAACTTGACCTACGAGATGAGGATGCCTCACGAAAGGGCTTCTCCGGTTGAAGATGTAATTTGTCTTCCTATCTCGAAGTTGATCCATCGCGAAAGGTGAAGGTGGGATCGTTTGTCTCGATCGAATCACATAGATTTTTTAAAATCAAGATATCTTTGCAGGCGCGCTCGATACCATTGACCGGAAGTCATTACTCCCTCAAAGTTGACTCAACCTGGCCGGTGTCTGAAGAAAAGAACCTTTTACGAGCGATTGCGGTCATAGAACAAGAAATCACCAAACTTACGGAAGTCAATTCATTGAGAGTCTACTACCCCACGGTTGGCTAAGCGTAGTGTTAGTCGAGAAGGCCGGTTCTGGAGAATGTGCATCGACTACGACCTTGTCGTGCATGCCCAAAAGATAGCTTCCCCTTCCTCGTTATCGACCAACTAGTTGATGCGACATCGAGATCGCGCTTCATGGATGCCTATTACAATCAAATCGGGATGAACAAAGCAGATGAGGAAGCAACATCCTTCCAAGCGAGATAAGGGACTATCTTGCTATCGGTCATGCCATTGGGACTAAAAAATCTTTGGAGCAACATATCAGCGCCTTATGAATAAGATCTTCAAGGATCTTATAGGGCACAATATGGAGGTGTATGTTGATGATATCTTTGGTGAAGAGCTTGGAAATATCACGACATATTTACGATGCACCTTGACATTCTTGACACTATTCGACACTGAGAAACAAGTGCATTTTGGAGTTTCCTCTAGGAAATTCCTAGGCTTCATGGTCACTTAGCGCGGGATAGAGGCCAACCAGAAGATAAAAGCACTCAAGGACATGTCACCTCAAGAAGCGATCAAGGAAGTCCAACGTTTGTGGAAGGATTGCGGCTTTATCACGATTCTTGGCTCGGATAAGTATCTACCATTCTTCAAAATCTTAAGGGGTGCACGAAAATGGATTCGGTGGACGAATGTCGGCTTTTGAGCAACAGTCTATTTAGCTTCCCCTCTATTATCAAAGCCTATCCAAGGAGAGAAACGTACATCTATCTTGTTGTTTCTTCTCATGCAGCTCGTCGTCTGAGGAGAATTCATTACAGCGACCCATTTATTATGTCGACAAAATTCTTTCGATCTGAAGGCGCTATCCACTAGCGGATAAGGCGGCGTTGGCCTAGTGCATTACGCACGAAAATTGCGACCGTACTTTCCCACACCATCAGCGTCTACACTCATCTTCCATTAAGAACTACGCAAAAGCGATGTATGGAAGGTTGAAGAAGTGGTCGGTCGAGCTTAGAGTTTGACATCCATTTTCTTCCGTCGATATAAAGTCACAAGTGCTCGACCGTTGTAGAATGTACCATCCCATCACCACACGGATCATTCATCACTCCATGACAAATCAATGGACATTGTATGTTGATGGAGCTTAGTACCGGTGCGGGGCGGAATTTTGCTTATCTCCCAAGTAAAATAACTTTAGAGTCGGACTAAAGTTCCGGCCACCAATAATGTCTCGGCACAGGCCCTCTAGCGGGACTAAGGCTTCGCCATTATTTGTGAGGTCGAACTTAGCCATCTACAGGACTCACTTGTGGCCTCATAATTGAAGGAGACTTGATGCATCATCATGACTTGCTCGATGCAGTCTTTTGGCAAAGTCACTTCTTGCAGTCGAGACCCATCGGATAACTCATATTCTAAAGCGAAACACGGGATGCCTCTCTCAAGTTAGCCACAAGGAGATCTTTTCAGAAAATACATAGAGGACATCCACTTTCCGGTATTCAGGCCCTGATACAATCTCAGGACCCAAAAGAATCTTCATGGATTGACCCGATCATGTCCTTTCTTCAAAGCGGGGCCTTGCAGACCCCACCGATCTCAGTCTCAGGCGTGAGCGAACTTCACCATAATGTCGGTGATGAACTTCTGGCGGTCCTTCTTAGGGCCCTACTTAAAGTGTCTACCACCTTCGGAGGCTAACTATGCAATGCGAGAGGTTCATTCAGGAATTTGTGGTGAACATTTGGGAGGAAAAGCCCTCGCCCTCAAAATCATGAGGCAAGATTTTTACTGGCCTACAATGAAGAATGACGCATTGGAGTTTGTAAAGAAGTGTAACAAGTGTCAGTTACATTCCAATCTCACTCATACACCATCTGTAGAACTCACCACAATCCAGAGCCCGTGGCCCTTTGCTCAATGGGGGATCGATATAATGGGACCCTTTCCCATTGCCCTTTGAGCAATTCATAATCTTGGCGTTGATTACTTCAGAAGTGGGTGGAAAATGAGCCGGCCAAAATCACCAAACAAATGCCAAGCAATTTATGCGGAAAAATATTATTTGTCGTTTCATTCCGGCAAAATCATCATCGATAATGGGGAGTTCACGGAAAGACATTCACATCTTTACGCGGTACGCATATCGGTTAATCCCAGTATCCCATCCGGGCAAATGGGCGGAGAAGTCACCAATAGGACAATACTAAAGGGCTAAAGACCACGGCGAACCAGGGGCAATGGGCGAAGAACTATCAATGTTCTTTGGGCTTACCGCTACATCAAGGACCCTCTTGGAGAAGCAGCGTACAATCGTGTTTGTGAAATTGTTATTCGGTCGACATGTCCAGCCCGAACCCATAACTTTAATCGGCCAAAGCGGCGATAAGCGATTCCATCGGATCTCTGCAGAGACCCGCGCGACATGTCGCACTCGAATGGCTTCCTATCGAAAGGATTGCTCGAGGTTTCAGCAGAAGGGTAAACGACCAATATCTGTTGGGGACCTCATCCTCGAAGTCTCGGGGAAAAGGCCCACAACAAACTCTCACCGGTTTGGGAAGGCGGTATGTGGTGGTGTCTAAAATCAAGCCTGACACGTTCAAGCTTAAGGATAGTATGGGAAGACTCTCCCGCACGGAATGCTACAAACCTCGAAGTACTACCGGTGGCGTATCGACTTTTTATTCTAGTTAATGTGGAAAACATTATCATCGTGTATGTTTGTATTGCAATTGTTGTTCGAATTAAACATTTATCGATACTCTTTGTCATACTTATTGTCCAACCTTGGCATCAAGTTGTTTGGATTTATGTTTCTATCTATGTTAAAGTTCTCATACTTATTGTGACTTTTTCTTGCTTATGCTTGCATTTTAGAACACCCGACTCAAGAGATACACAACTATTGTTGTATCTCATTCAATAGATCGATCCCAGAATTGATCGATCTTCTATCTGAGTTAACATCGAGTAGCTTCGATAAACAACCTTGGATAAGTTGGCAATCCTCATAGGCGACAACTTTCTCCAACGGTTAACATCATCGCCCGATACACAACCGGGATAGGTCAAAATCCTCGGATTCAATTGAGATCTTCTATCTGAGGTTAACATGCGTCAGTAATGCTCGATAAACAACCTTGGATAAGTTGGCAATCCTCTATATCTTCGCAACTTTCTCCATAGCAGTTAACATCATTGAGTAAGCGGCTCGATACACAACCTAGGATAGATCGAGAGGTCCAGTGGACTTCCCACGACCTCTTCCATCTGAGTTAACGTCATGGGTAACACCGACAAACAACCTCGAATAGGTCAAAATCCTCGATTCAATTCGAGATCTTCTATAAGTTAACATTCAGTAGCGCTCGATAAACAACCTTGGATAAGTTGGCAATCCTCTATAGGCGCCTACAACTTTCTCCATAACGTTAACATCATCAGTAAGCGGCTCAGATACATAACCTGGGATAGATGGAGAGGTTAGAACCTCTATAAATATATTCGTGCAAGTTTGTCATCAAGTAGCGGTAATGATCTTAGAATAGATCGAATTACCAAAATTCAGATGATCTCTTCTCGAATCTTTATCATCGATGCGCTTTGACAACTGACTAAATATTCACAAACAATTTTTGTGGATTATTAATACTTCTGCTGAACATACAAATCAATCAATGAAATAATATACAACACTAACGCAGCAACATAAAGGAACTACAACTACCACGGTCTTGATGGTCTCATCGGTAGATGATGAAGAACTATCACGAGTCATCCTCTCGTCATCGCTAGAAGGGTCGGGAAGCTAGGCTAGGAGAAAGGACCTCAACACCGACTCCCAGCTTGCGCACAAGCGTGTCCCCTTCAAGAAACCTCGGATGAAGCCTTCATCAACCTGCCGCTCCAAAGCCTTCACCTCTACATCATACCGTGGTCTCGGCCTCGAGCGTGATCTGTATGATACTCTTGAAGGCGAGTTCTTGAAGTCCTCCACGTGATCGCTCACTTCAGAGATAAGGCGACCTCTTTCTCTGAAAGGCGAGCGCGTAACTCTCGGTTCTTTGCCTCAAGACCTGAAACCTTCTCAGAAAAGATCTTCAGATCCTTTGCGGAACAACCAACCTCTGTTCTAGCCTCCACTAATTCATCCAGTCTCGACTTCACGTGAAAAGAGAATTAAGCAGTGTAACTCTGCACTCATCAAGTTGATTCTCCAACATGGACATCTCTTTTACTTTCTCCACATACCGCTTCTTATATTCACCATGGAGAAACTTGACCTTCACGAACTCGAATTCCGGTCATTGTTCATTTTGAAGTCAAGTTCTTGCTTCTTCAGTATCTAAAATAAGAAAAATTACGTTAAACACCAGGAAATGGGAAATAAAAGATATAAATTTTCCAAGAACAGGAGCAGGGATCGACATCATCTTCATAACACAAGAAGGAGAGATAATGAGATGATCATATGGATTGACCGAGCCAAGAATAATGAAGTCAATATGAAGTATTAGTAGTGCGGAAGAAGCTATTTTCATAGGCATTCAAAATAAGCATATTTTTGGCAATTCTCAGCTTATTATAAATCAAGTACTTGGAATCTATAAAATTAACAAGCTTGAGTTAGCTTTCTATCATAAGTGAGTTCTTGAGCTTATGAAGAATAGTAAAAACTATTGCTTGGAAAAATTAACTTAGAAAATGACAAGTATGAATGGTGATTATGTCATGATCAGCATATTTACTCGATGAGTTCTAGAGCCAATAAAGTATCTCAGTAGGTAGCGGTTACTAAACTCCACCGCCGGGGATCTCGACTCATACTCTCAAAATCACAAAATCAACAAGAAGTTGTACTAAGAAGAGCTAAGAATGGCATTGCTTTGAGCGTGAAACCTTTGTTGTAGAAGAGTCATGTGATTGGAGGCAAGCCTTCATAAAGAAGGCAAATTACCAAGTAATAAATCACTAGCACTCAAATCGAAAGAGAATGCTATGCTTTCATCAATAATACTCTATATCTTAGATCCTTTGAACAAATGTGGCCGATGCTAGGTGTAAATGAAGCTAGCAAAGTGATGGTTGAAGTTCATGAAGGACTTTGTGGTGCACATTAGTTAGGTCCCAAGATGACAATAAAATTAAAAGAATGGACTATTATTGGACATCTATGGTGAGAGACTGCATTAATCATGCTAAGAAGTGTCATGAGTGTCAAGTACATGGGAATCTCATCCATCAACCTCCAAATTCATTACACTAACAATAACATCGCCATTTGAATGTTTTGAGATGTAATTGGACCAATTGATCCACCATATTACATCCGCTTCATCTTAACTGATTATTCTTTAAGTGGCGGTTACTCCATTTAACGAGTTCTCGGCGTAGTGATCAACTTCTTCATGCATAATATAGTATATAGATTTGGAGTGCCATGAGAATAATTTCGATAATGGCATAGCTTTCAAAAGTGCAAGATTTATAGATTCGGATCAACACAAAATTTATTATACTCTTCAATATATAATCCAAGAGCAAATGATTTGGTGGAGGCCATCAACAAGACATTAGTCAAACTACTCAAGAAGATTCTCACTAAAATAATAGAATGGCATACCGCTAATAAAGGCTCTATGGGCGTATCAAATTACCTACAAGGCGCTAAATAAAGCCACTCCTTATTCATTAGTATTTGGCAAGCATCTTCCACTGAAGTTTAGTTGCCTTCCCTTGAGTAGTCATCCAATACTCTGATCTAGCGAAGATCAAAATGTCCGTCGAGAATAGAGGAACGGCGTGCTTGATGAAATTAGATTGCAAGCTCATCAAAATCGTATCGAAAATGATGTCAGGACTTTTGACCATACGGTGTGGCCCTGAACATTCCAAAAAGGAGAATTGGTTCTGGTGCTGAGAAGACCAATTATCCCCAATCAAAAATTCGGTGGCAAATTTGATCCTAACTAGGAAGACCCTTTTGTCATTGAAAAGGTATACCAAGGAGGGGCATACCAACTCATCGACTTAAAGGGTGAAAGACCAATGCCATCAATTAATGGTCGATACTTGAAAAATACTATGCTTGACGACCACATTCTCAAGGTACAATAGAAATCCTCTTACAAGACAAGGAGCATTTTTTTTAGTATATCTATTTAGGTTGACATCGTGCTTCATGATGAGATCCCTAAATAAACATACTCCAAATGAAGAACTTTTTTGTGAAAATTCCCCTATTACACAAGGGGTATTTTAGATTTTTATATATAGATGAAATCAATGTTGTATGTTAAAATCCCCTTTAGAGTACATCAATTCAAATATAGATATATTTGTATATTTTCATCTTAAAATTCTCTAAATGTACTTTAGAATTCCCCCACAAGATAGGGGTATTTTTTTAGTTTATATTAAGTTTATCACGAGTTGACATCGCATAAGGCGGGATCCTCAAAAATATTGATTGGTTAACATCGAGCATTATCGAAATCACGAATATATCTATAATTATCATTGTTAAGTTGCGAGTTTTGCGAAGCGAAAAGAATTTATTTCTCATGAAAAGACAACCCTAAATATCAAGAAATTTATTTATTTGCCAAATTAGGGATTAAGTCGAACTCCCGATTTTAGAAGCTTCAATCAACTGAGTTGGAGAAACATCAACCTCTATATCCTGAGGTCTAAGACACGGATGGGTTTTAAAGGTCAGACTCAATAACCCCACAAATGGTCGAGTTGCTGACACTCTCCTCACTCAACAAGTAGCAAGAAAAGGCGCGTGAATGAGCTCGTTAGTTCGATGGCAAAACCACCAACCCAGCTTCGAAGACTCGAGTAAGTCTAAAGGTCAAACTCAACAAGCCCAAATATGGATGAGTAGGCGGCTCTCTCCTCACTCAACAAGCCATAAGAAAAGGTAGTGAAAGAGCCCTTGCTCGTCGGTTTAATGGCGATAGTTGTTCAATCTCAAACTAGATCTAGCTTGGTGATTATAAGCAACCGGATCTAAGAGATCTTTTACTTGATCGATAGATCAAAGAAATTTGAAAATGCTCAATTGAGCTACCTCAAATCAATCTATATATTGCGTAATGTGATATCTCAATTTATTTTCAAATGTTTTGATCAAGCTCAAAACAGAGCCTCTCCTCTTCAAGTCCATCAAAGCGAAAACAGGATCGAGGAAGCAATTCCATAGTTCATAAAAGCGATGGCGAACTAAAAAAATTTCATGGTTATTGATCATTTAAAGCACATGTTGCTGATAACTCAACATTGACCCTATATAAGCGGAAGGCGTGTACCCTCCAATGAATCCATCAAAGCGGCACGGGGTTCATGGCATGAACACAAGTCAATATGGACAAATCATGTGTCCTTCAAGTCCATCAAGCTTAAAGCTAAGATGAAGGAATTTCAAATCCAACTAAACACGGATAAACCACTTCCTTGGTGGAATCATTCATCAAAATAAATAAAATAATTCCTCCATCAAACCCAACCAAGCATGAAACTAGGGATAGAAACTCAAATCTGT
Organism: Cymbidium sinense; assembly: GCA_021442155.1. Classification (NCBI taxonomy): domain Eukaryota; kingdom Viridiplantae; phylum Streptophyta; class Magnoliopsida; order Asparagales; family Orchidaceae; genus Cymbidium; species Cymbidium sinense. Next base: position 5,064,449 of record CM038229.1, on the reverse strand, counting down.
AAGAACATAAAAGAAAGAGATATTCAACAAAGCCATTGAAGCAAATAGTAGATGGTGTAAGAGCTCTTATCAATCTGACAAGTCAATTCTGACAAATCGTCAAGCCCCTCATTTAGCATATCCTGAATAAGGCAGCATACTAATGACAAATCCCGTCAAAGCTCCCTAAGCTATTGCAATCGAAGCTAAAATGATCCAAGCTCTGTGGCCAGCCCAAATTGTCAACCAATTTTTAGCAAATGTGACTCACTCCATGCACAAATCACATTTGTTGGGGGGCATTTGTTGACCTCATATGTCATAAATCAAGACAATCCCAAGTCAAATTCGATGGACTTTGAAGGTGATGACTTGAGAGGCTCAAAATACCTGGGCGTCCTAAAATGGTCAAAATGACCTCCGATCAATGAACGAACTTCTCCATCATGTTCAAAACATTGAAATTTGTGAGGATATAAATATTGTATGACACGATGATGATCAAGCGTTGAAGTCTTCAATGCACTTGCACGCATATCGAGATCAGGAAGCTGCGACAATATCTGAACAACCTCCATTCATAAAATTGATCATGTCGTTAGCTTCAAAATATAAAATCTATCAAATGAGACTATCCGCTATTTCAGGACGGTCTGTAAATGTCGAGTGATTTGAAGACAATGCATTGAAAAGCAGGATGTCAAATCAACTCAAATAACCTTTGATCGATGAACAAACTTCGCCATCATGTTTGGAACATCAAAACTGGTTGGAATATAAATATTGTATGACTTGATGATCAACCAATTAAGTGATCGAGTTATCAACGCGTCTACATGCATATCAAGGTCGAGGCATCGATGAGGATCAACGATCTGTTCATGAAATTGATCATGTCATTGGCTTTGAAATGCTAAAATCTATCAAGTAAGACTATTCACACTCAATTTGGATGATTCTGTACAAAAAAAGTGGTCAGCGTTATCGCATTTTGAGCTAAAATTGACCCGGCGTCAACTTGACAAATGGCCTTCAATCGCAAATAAATTGCGCCATTGCATTCAGAATAAATTACCTTCAATTGATATATATTGACTATGTGTGTTTACCAGCGTAAAATCCACATTAAAACCCTTTAATAAAGTTAAATTTATTTAGAAATTCCTAAATTACCCCCCATGCTCAACGGTTTCCCCCTATTTTCAGTTTTTTGAAAAACTCCAAATAAAAAATAAAAAGAAAAGGAACACTCACATACCTCCCATTCTCTCACACATTTCTCTCCCTGCGACCCTCTCTCGTCAAACGAAAAAAAAGTAAAAAATCTCCTCCCACGGTCTCATTTAGTCACGATGCACAATAGTACATGAGCCATTTACTCACTTCGCGAACTCCTGCTCCGTGCCACTACCGTCGCCGTTCCGCTCTCCATTATCGTTCCGCATTCCGTGACCCGTACCAGTTCCTACATGTCCCACCATGCCACCTGGTGTTATCCTCTGCTACTCTGCGGCGACAAAGCTTTTAGTCTCCAGCACTCATGACCTAATACGCCACTAAATATTTTACATTTCCTCTCTCTCGACCCTCAAGACACATGCCATACTGTTAGACCCTCTCCCGCCCATCCGACCTTCAAACTGATCTTCTCATTCCTTACGTAATTATAAATAAACATCCATTGGCTGCCTTATTGTACTGAATCTCATTTTAAATGTTGCAAAATAGGAACATCATCAAGTGATTCTTCTTTCGGGTTTTGATGTTGCACACCTTATATCCTATTTTCTGTATCGGAAGAACATCGTTAAGAATTCTTCTTTTGATTTCAGTGTACTCGTAACCCCAATTTTTACATGTAGAAGAACATCGTCAAAAAGCAAATTCTTCTTCTTTTTCGCGCATTCCTCGCTTTTGCCTTCCCACCTTAAAGAAAAAGAACATCATCAGAGGTGAATTCTTCTTGTAAGGATGTGGCCGTGTCCTCGGTGTGGCTTTTATAGGCTCCACAAATAAAACAATCTAGACCAAAGTCCTCGATGGGTGGTTTGGCTAATATCCATTATTTCTGACAGATCGTATTCTCCAATGACTCTACCCTTTGGGATGTGAATCATAGGATACTTGATAAAAATACAAGCCTTGGTATACAAAATTTCTTGAATACGTAACCCATGTATTTGATGAGGATCATACATGTATTAGGTTGATTCTATTCGTAGACTAGGCCCATTGATACGGAACCATGGGATTTAGATGGGCACATCATCATTCCCCAACCATCGGTTTAAGCTAAAATGATGAATTTCATATCTTAAATGTTAAAACTCCATTATTTTCTTCAAATTAATGACTAGCCTTAATTGAAAGTTTTCTCTCTGCGTTGAGAGGAGTAAATAACTATAGGGGCTTTATAGGAAACACAGAACGGATCTAAAGTCCTCACTAAATGAGTGAAATCTCTAGGTAGTGTCATCTACTATCTCATATAGCCACGAAATTCTTTGACACTTTACTCTCCTCAATATTTAATATCAAATAAAAATAGAGGTGGGTATTCTAGAATATTGTAGTTAATATAAATTGATTAGAGTGAAGAATTAGATGTGAAAAAGCATAGTCGATGTATATTCTTGATAAGATTGAGATATGGCTTTCTGCGACATCAAAGAAGCAACATCTTTGATGATTGACTTGAAGTTCAATATGTTAGTACAATTTTAAATCATCTTTATCATTGAAAGGATTATTTTTATTTTTTTTATTTTTATCAAAAGAAGACCACAAAGGCATGTATTGATATAAATATCATTGTTTATATTAACATTTTTTTTTTAATTTTATAATAGAAACAACACACACATACACTTGCTATCACTACATAAAGAGAATGTGTTGCAAGAAAGAATATGAAGTTGAAGAGTGATACCTCAAGATCTAGTGATGAATATTTTATACATCACACAAGTACAAATATTTATTTCATATTATGAAACATTTTAAGAGTAATAAATCCAGTTCAAGGGATAGTTTGAACAATAAATAAATAATTAATTGATTGTTGGTTGAAGTCTCTAAATTTTTTCATGTGGTTGATAGAAACCTCTCATTTATGGAGTAAAAACAACAATTTTAATTAATCTTAGAAGTTGATAGAAATTCACATTTAATGCTATATCTAAAATTCTTTATAATGTCTTCTAAATAGAGTTCTTCTTCCATTATTATGCTTCAACTCAAAGCCTAAAATCAAAACAATGCCTCTTCCATCCACAATATCTTCCCCATCTTATTTCTTCCACAATATCTTCATTCCAACAGATAGTTCCTCATATTTGATCTCCTCCAACACTAAAGACTTACCAAAGCCAACTATCAAAAATAATTTTTTTAAAGTGTGAAATATAAACTAATAAATCCATTATTATTATTATTATTATTATTATTATTATTATTATTTTATTCACATAAATTTGCATCCTCCATTTATTTGTTATAATATCAAAGTATTTGGGAACTCCAATAGCCAATCATTGGCAAGCATAGATTACATCATAGAAAATTACCAAGGCAAGCAAAGTAGCTAAGTAGTCGACTATAATATAAAAATAATTAGGTTAAAACATGTTGAACTTGCTAGTTGCAAGCTTCTTGGAAAGGCATCAGTAGAAAACCCACCCAAGATCTCTATGAATATATATATATATATATATATATATATATATATATATATATATATATATATATATATATATATATAAATTTGTATCGAGATATATAAATAAATAATAATTATATGATATGTATATAGATCTATTCTTTTTCTTGAATTAATAAAAAAAGATTTAATTAGGCATCCCATATTTAAATTTAAAATAAAAGGTTGATTTAAATGGATTTATTTTTATTAAATTACTTATTAAATCATTTATGTCTCCATCACAACCATCGAAACCCATTTTAAGAAAATGGATGGAAGTATTAAGATATATTAAATTAATTTTTGCATTGTTATAAATAAATAAATACCTAAAATATATATAACAATTTTTTTTGAAAACTAAAAATAGAGGGAGAGCATATGATAATTTAATCATTTTTAAATAATTTTAAATATATTAATGTGATTTTCATGTATGCACTAGTCAAATATATAACAATTTAAGGTAATTCTGATGTTGAATACGCAAGCGCGTTTTATGATCGGAGGCCGTTTGGTTTGGTGAGAAGTCAATTCGACTCAAAAATGCCTTTTAAACGATTTTTCGTCCGAATTGGTGCAAATAGTCTCACTTGATAGATTTCGGCGTTTCAAAGAGAATGACTTGATCAATTTCACGATCGGAGGTCATTTGAGTTGATTTGGTGGCGTCGCATCATTTTATCGATTTGCTCTGTCACTTCAAACCACTTTCGACTCGTCTAAATTAAGCGCTGTCGTTTGATAGATTTTGATGTTTTGAAGCTAACGATTTGATCAATTTCATGAACGAAGGTTGTTTTTTCATCGTCGTGGCTTCCCGACTTCGACATGTGCGTTGACACATTTATAGCTCGAGCGCTTAATCGATTGATCGTTAGATTTTGCAATATTTATATATTGATCAATTTCGATGTTTTGAACTCGACGGTGAAGTCCGTTCATCGATCAGAGGTCCTTTCGACCATTTTCAGTGACGTCCTGTATTTTGAGCCTCAATTTGCACACTGTTACCTCCAAAGTCCATCGAATTTGACTTGTGGTCTTGACTTGATTTATGACACATATGTGGAGGTCAACATTGTAGATCTTATAAGAGAGAGAGCGTTAATGGAGGAGAAGCGGTTGTGGGAAGGTTGAGTCAATGGCCAAAATTATCCCACATATGTTTTTTTTGTTTTGTGTGGTCACGCCATCCATTCCTTCCATGTCTCCTTCAACTAAAAGCGAGATGCCGTTAACGATTGTGTTTTCTTGACTTTATATTTGTTAATTTTTTTCAATTTGGGATGGAGAAGAAGAGGAGAGAACTTTTCTATTAAATTGTTGTCACTATTTGTTTCATTTTATATTGAACTAATCATTAGATTTTATGCTTTTTTTATGATATTAATTAATTTATATTGATTTATCCTTTTAAAATTTATAATTCAAGTATGGATTTCAAGTTAAAGCATATATTCAATCAAATTAACGACTCAACGGATAAGTCTAATAACACTTGGATTCGGCGATGGTGGCGGCGATGGCGATGGTTGGCGGCGAATGGTCGGCTAGAGCGATAGTCGATATGGCGGCGTCGGTAGTCGGCGGGGATGACCGCGATGGTGGTGACCGGTAATGCGGCGATGTGCAGCGGTGGCGACCTGGTTGGCCGGCGGGGTGTCGGCAATGGCAATAGCGATGTAGTCGGCGGTAGTGGCGGCGTGTAGTCAGCGAGATGACCGCAAATGGTGACCGTGAGATTGCAGCGATGATCGGCGGTTTTCTTTGACCTATCGAGGTTGTTTGTAAGAGTATGACTCAATGGCGTTAACGTATGGAAGATGTTGAATTGAATCGTGAGGGTTTTGACCTATCGAGGTTGTTTAGTGATATGCAGATGACATTAACTTGTATGGAAGAGGTGGAATGGAATCGAGAAATTTTAACATATCCAAGGGTTTGTTAGAGTTTTGCTCGATGATGTTAACTATCTGAAAGAGGTTGAATTGAATCGGGATTTTGACCCATCAGATTGTTTGTCGTGTTGATGGCGTTAACTTGTATGGAAGAGGTTGAATGAATCTAAGATTTTGACATATCCGGTTGTTTGTCAAAGTATCGATGATGTTAACCTATGTGGAAGAGGTTGAATTGAATCGGCTGAGGATTTTGACCTATTTGAGATTGTTTGTGAGAGTGTTACCCGATGACGTTAACCTGTGTGGAAGAGGTTGAATTGAATCGGCGATTTTGACTATCTGAGGTTGTTTGTCGGTGTTACGATGGCGTTGCTGTATGGAAGAGATTGAATTGAATCTCGAGAATTTTGACCTATCGAGGTTGTTTGTCGTGTTATCAGATGGCGTTAACGTATGGAAGAGGTATTGAATCTAAATTTTAACCTATCTAAGGTTGTTTGTCGGTGTTAGATGATGTTAACTGTATGGAAGAGATCAATTGAATCCGCTAAGGATTTTTGACTATCCGAGGTTGTTTGTCAGTGTTGGATGGCGTTAACTGAAAAGGTCATGGGAAGTCCACAAGGACCTTTTAACTTTATCCGGTTGTTCATCGAGGCTTTGCTTGATGGCGTTAACGCATGGAGTAGGTGCAAAGTTTTGATCTATCGAGGTTTGTCGAGTCTTTGCTCGATGGCGTTGTATGGAAGAGATTGGTGAAATCGGAGTTTTTTGACCCATCAGGTTGTTTGTCAAACTTGATGATGTTAACATATGGAAGAGGTTGAATGGAATCCGCTAAGGATTTTTGATCTATCCGAGATAGTTTGTGAGTCTTTTCGATGGCGTTAACTTTGGAAAAGAATGAATCATTTACGATTTTTGACCCATCAGGTTGTTTCTCAAAGTATTATGATTAACTCGTATGGAAGAGGTCAAATCAAAACATCCGTTGTAGTTGTAGCCAAAGATGCTCCTTAACTTTTTTTGGTATTTATTTGACTTGCTTCTCTAGCGATAATTAATTAGATATCTAGAATATTGATTTAGATAATCTTTTGAGATTAAGAGTTGCCCCGACAAAATCAGAAAGAAACGAAGTTTGAGAATCTTCATTTTCTTGAAATACTCCACCTCGATGGTAGTTTTGATCTTATTGGAAAACTTGGTATCATCTGATGAAATAATGAGAATCGGTTTCCCACAGGCGCACCAAAAATTGTGTGCTGAAAATGATTCTTAGCGGTGAAAGTTTACAGCCTTTTGGAATCAAAACGTATTTAAAGTGTGAACAAGAAAACCGAAATTTTAACGTGGAAAACCTCGAAAAAGAAAAAAAATCAAGCTAGCAAGTAAAAGCTTCCTATATATTTATTTTTGACAAGTTTTCGATAACGGATTACATAATTATATGAGAAGGCGATAATGGGAATCCCAAAAATCGGATATGATTATATAAGCGTTGTTATAAGTCTTGTGGAGCGGATGATGGTGAAACTGGGAAACGACAGCGATGAAGGTTGTCATGATGGTGGCCAAATCTGTAAGGATGGCATGGCGGCTAACGCGGCGGCCTGCTTGATGGCCGTCAGTGGTATACTGTGCTTGGAGGATTTTGAAGCTTTAGAGCTCTCTCTCTCTTGCTTGACCTCCTCATATGAAGAATGAGCTATTTATAGATTGGAGTGGTGTATAAATACATGCAAAATCAACCACCACTCTCTCATGGGACTTGCGATTCCTTTGATCATTTGATGTATTTTAAGTATTTGAAAACTCAAATGAAGTCATGAGATCTTGGGCTCGTTAGATCCAATTTCGTTGAGGCGCTCAATTTGACTATAAACACTCAATGTTTGAGAGTTATTTAGGGATTTAAGACATCCCAGTTTTCAGGATATTTTAAGTGCTTGATCTCGATTTCAACTTGGATCGACTTGCTTTTGCATCAAGATTATCTTATAGTATTTTAAGTGTCATATCAATACTTTATATTTATAATAGTGCCCAACTTAAGAATTGTGTGATTATAATTAAAATTTCTTCTAAATTTTGATATACTATAGAAAATTATCCTCTAAATCTTGATAGTATAGTATAGGCACAACTAATTTCCCATATTTAAAATAATAATAATTTTATTTTATGTCAAATAAAAATAAGATAATGTATAACAACTCTTCTTATAAAATTAAATTAAGGAAAATAATATTAAATTCAATGCTCATGCAACTATGCACTATGCCATACATATAGTTGCCTGTCATTAATAACTTGTTTTTTGCTGCAATTTATCAAAATTTTATTCATCCAAATATATAAATCGTGGAATAAGATATAAAATGATATATTTGTTGTAAATGATTCCCCAGAAATGTTTTAAATTATTTAACAGGAAATCCGATTACTACACTTTAATAATAATTTACTAATATTGAAGGGCTAATTTAATAATAATCTTTGCTAATTTTATATTATTAAGAGACTATGACACCTAAAAGAGAGGATGAATTGAGTATTTTAGATGAATTTTAAATTAAAATTTAATTTTAAAACTTTGTAAAAAATGTTTGTTATAAAATATATAAGATTGTTTAAAAAGAAAGAGCAAAGAAATAACCAAATCAAAAGCAAAGTAAAATTGGATGCACATAAATTGTTTACATGATTTGGCTAAAACTCATAAATCAGCTTACATTCATGCATAGTCATCTAACTAAGAATTCACTAATCAAATGAGATTACAACAAATCTCTCGACTTTCCTATACTAGGCAAGTTCAACTCCAATAAGTACATTACTATACGATAAGTACAACTCCAATACATACTTTTTAATACTAGAAGTACTCAACAACATACTTTCATAACAAAAAAGTAACCTCAAATAAATTAGTACAAGAAAAATGAAAATACAAGAATAAAACTTATCTATCTAATTTTTAAATAATTGTGCTCATAAGCCCAAATAAAATAATATTAAGACAAATAAGAAAGAGCGCTCAATATGTGTAGATTTCTTTTTAATTTTAAAATATCAATGATATGATCTTTATAGTACTTGAAATAAATGATTTATTGAAAACAATTTCACAAGGTGAAATAATGATTTGAAAATATGAATTTAAAACAACTTTAACAATGTGCAAGGATAAAATAAATTTTAAAAATTTGTATAAAGTAAACTACAAATATCATGAATATGTAAACTATAAAAATAATATTTGTAAAGTCTTAAAGATGTGATATCACAAATCGAAACACAATTTAGTGACAAGAAAAAAAATATTCAAATCACTTAAAAAATGATTGAAATGAACTTTAGAAAACCGTCGGCAATGTTAATAGCAATTCAATTCAATCACACCAATATATCAAAATAAATATTGATTGAAGCAACTTGAAACAATATTACTCAAGTCTCTTTGATGAATGAAGATGTAAGCACAAGACTTGAAACAATTTGTATTTAATGAATTCAAAACAAGATTTAATTCAGCCAAAGTATGTATATATATGAATGAATAAGTGCACTGTCAAACTACTTCGATTAATGTTTGTTCATATTTATTCAAATTAATAAAAGAAAAATAAGCTTGAATATTTTTTGAAAACTTGAAGTTTAAATGAACTAAATATGAATATGATCTTATTAGTTGTTTATGCTTATGAACTAACCATGAACTCATGACTAGATTTATGTAGCGACCAATTTTCATTTGTTCAAATTTTCATTTATTCAAAATTTGCTTGTCTTCAAACTTGTTTGAATCATTCAAATTTGAGCAGAAAGGCGTGCATATTTTAAACTATTGAAAATAAATAAATAAAGATCAGCTGAGAACACGATTGAATAAGATAATTTTTTGTTCAGCTCTTAAGTAAATGATCTCGAAATAACTGTTAAATATCATCTCGTTTAAAGAATGAATCAAACATGAGCTATTCATGAACAAAGAGTTACCCCAATCAAAATGCTACTAACAAAGGTTGATTTCATAGATGGGGAATGCTTATGTCGACCAAGATGAAAATTCGAATTATAATTACTTGTGGACTCATGCCTTGATAGGAAACCTATAACCACATTCAATCAAGCGCAATTTTTCCTCATCTAACATTACTGCATTGTGATGAGGCTATCTGCTGAAAATGAGGTTGGAAATATTGATAGATATGATATTTATGCTCCTATCTGTAGTGGATCTTCTTCAAATATAAAGCCTGTTAAGTTCTTAACTTCTCTTATAAATTCTTCAAATTTTGATTTCATAATGTTAAAATACAAATTAAATTAAAAAAATTAATTTCCATTATATTAGTGTTCAATTCTTGTTATGTTAAAACCTATCTATCGAATCTTCACGAAAGCACTCCATGTAACTGTTCTTTTATCATATCCTTGAACTGCTTGCAGGTAATTTTGTAAAAGTAAATTTTTATTCAAATTAAATTTATAAATTTATTTAATATCATTTTAATGTCATAATTGTTTTTTACACAGTATGATGATTGAAAGGTGGAATGATTAGCCACAATCGCCAACTATTAGAACTAATTGGCGTGATTGAGTGGTTTTTTGTTTTCCTAACTCATTAACATCGTTTTAAATATTTTATTTCTCTTTTTCCATTATATCAACTTGACTCTCTCTCTCTCTCTCTCTCTCTCTCTCTCTCTCTCTCTCTCTGCAGTGGGGATCAAGATTGATTGTCTTGACTTGACTATTTCGAAATGCTAAAGCCGGTTGAATCACATGGAAGCATGGTATACTAATGATCGTAAAATATATGAATTTTTTATTCTATAATATTTGATTATGATTTATTTTTTGTGAAATAATTATATTAATGAAATATTTACTTTGTATTATGATAGGTGGGAGGATATGTGATTGGTCATAAGGGACTGACATTAGCTACAGTGAGGGGACATTTGGTGCCAAGCTATCGCTGAAAAAATATGTTCTCGACTTTTCTTAAAGGAGAATTATGAGAAAGCTTTGTTTGATCAATTATCTTCCTATGTTTTAGTTCCTGTGGAAAGTATTTACTCAAAGCTCATGTGTTCAAGTGCATATTGTGGAATTGATTAATTATGAAACATTTTGAAGATATATTTTCATGAAGCAAGATATTGTGATATTATTACCATTTATCTTATGGGACCATATATATGAATTGATCATGAGAGTTTAAGAAGTTAGAAGTAACCTTCAAGAATGAGTTATTGAATCATAAAGCTAAGACCATAGTTTTTAATTTTTAGAAAATGAAATGAAAGAGATGAGTCTTCTTAAGTTTCCTTGAAATATGAGCACAAGTAACTTTGTCAATTTGTGCTTAATTTGTTGAATTCAAATTTACTCGTAGATGCACCCAGCTCTTAGTCATAAGATTTAGTAGAGAAAAGATCGATAGAGAGATAGAAAGAGAATGAGAATGGTTTAGTATATTTATGAGTGGGCATAAGATTTAAGTTCTAATGATTAAGTTAACTAGTTGTGGTGAGTTGTCAAATTGATGAGTCAATGAGTTGGCAACTCAATGAGCCAACTTCGTCGACTGATGAGTTCCTAAATTTATACTCAAGTTAGCTTGGTTCAAATCTAGGCCATATACCACATTTGGGTGAACAAAATTGGCATCCTTGACTTGAATAAGTGAGACTAAATCAATATGAAGGTTTCATTTTGTTGTAAATATAAAAACATCTTGAAAGCATGTGAGACTTTATATTTAGTTCGATATCAAATAGTCAAATTTTTTTGGTCTTAGCTTCATGATTTGTGCAAGGAGATTACTACTTGAAAGAAATGAAAATGCTATTAAAAAAACTTTTAGTGTGAGGAGAGATAGCCATAAAGCTATATTTGGATCCTCATCTTCTTCAAATGCATAAATGCATTAAGATTGGTGTAACATCTATTCATAAATGGATATAAATCTATGCTTTGTTTTTGTGTGTATCAGTTATTTAATTTTTTGAATCTAATGTAATATAGTCACTATTATATTAATATATTATTTAAAAAATATGTTAACTACTTTAAAAATTGTGAAAATAAGATAAAAAAAATGTATTTAACAAGTTGCTTTTTTGATAAAGTAATAAAAAATAATACTAAAATTCACTACTGCTATGTTTTAAATAATATATAATAAATCATAAAGACTCAAAATTATGATTTTAAAGAAACTCCTCTAATTGAGGGACTATAGATCTTTTACATATTTAGCTATATTTTTAAATAATTTATAATTATAACTCAAATTTATAATAGTGCCAACCTTTAAATTGTGTGATTATAACTGAAATTTTATTTAATTTATAATAATTTAATGTATAATTTAAATAGATAGTTTAATAATGATTTATGCTAATCTCTAATAATTAATTAATTGATATATTTAAAACAAATTTTATAGTTAAACATCATAAAATAAGTTTGAGAAGCCATTACAATGAGGTTCTTTGGATAATAAGCTATCTAGCTATCTAGCATTGTCATGCATATTATATATATATATATATATATAGAGAGAGAGAGAGAGAGAGAGAGAGAGAGAGAGAGAGAGAGAGACCTAAGATGCATAACTAAATCAATTATATGAGAAAATATTTATTTGTATTATCTACTTTCTAAATCACTCTCCTTAAAGAAGGGTGACAGAAAATCTCTCCAAGAAACATGAAGTGGAAAAGAAGCTATAAATTTTTATTCTCGAGTTCTATAGAAGTGCGAGTATGAGAAGTAAACAAAGCTTAATTATATTGCTTTCACATATGAATATCAAATTAAGAAGCATCCCATCATTAAACACTTTAACTTTTAATTTTATGCATTTGTCATACAACTTGATTAAGAAAGTTATTTAAAGAATGACATTATTCATAAGTAAAACCCATCGAGATACATATTGGCATTAAAAACATCAAAGATAACTTATCAAAAGTGATTTAAATTGAGCATAATTAAGTGGGAGAATTACAAAACTCAACAAATAAACTAAGTGCAAATAATATTTTAAACTACAATCTAAATCAAAATGTCTTAACGGATCGCAGCCTTTATGAGTAGGCGAATCATACTAAATCAAAATCTACAAAAATCATTGAGCTTCCTTTGATCGAATTAAGAAATTTTATTCTAATTATGATTTTCAAAATCAATAATTTTATTAATTAAATGAAATTAGCTAAGCTATAAATTCCTGTATGTGCCCGGACATAGAAATTTAAAGTTCAAATTTTAATGTTTGAAAAGGCTGTGCAGGATAAAGTTGAAATTAAATAAAAATACAAAATCAATCTCAAAATTCAAACATAAAATTACTTAAAATTACAATACACCTGCATGTTGAATGCTTAAATTCAAGTGTATGAGGATCTTTCTGGGATGCTTCAGTTTAGTCTTGGGGTCAGTTTACAAAACCTAAAAACCTATAATAAGAGTTTCAAATCACTGAAATATCAGAGAAACTGATTCTGTCAGGTGATAGTAAATCTATTCCTCTGTTAGCAGCTAAACAGAGTTGGCAGGATCTAAAGCTCTTAAACATATTCAAATTAACTAATTTTTTCAACTCAAATCAAATAGCAATCTGAAACTACTTAAATAGAATTCTATCATTAAAACTTAAATCAAACTCAATCCATCCACCTTTCACAATTATTTATGGGTGATAAATTAAGAAAACTCTTCACAAAGGAGCCAATGTCAAATCAAGTGTTATGCTATGTTCATTCTCAATTAATCTCTTATCAGTAAGGACGAGTCCTCATGCAGCTAGTGGGCTCCACGAGATGAAGCGATTCGACGAGTCCTCGATGGGTGGTTTTCAGACTCCATTATATTATGATCCGCGAGTATATATTCCCCAATGGCTCACTTTGAGTTGTGAATCATAGGGTGTACTTGATAGGGCAAACATCCCTCTATCAGCTAATGTAGACTTAAGCCTATCTCCTTAGACAAATACCACCCCAGTCTAAGTTTCTTGGATGACGTAACCCATGTGTTCCTGATGAGGATCCTTCTATTAGGTTGGGTGGACTATCTCCTCGACTAGCGGTAGAGACCACAATGGCCCAAGATGGCGGAACCATGAGATCTAGATGCACATCATCATTCCCCAATCGGTTTAAGCTAAATGATGAATTTCATATCTTAAATTCTAAAACTCTATATCTGCTACAATGTATGCATTAAGCTATCTGTGAAAAGTTCTCTCACTTATTGAGAGGGGATTAACTATAGGGGCTTGCTTTATAAAAAACCTAGATCAAAGTCCTCACCAAATGAGGGCAAAATCTCAGGTAGTGTCTTATCTATCATATGCCTTAGAAAATCACCAACACTTTAAGTCACACTCTCCTCAATTCAATATCAAATAAATTATCAGAGGGTGGTGAATTTTGAACCCCGCATTTTACTCCACTTTGGGGACAAGATTCTATTTCCATCTTTGGCTAGTCATATATGTGCTATAGTAGCAATAAATTTTTTTGAAAATTCAAAATAACAAAATGTTGATTTAAGTGTGTAATAAATTCAATATGATGCTCTTTGTAAAATGAATCATTCAGTGGAGTATATCTTTATTACACCATTATTTTGTTCTGTAACACCTCTGCATTTTGAAAGTATGGGGTGAAATAATAATTGCTAATTACTAATCCCCATCTTTCACTTTTCGGAAATGGATCTACAAAGCACACCTTTCACCATTCATAGGTCATGGTGCGAATATACGCTAATCTTTGTCATCAACAGGTGATGTCGGGGCTACCATTCAATTTGGTAGCTTAAATTTTCAAGCTATCGTAGTTGCAACTCCTGAAGTACCCACCCGTGGTACATTCGTTTGAGGCCATGCTAGAAGGCCTCAAGTTACTGAAGCTCCTACTAGCCGTGTGCACCAACTAGTTCAACAACCAACCATTGTCAAGGCGTTCTCCAAATAGAGAACTTCAATTTTCAAAAGGATATGAAGCCCCATGATGAAAAGAAACTGTGGGAAAATTATGACTTTAATGTCTCATGGTATATCCACCGATTGAACCTTTTGTACCCAGAAAGCAAGATCATGAAGCCTCCTCATCAGGTAGAAATTAACCAGAAGGCAGAGAAGAAGGAGAATCGGTGAGGGGCTCGACATCCTTTGAATGACCTGAACAAGATCTGCCCGAGCGAGTATTCCCACAACAACTTTGACAATCTAAAGTGGGTAAAGAGAAATAACTCTCTTGGCAAAATAAAGTAATTCTTACAACCAACCGTCAAGCTCCACCACCACAAAGGAGAGAGGCACAACGTACTAGTATATATAAAATTCTCAAAGTAGCTAAGAATAAAATAATGAATAAAGATTTTAGAGGCACGTGGTGATGGAAAATAAAATACAGAAAGTTGTCATCTCTTACGGTAACTAGTCAGTGAGATCGCTTCTCATGGTGAGCATCATGTGGACCTTCCAAGAATCCACACGAAGGTCCGTGAAAGGATAAGTAAATATGGAGGCCAAAGCCGTAATGAAACTTTGAGTAATATAAGAGGTGTGACATCCGATACATATACTCAAAATCTATCTCAAAATCAACTCATCAAAAGTGGATACCCAAAGAAGGGATATCACGATGAAAGATATGATGATCGACAGTGGAGAATCCTCTAGGATCCCATGATCGGTTTCAATAAAAGGTTGATGTTTATCATGGTCCTTTAAAGAAGTAGTTGTTTATATTGAATCGGAGATCCACTAGAAACATCGATCAAAAATTTTTGTGCATGAAGAAAATAATGAAGAGGATTCTATGGAAGTAGAAGTTGTCTATATAGTTAGAGATAGAGATGAACTCCGGCACCATGTCAATCGAACTTCGGAACTGAACGATTTCAACATTTATGAAGAAGAGTCTTCTGAAGAAAATAAAGGATGGATCTTTGATCTTTCTTGAAGATGAAGAAGAAGAAGACAGAATGAGAGATCATGAGTGTCGAGTGCTATATGGTTGAACCAATGATCAACACATGCTTTTATAATCGACATTGTCATTTATAACTATCTCTACAAATACACAAGGAGAAGGGGTCAAGTTCTTCCCACGAGCAAGCGAGAACAACAATAAGAAATAGAAGAAGAGGAAGAGCCTATACTGATTGATGTCATGGTGCTAACTAGAGCAAAGAAAAAAATGGAGGTCAGGAGGGAGATTGCATAGCTTGATACCAAAATAAATAATATGATGGCACAAATGAACATCATGATGAAGATGTTAGAAGAATAACACATCAAGTGCAACCTATTTTGTCTACTAACCAACTAATAATACAACTTCTATACCACCATTATGGTACCTCAAAACTAGCGTGCATACTACATGAAGTGAGAGCGAAGTTAACCCACTACATCTCCACTCGACAATTCAAAATCGGGCTAGCACACTTGGAACAGCAACAGTTACTTAGAAACAATAATCAATGAAAAGATAAAGGCGGTCATAGCCTCAGGGGTTGAAAAGTTGAGTAAGGTCACCCTATGATCAAGTGTCGTGCGAAGGTTACTTAGTGCCAAAATTTAATACTTTGATAAGCTTGATAATCCAGCAACATTTAACCTAATTTAAGGCTACTTGTAGTAAACGGAAGGAACAATGCACTAATTTTTTGTCAATTCATCGACCTAACCTGCTTTTGAATGTGCAAAAATTGAATGATTCAGATTAAAATATTTCTTGAATCGGAGATCATATTTGTAAAGAGGTTATAGTGAGAAAATCATAATCGACCTTACCTTGCTAAAAGGAGAAAAGATGAGTCGGTGACAAAATTCATAAGTCGTTGGCAACCAAGTATGAAGTGAGCAACAATTGTAAGAAGAACATCGATCCAATTGCTAATGGGCAATATGCATGATAAAATAGCACCATTTCTATGCATAGCGTCGATTGTTCAGACTTGCTTTCGATATGGTGGCTAAATTTGAAAAGTTGAATACCTAAGTTTGAAGTCTATGATAAAGCAAGGAGAAACAAACCAGACTCAAGAAGAAAACGAAATTCATGTAAACTTCTATAGCTCAAATGGCAAAAGCGGGTGATATACAATGATGGATAGGAAAGCTGTACAATGATAATAAGGGTAAAAGCAGTTTATTCTAACCCATAGCCAAAATTGGTATTATGAGGTAATGACAAACCTCAGACTTTTCTAAGTGGTGGGGAGCATCTAACAAGCAACAAGAGATGATGAGAAAATGCGACCGTCATATGTCAAGAAAAGATGAACAAAGAATATTCCTTTAGAAAGGAGAATGTGGCTAAATTATTTTGGGCAAATTTGTCAAAAGTCTATTACCAAAATTAAAAGGCAGAAGATGCTTATTAAGTCAATTATCCAAACTATTGTCCATATCATCGGATGATAGGTAATTCTATTGAATATTATTATGTCTTCAAAGATTGACTAGAAAAGAGTATCGGGAGGTGAATTTACACTATCGGCGGTGTTCTACAGTCAATCAAAAGAGAGTCTATAAGGATGATTCGTATATCATCCTAAAAAGGCAAGAGAAATTAGTTCTGAAGAATGATAAACAATAGTCTCTAAAAGGCGGTGAAAATCTTTGAAGCGGTAAAAGATGTCCCTAGTGAAAATCACCACTTGAATATATATTGGACTTAAGAGATTCCTACAGTATTTAGGCTTCTGGCATTGATAAGGCTACTTAGATCCGCGAGAAGCGGTCTACTAAATACATACAAGAAATCAAAGAAGATAGCCAAAAAAAGAAGATCAAGAGAAACTACAACTCAAAGATCATCAATAATCTAGAGGAATATCACCAGCCAGACAGACAACCATTTAGGCTTGAAGACTTCATGCTAAACTTCAGTAGTGTTGAATCGGATGAAGAGAAGATAATGGTGAATCTTGTCGGTAGAGACATGTTGAATCATCTTGATGTATATTCTTGACATGGGTTACTCCCGAAACAACAAAGGTAGTGACCTTCGACCAACCCATCACAACTCTTATTGAGGAAAAGCAAGAAGAGCGAGGAGCTAATGCAGAATTTTATTTGTTTAATGACTCAATAGGAACAATAATAGTTGAGATGAAGATCATGTTTTCACGATGGAGAAGAGTCATACTCATCGATATCACTGATGCATTATGATGTTGAAAAATGAGTAGCCCTTTTGGCCAATCTTCGAATAAGAAGAGAACTTGAAGAAACTACCTCTTAGGAAGAATCTAGCAAGATAAGGTGATTCAAGTTGTTGATAAGTGATAAAGTCTTACCATCATCAAAGAAGGGATATGCAAATAAAGACAAAGATAAACAAATTGAAGTCACCAAAATATCATTCCAAGAAATCCTAGAATAAAGCCTAAATGAATGGGATAATATTCTATCACATATGAAAGATCCACAATGAATATGAGGCTCTCTTGATGTCAAAAGACCTCCGAGAAATTTTGATACTGGCTCTCAAAGATCCGGAGAGTTATGAAGCTTACTTTGCTGAAAAATGCATGATAGAAGCATTGCAAACTCAAGATCTCCCAATAATCACATTATCTAAGGAAGGCCTTATGTTGTGAACAGCGGATCATAATCGTCCTCGTTATGTTACTATAGAGGGTGATGGTATCTCGATTAGCCGAATATTGATTGATCTCGATTCTTCTATCAATCTTATGAGTTTAAAGGTGTTAAGAGGATTATCACTGGATATATAACATCTTGGGAGAGATAAGTTGATGGTTCATGATTTCAATGAAAATGGACAAAAAACTTTGGGTTCTTTTATTCTCTTTCTCAAGTTCAATGATTTATATACAGAAGCCAAGTTTCATATAATCTATGCCGATACATCATTTAGAACTCTTTGGGCCAGCCGTGGCTACATGATTATGGCATGGTCCCATCAACTATGCATCAATTTATGAATTATCTGAAAGATGGAGAATAATTCAAAATTTTTGAAAACCTACAACCATTCTCCGTCAATAAAGCAAAGATCTATGAAGATACAAAATATTTTATCCTCAATGAGCCTAAGCTAACAGAGCCTCTTGAAGCGGTAGCTTCCACTTCTAGAACTAAAAAGAAATTTCACAAAGTGAAAGAGTAGAAGCAAAGAGGAAGAAAGAAGGCAATGCCGAGTCTCCCTAAAGCACTCAATTTTGCACCTAAGTCAAGCAAATAAGTTCCTCATTTGAGAAGTGACACAGAAGAGGGAGAAGATATCCCTATCAAACCTAAGAAAACTTATAAACTTTCAAGAAAGGTAGAGTATGAAATAAGTGATTCTAATTCAGACTATGATTTTGAATCTTTTCATGGAAATAGAGTTCAAATGGCTGCATCAAGGAGAATAGCTCACTTGGCAGAGTCAGATGACTCACTCAAAATTATACCCATCCCTTAGCAATGCTTCAAAGAAATCAGTCCACTGGAGGTTCATAATATTGAAGAATTGATAACATTCTATGTGCTGCTATTGAGTGAGAGTGGGCGGAACTCTATTCTACAAATCTAAAGAGTCTTAGCCTCAAGATTTTGAGCGACCTACTCAACATAAAAATTTTGATGAGATAGTGTCAATAAGAATACCAATATACTATCCGTAGAAGTTGCAAAGTATGATGCATAAGCTTGGAATTCATATTGGAACTACTAAACAGGACTCAATTCTTTACAAGATGTGGAGCCAAAGAAGTCCTCAAGCATCTCAAGAAGTGATAACTTTACCACTAAAGGTCTAGGGTTCATCCACAAATCTCATCAAGATAGAGCCTATTATAATATAATAGAAGCTGGATAGAAACTCTTAGTGATGAAGAAGATGATTCCCATGAAATTCTTCTTAAAAATGATGAAGAAGTGGAAGCCAAGCCCGCACCTGAAGAACTCGAAATGGTGAACAAATAACTACTAGGAATGAACTTAAAGAAGTCAACCTAGGAGTTGAGAATGATCCCCGTCCATCTTTCGTCAGTGCCCTTCTGCCTGATAAGAAAGTTGAGGAGCTAAAAATAATATTTTGTAAATTCAAGGATTGCTTTGCCTAGACATATTCTGAAATGACAGGCTTATCCCCTAATGTAGTAATTCATAAACTATATTAAACGGATCCACCTATTAAACAAGCTCCTAGGCTAATGAAATTAGAGATTGAAGAATAGGTGCATAAACGAAAAGCTAATCAAGTAGGCTTCATTAGAGAAGAAATATACATATTGGATATACAATTATCTAGAAGAAGGCCAAATCCGTCTCTTCATTGACTTAGGATTTAAATAAGGCATGCCCAAAAGATGACTTTTCGCTTCCAATATTAGAACTACTAGTGGACAACACCTCCAACTACGACATATTTTTATTTATGGACGGAGAGCTAGGGTACAACCAAATCAAATTAGCACCTGAGGATGAAAAATGTACATTATTCAGAACTCCTATTGGCTTATATTGCTACACGGTCATGCCCTTTGGCCTGAAAAATGTTGGAGCTAAATACTAAAGAGCCATGACATATATTTTTGATGAGTTGATTCATCAAAAAGTGGAATGTTATGTCGATGATCTGGTGATGAAGAGCTTAAACTATGATAACCACTTCGAAGACTTGAGAATTGTATTGGAAAGAATTAGAAAATATAATCTCAAGATGAATCCTCTAAAATGTGCATTCGAGATATTCTCCAAAAATTCACACATTGTATATGCGTCATGAGGTATTGAAATCGATCCTGCCAAAATCAAGGTAATCGTGGAGATGCCTCCACCGAAGAGTTTGCGTCAACTCCGTTCTTTATAAGGACATCTCGCATTCATCCGTCGATTTATATCAAATTTATTAGGACGTTGTCAACCATTTGCAAGGTTAATGAAGAAGGATGCTCTATTCAAGTGGGACAAGGAGTGTCAAGTCTTCAATAGCATTAAAAGCTACTTATTTAAATCTTGGCTTTATTGAAGCCCTCATTCTATACACAAGCATTAGAAGAGTCTCTGGGGCTTCAATACAATGAAGAAAACAAAAAAATGCTCTTTATTATATTAAACGAAGACTGATTGGAGCAAAAATGAGATACTCTCTGATAAAGAAGCACATTTTAGCATGGATCTTTGCAATCCAAAAGCTCCATCATTATATGTTATCTCATAAGATTACCCTTATCTCGAGGATCAATCCGCTGAAGTACTTGATGACAAGACTAGTGTTGGATTAACAAGATGGGCGATTGCTTTTACAATTTGATATCACATATGTTTCGTAGAAAGCAGTGAAGGGACAAGTCTTAGTAGATTTTCTAGCTGCACATCCCATCCTTGCAGACTCTTCTCTTAATGACGATTTGCCCGATGAGCAAATTATGTTCATTCATGAAAGAGAAAAATTACAAATTTGGGAAATGTACTTTGATGGAGCCTCATCGATCAAACAAGTCCAACATCTAAATTTTCCAAGAAAGAGCGAATCGACATCTTATCATCATAACACAAGAAGGAGATAATGAGATGATCATATGGATTAGAAGAACTAATAATGAAGGCGAATATGAAGTATTAGTAGCAGTGCGGAAGAAGCTATTTTCATAGGCATTCAAAACTTGCATATTTTTGGCAATCTTACATTATAAATCAAGTACTTGGCATCTATAAAATTAACAAGCTTGAGTTAGCTTTCTATCATAAGCGAGTTCTTGAGCTTATGAAGTAGATACCAAATATCACATTAACTTGAGTCTCTCAATCCGAGAATAGTAAAAACTATTGCTTGGCAAAATTAACTAAGAAAATGACAAGTATGAATGGTGATTATGTCATGATCAGCATATTTACTCGATGAGTTCTAAATTCCAGGGATCGACTCAGTTGCTCCTCATACTCTTCAAAATCAACAAGAAGTTGTACTAAGAAGAGCTAAGAATGGCATTGCTTTAGGTAAGCAGTGTGAAACCTTTGTTGTAGAAGAGTCATGTGATTAGAGGCAAGCCTTCATCGACTACTTTAAAGAAGGCAAATTACCAAGTAATAAATCACTAGCAGCTCAAATCGAAAAGAGAATGCTACGCTATGCTTTCATCAATAATACTCTATATCTTAGATCCTTTGAACAAATGTGGCTACGATGCCTAGGTGTAAATGAAGCTAGCAAAGTGATGGTTGAAGTTCCTGAAGGACTTTGTGGTGCACATTAGTCAGGTCCCAAGATGACAATAAAAATTAAAAGAATAGACTATTATTGGACATCTATGGTGAGAGACTATATTAATCATGCTAAGAAGTGTCATGAGTGTCAAGTACATGGGAATCTCATTCATCAACCTCCAAATTCATTACACCCAACAATAACATCCTGGCCATTTGAATGTTAGGGTACAGATGTAATTGGACCAATTGATCCACCATCATCAGCTCCACATCGCTTCATCCTAGCAGCGACTTATTATTTCTTTAAGTGGGCAGATGCTACTTCATTTAACGAAGTTACTGCTGACCGAGTGATCAACTTCTTCACGCATAATATAGTCTATAGATTTGGAGTGCCATGCGGAATAATTTTTGATAATGGCATAGCTTTCAAAAGTGCAAAGATTTATAGATTCGTCGATCAACACAAAATTGATTGGCGATACTCTTCAATATATAATCCAAGAGCAAATGGTTTGGTAGAGGCCTTCAACATTAGTCAAACTACTCAAGAAGATTCTCACTAAAAATAAGAGAGAATGGCATACCAAGCTAATAAAGGCTCTATGGGCATATCGAATTACCTACAAGATGCTAACTAAAGCCACTCCTTATTCATTAGTATTTGGAACTGAAGCAGATCTTCCACTCGAAGTTGAGTTGCCTTCCCTTCGAGTAGTCATCCAATACAGTCTAACTGAAGATCAAAATGTCCGTCTGAGAATAGAGGAACTCAACGTGTTTGATGAAATTAGATTGCAAGCTCATCAAAATCTGGACGTCTATCGAGCAAAGATGTCTAGGACTTTTGACCATACGGTGTGGCCCTGAACATTCCAAAAAGGAGAATTGGTTCTGGTGCTGAGAAGACCAATTATCCCCAATCAAAAATTCGGTGGCAAATTTGATCCTAACTAGGAAGACCCTTTTGTCATTGAAAAGGTATACCAAGGAGGGCATACCAACTCATCGACTTAAAGGGTGAAAGACCAATGCCATCAATTAATGGTGATACTTGAAAAAGTACTATACTTGACACATTCTCGAGGTACAATAGAAATCCTCCTACAAGACAAGGGCATTTTTTTAGTATATTTATTTAGGTTGACATCGTGCTTCATGATGAGATCCCTAAATAAACATACTCAAATGAAGAACTTTTGTGAAAATTCCCCTATTACACAGGGGGTATTTTTAGATTTTTATATATAGATGAAATCAATGTTATATGTTAAAATCCCCTTTAGAGTACATCAATTCAAATATAGATATATTTGTATATTTTCATCTTGAAAATTCTCCTAAATATACTTTAGAATTCCCCCTGCAAGATAGGGGGTATTTTTTTACTTTATATTAAGTTTATCTGAGTTGACATCATGCCATAAGACGAGATCCTCAAAAATATTCTAATTCTGGTTAACATCGAGCATTATGCCGAAATCCTTGAATATATCTATAATTATCATTGTTAAGTTGCAGAGTTTTGCAGAAATGAAAAGAATTTATTTCTACGCATGAAAAGACAACCCTAAATATCAAGAAATTTATTTCCCGGTTTTTGAGGAGATTAAGTCAGAAGAACTCCCGATTTTAGAAGCTTCAATCAACTGAGTTGGAGAAACATCAACCTCTACATCCTGAGGTCTAAGACACGGATGGGTTCTAAAGGTCAGACTCAATAAGCCCACAAATGGTTGAGTTGCTGACACTCTCCTCACTCAACAAGTAGGCCGATGAATGAGCTCTGGGTTCTGGGTCTAATGGCAAAACCACCAACCCCACTCTCAGTCGACTAGTAAGTTCTAAAGGTCAAACTCAACAAGCCCAAATATGGATGAGTAGCTGACGCTCTCCTCACTCAACAAGCCGTAAGAAAAGGCAGTAGTGAAAGAGCCCTTGCTCGTCAGTTTAATGACGATAGTTGTTCAATCTCAAACTAGATCTAGCTTAGTGATTATAAGCAACCAGGATCTAAGAGATCTTTCTACTTGATCGATAGATCAAAGAAATTTGAGAAAATACTCAATTCAGAGCTACCTCAAATCAATCTATATATTGCCCGCAAGGTGATATCTCAATTTATTCTCAAATGTTTTGATCAAGCTCAAAGAACAGATCAAAGCCTATCTCCTCTTCAAGTCCATCAAAGCAGAAAGCACAGGATCGAGGAAGCAATTCCATAGTTCATACAATGCCGATGGCCGAACTAAAAAAAATTTCATGATTTATTCCGACCTATATAAATGAGTTCATCTGTACCCTCCAATCCATCAAAGTAGCAAGCACGGGGTTCATGGTTATACGGACACTTCGACAAGTTAATGGACAAATCAGTCCTTCATCAAGTCGTCAAGCTTAAAGCTAAGATAAGGAATTTCAAATCCAACCAAGCCGGATAAACCAATTCCTTAGTGGAATCATTCATCAAAACAAATAAAATAATTCCTCAAACCAAAGAAACATGGCAGGGATAGAGGAAACTTCTGCAAGAACATAAAAGAAAGAGATATTCAACAAAAAGAAAGTATTGAAGAAGATGGTAAGAGCTCTTATCAATCGACAAGTCGATTAGACAAATCGGTCAAGCCCTCATTTAGCATATCACGAATAAAGGCGACATCTTAATTACAATCATTCAAGCTCCATCTAGTAAATTCATTGTCACCAATTTTTTAAAATGTGACTCATGCACAAATAACATTTATTGGGGCATTTGTTGACCTCAACATATGTGTCATAAATCAAGACAATCCCACAAGTCAATTAGTGGACTTGAAGGTGATAGTCGCAAATTGAGGCTCAAAATACTTTGGGCGTCCCAAAATGGTCAAAATGACCGATCAACGAACAAACTTCTCCATCATGTTCAGAACATTGAAATTGGTCAGGATATAAATATTGTATGACTTGATGATCAACCGATCAAGCGTTGAAGTCTTGGCACTTTTGCCGCATATATCGAGATCGAATGCGATGTACAACCTCCATTCATTAAATTGATCATGTCGTTAGCTTCAAAATATAAAAATCTATCAAATGAGACTATCCATGCTTAATTTAGACGAGTCTATGTAAATGTCGAGTGATTTGAAGTGACAATGCATAAATTGGGGCTGAAATGCACAGGATGTGACCGAAATCAACTCAAATGACCTTGATCGATGAGCGAGACTTTGCCATCATGTTTGAAACATCAAAGCGGTGAATATAAAATTGTATGACTTGATGATCAACCAATTAAATTCGAGTCATCAGCGTCTACATGCATATCAAGGTCGAGGCATCGATGAGGATCAAAGACCTCTGTTCATGAAATTGTTTATGTCGTTGGCTTTGAAATGCTAAAATCTATCAAGTAAGATTATTCACACTCAATTTGGATGATTCTGTACAAAAATCGAGTGGTCAAAAGCAATTATGCGCATTTTGATTAACCAATTTTGTCAATTGTGATGCCATTGCTGAATTACCTTGTTAATATATATTGACTATGTGTGTTTTACCATAAAATCCACATTAAAACCCTTTAATAAATTTAAATTCATTTAGAAATTCCTAAATTACCCCACATGCTCAACGGTTTCCCCTATTTTTGAAAACTCAAATAAAAATAAAAAGAACTACTTATACCCTCCCCATTCTCTCGCGTTTTCTCCCTGGCGATCTCTCTCGTCGAGCGAAAAGATAGGTAAAAAATCTCCTCACGGTCTCGATTTTGGTCGATCCATGGTAGTCTGCGTTACCTGAGCATTGCTACACTCACTTTTGCCCACTCCATCATGAGCCCGGCGGCGTTCCTCCTCCAGCGTTGATGGTTCGACTGTACAGTTCAAGACCCGCGCATGACCTGCGTGGTTTTTTTCGAAGACTGCTCCGCGGTCCACAGACCCACTGACGACCGGTTCTGACAGGATTTTTCAAAACCGCCGAATGCATTTTTCATCGGCCTCTCATGAGCTGCGGTCAACCTCCCGGGTGACCTTTCCATTCATCCTTTCACTGAACATGATTCATCTCCTACAATTGATTTCAAATTTTAATGTGCGATGCTAAGTTGGAATTAAATAAAATATAAAATCAATCTCATAATTCAAACATAAAATTACTAATTATAATACACTTGCATGTACATCTGAATATTTGAAATTCAAGTGTTTGAAGATGTTGCTTCGGTTTAGTCTTAGGATTGGATTTAACAAAACCTAAAACCATAATAAGAGTTTCAAATCGTGAAATATCGGTCGATTATGTCATTTGATAGATCTTCTCTTAGCTAAATAGAGTTATTTGATCTAAAGCTCTCAAATATATTCAAATTAATCAATTTTTTTTCAACTCAAATCAAAAATATCAACTACTTAAATGGAATTCTATCATTAAAACTTAAATCAAACTCAATCATCCAATTTTGTCAGTGTGACAAATTAAGAAAACTTTAGCTCACAGGATGTTCAATGTTCCATGTTTTGCATCAAGGATGTGGCTCATGTATTGAGGTGTGAAATCCTAGATGATCTCGACCAAAGTCCTCTTCAGTGGTTTGGCTAGTCTCCATTATATTCGATCATTATGTTCTCCATTGATTACCCTTTGAGATGTGAATCATGGGGTCACTGTCGGTGGGTAGACTTAAACTCCTTGAGGTTACAAGATTTCTTGAATGAAATGTGTGATGAGGATCTCATTTCCTCGACCAATGGGAAGGATCAGATGCGTTCCTCCAACCATCGGTTTAAGCTAAAATGATGAATTTCATATCTTAAATGTTAAAACTCCATATGTTTACACTACCCATTAAGCGATCTAATGACTCATGAGTGAAAGTTTTCTTATAGGGGCTTATAGGAAACCTAGAGATCTAAAGTCCTCACTAAATGAGGTGAAATCTCTGGTAGTGTCTATCTATCTCACGAATTACACTTTCCATCTTCAATCAATATAGAGGGGTGGTATTAAGTTAATTGAAGTGGGTGGTATTAGGTTTGATTGAGATATGGCTTTCTTTGACATCAAGAAAACATGCTAATGTATTTGACTTGTGAAGTTCAATATGTTAGTACAATTTTACATATTTATCATGCTATCATTGAAAGGATTATTTTATTTTTTTTATTTTTTATCAAGAAGACCACAAAGGCATGTATTGATATAAATATCATTGTTTATATTAACAAATTTTTTAATTTTAATAATAGAAATAAGCACACATACACTTTATCACTACATAAAGAGAATGTGTTGCAAGAAAGAATATGAAGTTGAAGTGATGATACCTCATCTAGATATTTTTATCTGATCACACAAGTACAAATATTTATTTCATGTTATGAAGCATTTTAAGAGTAATAAATCCAGTTCAAGGGATAGTTTGAACAATAAATAAATAATTAATTGATTGTTGGTTGAAGTCTCTAAATTTTTTCATGTGGTTGATAGAAACCTCTCATTTATGGAGTAAAAACAAAGATTTTAATTAATCTTAGAAGTTGATAGAAATTCACATTTAATGCTATATCTAAAATTCTATCATATCTTCTAAATAGAGTTCTTCTTCCATTATTATGCTTCAACTAAAAATCAAATCAAAACAATGCCTCTTCCATCCACAATATCTTCCCCATCTTATTTCTTCCACAATATCTTCATTCCAACTCGATAGTTCCTCATATTTGATCTCCTCCAACACTATAGACTTACCAATAGGCCAACTATCAAAAATAATTTTTTTAAAGTGTGAGAAATATAAACTAATAAATCCATTATTATTATTATTATTATTATTATTATTATTATTATTATTCACACATAAATTTGCATCCTCCATTTATTTGTTATAATATCAAAGTATTAGTGGGAACTCCAATAGCCAACCATTGGCAAGCATAGATTATATCATAGAAAATTACCAAGGCAAAACAAGTAGCTAAGTTTAGACTATAATAAAATAATTAGGTTAAAACATGTTGAACTTGCTAGTTGCAAGCTTCTTGGAAAGGCATTTTATATAAATCATATATAAATCTTTAATATTTCATCTATAATACCTCTATATGGTATTTTAAAATGAAATATATTGTTATATATATAAATATTATATATATATATATATATATATATATATATATATATATATATATATATAATAATAAATAAATAATAATTATATATGTATGATATTCTTTTTCTGTGAATTAATAAACAGATTTAATTAGGCATCCCATATTTAAATTTAAAATAAAGGTTGATTTAAATGGATTTTACTTATTAAATCATTTATGTCTCCATCACAACCATGAAACCCATATATATCACAGTTATTAAATTAAGAAATATCCATAAAATCAGGACATATGACGATATGTTCAGTACACAACCATTTACACATAAAATATATTTAAAATATATTAAAATTTAATAATTTTAAGTTTACAATTATTAAAAATATTTATAAAAGTACACACACATAAATATATTCATCATAAGTTATTTTAAATATTTATAAAATAATTATCATCATAAAATATATTTTAATTTAAATAAAAATATAAATAAAATAAAATAATAAATAATAAATAAAATTCATCTCAAACCTTATTAACTTCGGGAAAAGAATGATAGAAAATACAAACATTGTTCGTTATTTCCTTAACAATCATCGAATGAATTATCATAAGGTTCCATTCAACCAATCAAAAAATAAAAATAAAATTACAATATAAAATAATTAGAAATTAAATTTAATTTTGTCTCCCTTCACATTTGTCATATATTGCCTTTTATTCAAAAGAAGATGACACGTGAGGCTGGTCAAATCAAGCGGCCAAGATCATCTCATTCTTCTTGAACTATCCACAATCCGCCACCACCACATGCCTTCCACCTCGGTAGGCGTAATGGATGTCGCTCGCCATCGGCCGTTCTAACGGACTCAGAAACCATCAAACCCGTTAGTTTATTCGACTGTTAGTTTTGATTATATTAATTATCATACCTGTTTTAAAGGCAACGGTGCTGGGGGATTGGCGACGAAAGGAGCTCCGCTGACGCATAGGCTTGTTGCCACGTGTCACCTCCCCACTTCTGGCTCCATTTGGTATGTCGATTGTAGATTAGTCATCCACATCGTTGGACGAAATCAAAAATTTAAATTTAAGAATAGCGATATGTTGAAGGACATGAAAGGATCGAGATCGGAATATTGGATCGGGATTTGAAATGATTTACGGGACCCATTGACATTGGCGGCCGTTAGGCATTCCTCTCTGTTGAAATTTTGTATGAAGAGAGAAGAGATATATATGTGTAGTGATTTCATTGGCATCTATTGTTGTTTTTGCAATGTGTAGTGACTTTCAGAATTCGCGTGGATGGATGGTAGGTGGAAGTGGGTCTTTGAATTGCTCGACAATAACTTACAAAATAAATGAACTCTTTTCAAATTAATATTGATCACAATTAACTTAAATATATTCTATAGGTAAAATATGAGTGTTTTGATATAATATGAATTTTTTCATATTTAAAAAATTTAAATACTAGATATATCTATATATATAAATTTTAGTATTATGAGATATATAAAATTAATTTTTTTAATAGTTTAAAAATTATACATCAATCACTAGATAAACCATCTCTATTAAAAATAGATAATGGTTTAATTAAATGACAATTTTAGGGAAATAAATACCTCTAAAATTTTTTTATTTATTTCATTTATGTAAGTTATGTTTTATAAACATTAATAAGTTTATTTGCATAAACCACAAATTTCAGTATAAAATAGACAATGATGAAACGTAAAGCACAAATCTCAAATAACAAAAGAATAATGATTAAATTTTATTATTTAAATTTCAGTTGTAAGAATTTTTCACAAGATTTCTCTATCAAAACTAGCAAAATAATAATAATAATAGAAATAATAAAGAAATATTATCCATGATGAAAAAATATTTTTTTAATTAAAATGCATAATTTCATATTTTAAATTATTTCAATTTAAGTGCGATCATATAAAATTTTATTTTTCATAAATTTTTTAAAAAAATTAAAGAATAAATTTTTATTAAATTTAACAAATGAAGCTATATGAAAAATAATAATAATGGTGCTAAAAAAATCTATTATAGAAAGAAATTATGTTGATGATATATAATTTTTTAAAGATCAAATTATAGCTTTTTTGTCAATATAATTAGATCAGATTAAAAAATATAAAATTTTAAGAATAAAATTTTCAAAACTAAATTATATATTTAAAATGTAACATTCTAAATTACATTGATCAAAGTGAAGTAGTACCTTTTATCATACACGCGTGATAAGGAATCCATAAAAAATTTCTCGCATGATTAGTTGGAAGCGCATGGAATAGCCATATCAAAATATCTATAAAATAAAATTATAAATAATTGAAGTAATATCAATTTATATTTCATGCAAAATAAATTATAAGTAAGAGTATGTATTTCATATTAAATCAAATTAAATACATTAATAGTTAGGAAAAAATCGAATAGAATTGTAAAAAAAATTATTTTATTCCATTATTAAAATTTTTAAATTCAGACTATTAAATCATAAAATGGAAAATAATTAAATTGATATATTACATTTTAAATCTAATTAAATCATTATCCAAATAATCTTAAATAATTTATATATCAATAATTTTTTTTTTAAAATTTATCTAAAAAATTTATCATAATATTATTAAATAATAAATCTTTAATTATTACATATCTATAATACAATATTATTTTTTTTCATCAATTTATATAAAATATACTTTTATTTTTTATTTTATTAAATATTATTATTTTTTTTTATTAATATTAATATTATAAAATTACATTATTATTATTATATCTCATATGTATTAGAGTGTTATATAATATAATATTATGTTTCTATTTTAATTTTTTTATTTCAAGTTCAGAGTTAAGATCAAAATACCTCAGCTTTTTGTGTAAAATATTGAAGTATAAAGGAAATATATAAGAATGATAAAATATAAGAATATTGAGATATTAATTAAATTTATCTAAATATATATAAAACATTTTTAAATATAATTAATCTAAAATTAAAATTTGAATAATACAATATTTATCCAATAGCATTTTTTTAAAAAAAATTCCTTCAATTATATAGCGTATAATCTTCTTGGATAATTGGATAATTTCACATAGCTTGTTAAGAGTCTCTCAAATCTGCAAATATGCATAATAATAATAATATATTTCAATTTTGTTAAATTAATTAAAATTTTAAGAAGAAACTTAAAATTGATGCCAACTTACCTCTTTGTGCATGTTAACTCTGCTTCAAAATTCAGGAAGTTAGAAAAAAAAAATGAATATTAATTATGATTAGAATAGCATAAATGTCAAAATATATCTCTTTTAATAAATAAAAATTAAATTAAATTTCTATCATGCTCCGGGAGATTAACGTATCTGCCAATAACATCTTCAATCCTGTAAAAAAAAACCATTAAAATGCAATTAAATTTAATATTTCATGTAAGCTAGAAAAAATAATATATATTTATGCAAAATTATAATTTTCTTTCATGGTTAATTAAATTAATATTTTTAATAAATATAAATTATCACGCCTTCCCATAACATCGATATGAACAAATTAAATTAAATATATTTGCATAAAATTATGGATTGATACATAAATTATATAAAGAAAAAAAAAAAAATATAATAATATCAAAAGCGATTGAAAATGAATCATTTTGTTAATTAATTAATACATATTCTGATGGAAGAACGTGATGAGATATATCGATGCTGAGGAAGAGGCTAAATGATGAGGTTCGTCTCTTGAAAATTTATGTTATTCTCTATTTATCTGCATTTATAGTTTTTATATATCCATCTAAGAAATAGGATGAGCCAATATTAGAATTATATATATATATATATATATATATATATATATATATATATATATAAAGAAAATGATCAAATGGGTGAAATGATGGATTACAGTTGCAGGAAGGGCTGCAGGATGCGTAGAACAGGCTGGGAAGGAGGTTTGCTGGCTGGCAGCCGTGGGCTGGAGGAAGGAGACAGGCCGGGATGGTTTGAAGGAGCTATGGGCGGTTTTGCAGCAGCAGGAGGAGATTTCCGGTTTCGCGGCTGACAGCAACAGATCAGCGGTCAGCGGACTGGCGGTGGGATCGCAGGACAGCAGGCTTGGTCCGCAGGCTGGGCGTGGAGCGTGGGAGGCAAAGGAGGCGCGGCGCGGCGAGTCGCAGTCAGGCTCCAGTCGACGGGTCAGGTTACAAGGCTGCAGGTCGGGCGGCAGGGTCCCTCGCAGTGCAGGCCGCGATCGCTGGCAGGCGACGGTCCGGGTGCGCGGGCAGTTTCAGCCCGGATTGGAGTGACGGTGGGTCGACGTTACCCGGCGGAAGACGGAACGGAGGAAAATGTAGTGGGGGAGAATTTACCTATTTTTTCTTGTTTCGTTTCCGACGTGAGAGGGATGCTGGAGAGAGAGAGAGAGAGAGAGAGAGAGGAGAGTGGCAAAGAATCAGGAGGGAGAGAGTGAGGAGGAAAATGAGGGGGTAATAGTTTTCAGTTTTTTTTTTAATTTATTTTTTTTTGGCAGTTTTCAGAAAACTAATAATAGAGGTTGAGCATATATGATAATTTAATCATTTTTAAATAATTTTAAATATATTAATGTGAATTTCATGCCGATAAATGCATAGTCGATATATATATCAATTTAAAATTGATTGATTATTAGCCTTGATTTTTTTATGTCGGGCCGTTTGGTTGAGTTGAAAATTGAGTCAATTTTCAAATATGCGTCATTTCAGCTTCGATTTTGAACTCATCGAATTGGTGCAAATAGTCTCACTTGATAGATTTGGCGTTTCAGCGAATGACGATCAATTTCGCGAATGGAGTCGTTTGATTCGTTGGTGCCTCGACGATATCGCGTATGGTCGTTGGCGACTCGGCGATGGTTGATTATCATGTCATGCAATATTTACATCTTGACCAATTTGCGTTAATGCGATGTGTCGGCGTCGTTCGTCGAGGTCATTTGAGTTGATTTGGTGGCGTCGTGCATTTGCCTCGATTTGCGTCACTTCAAACCACTCGACATTTACGGACTTCGTCGATTAAGCGCGTATAGTCTCATTTGATAGATTTTGATGTTTTAAAGCTAACGACTCGATCAATTTCATGAGCGAAGGTTGTTTTCATCATCATTATTCCGTTCGACATGCGTTGACACATTTATAGCTCGGCAATGTCGATTGATCGTTAGATTTTGCAATATTTATATATTGATCAATTTCGATGTTTTGAACTCGTCCGTTCATCGATCAGAGGTCGTTTCGACCATTTTCAGTGACGTCCAGTGTATTTTGAGCCTCAATTTGCGCACTGTTACCTCCAAAGTCCATCGAATTTGACTTGTGGTCTTGGCTTGATTTATGACACATATGTGGAGGTCAACATTGTAGATCTTATAAGAGAGAGAGATCGTTAATGGAGGAGAAGCAGTTGTGGGAAGGTTGAAAATGGCCAAAATTATCCCACATATGTTTTTTTTTTTTTGTGACGGTCGGCCATCCATTCCTTCCACGTGTCTCCTTCCAACTAAAAGCGAGATGCGTTAACGATTGTGTTTTCTTGACTTTTGTTAATTTTTTTTTTGGGATGGAGAAGGAGAGAACTTTTCTATTAAATTGTTGTCCTTATTTGTTTCATTTTATATTGAACTAATCATTAGATTTTTGTGCTTTTTTTATATTAATTAATTTATATTGATATATCCTTTTAAAATTTATAATTCAAGTATGGATTTCAAGTTAAAGCATGTATTCAATCAAATTAAATGACTCAAGATAAGTCTAATAACTTTCAGGTTGATAATTGGCGGCGGTGTCGATGGCGGATGGTTGGCGGGGGGTGTGGCGGTACAACGCGCGATAGTGGCAGCGCGTCGTTCGGCGAGATGCAACAATGGTGGTGGCCGGCGAGATTATCGGCGATGGTCTGTGCAAACAGTGGTTGGCGGGGGTAACAAGCAATGCAGCGATAGTAGTCGGCGATGGCGTCTAGCGTCGTGGGATACCGGCGCAACGATGTGGTGGGCCGGAGATTACCGGTGATCGGTTTTACTTTGACTATCAGAGGTTGTTTGTAAGTGTGACTCAATGGCGTTAACTGTATGGAAGATGTTGAATTGAATCCGAGGTTTTGACCTATCGAGGTTGTTTGTCAGTGTTACGATGACATTAACTTATGGAAGAGGTTGAATGGAATCGAGAATTTTCTATCGAGGTTGTTTGTTAGAGTTTTGCTCGATGGCGTTAACTATGGAAGAGGTTGAATTGAATCCAGGATTTTGACCCATCAGATTGTTTCGAGTGTTACGATGGCGTTAACTTATGGAAGAGGTTGAATTGAATCCGGCGAAGATTTTGACCTATCAAGGTTGTTTGTCAGTATGAATCGATGAATGATGTATGTGGAAGAGGTTGAATTGAATCCGATGAGATTTTGACTATTAGATTGTTAGCGTTAGATGGCGTTAACGTGTGGAAGAGGTTGAATTGAATCCAGGATTTTGACCTATCGAGATTGTTTGTCGGTTTACGGATAACGTTGCGTATGGAAGAGTGAATTGAATCTGGCGAGGATTTTGACCAATCGAGGTTATTTGTCGGTGTTATCAGATGGCGTTAACTTGTATGGAAGAGGTCGAATTGAATCCTAAAATTTTAATCAAGGTTGTTTGTCGAGTGTTATCAGATGATGTTGTATGGAAGAATCGAAAAGATCAGGATTTTTGACTATCAGGTTGTTTGTGTGTTGTGGAAAAGGTTATTGGGAAACCTTTTAACCTATCTAGGTTGTTCATCGAGTCTTTGATTGATGGCGTTAACACATGGAGTAGGTGCAAGTTTTGATCTATCGAGGTTGTTTGTCGAGTCTTTGCTCGATGATGTATGGAAGAATCAAATTGAATCCCGAATTTTG
Organism: Cymbidium sinense; assembly: GCA_021442155.1. Lineage (NCBI taxonomy): Eukaryota > Viridiplantae > Streptophyta > Magnoliopsida > Asparagales > Orchidaceae > Cymbidium > Cymbidium sinense. The sequence continues at coordinate 5,029,592 of CM038229.1, read as the reverse complement.
ACCCATCCGTTGTTTGTATTACTTGATGATGTTAACTATATGGAAGAGGTTGAATGGAATCCATTTTGACCTATCAGAGATTGTTTGTCGAGTCTTTACGATGGCGTTAACTTGTATGGAAGAGATCAAATTGAATTGAATCGAGGATTTTGACCTATCGAGGTTGTTTGTCAAAGTATTACTTGATGGCGTTAACTTTGTATGGAAGAGGTCAAATCAAAACATCCATTTGTAGTTGTAGCCAAAGATGCTCTTAACCTTGGTCTTTTCATTGGTATTAGCGATAATAAATTAGATATCTAGAATATTGATTTAAATAATCTTTTGAGATTAAGAGTTGCCCCAGTTTGACAAAATGAAGGAGCAGTTTGTGAATCTTCATTTTTGCTTGTGCTCTTTAAAAGCTTGAAATACCTCGATGGTGGTTTGATCTTATTAGAAAACTTGGTTACAAAGATGATAATGAATTTCCTGACATATTTGTGTGCTAGAAAACCATTCTTGGTAGAGTGAAAGTTACGCCTTGTGTGAAATCCGGCACACACGGGTATTTAAAGTGAACAAGAAAACCAGAATTTTAGCGTGGAAAACCTCAAAGAGAGGAAAAATCCACAAAGCTAGCCGGTAAAAGCTTCCACTATATATATATTTTGGGTACAAGTTTTCGATAGCTTACATATTTGTATATGAAAGGCGATAATGGGAATCCCAAAATCGGACAACAGTATATAATTAGCGTTCGAGTTATACGGTTGCTAGTGGTAGCAGATGATGGTGAAACGATGG
>CM038229.1:4968387-5028706 GCA_021442155.1 Cymbidium sinense | reverse complement strand
TTAAAATCACTTAAAAAAATGATTGAAATGAACTTTAGAAAACCGTCAGCAATGTTAATAGCAATTCATTTCAATCACACCAATATATCAAAATCAAAATTATATTGATTGAAGCAACTTGAAACAATCTTACTCAAGTCTCTTTGATGAATGAAGATGTAAGCACAAGACTTGAAACAATTTGTATTTAATGAATTCTAAACAAGATTTAATTCAAATTTGAGTATGTATATATATGAATGTATAAGTGCACTCGTCAAACTACTAGAGCTCAGCTCGATTAATGCTTGTTCATATTTATTCAAATTAATAAAAGAAAAATAAGCTTGAATATTTTTTGAAAACTTGAAGTTTAAATGAACTAAATATGTATATGATCTTATTCAGTTGTTTATGCTTATGAACTAACCATGAACTCAGCTCGATTTATGTAAGCGACTCGAATTTTCATTTGTTCAAATTTTCATTTATTCAAAATTTGCTTGTCTTCAAACTTGTTTGAATCATTCAAATTTGAGCCGTAGAAGACGTGCATATTTTAAACTATTGAAAATAAATAAATAAAGATCGAAAACTGAGCCGAACACGATTGAATAAGATAATTTTTTGTTCAGCTCTTAAGTAAATGATCTCAAAATAACTGTTAAATATCATCTCGTTTAAAGAATGAATCAAACATGAGCTATTCATGAACAAAGAGTTACCCCAATCAAAATGCTACTAACAAAGGTTGATTTCATAGATGGGGAATGCTTATGTCGACCAAGATGCAAATTCTAAAGCGAATTATAATTACTTGTGGACTCATGCCTTGATAGCTGATGAAACCTATAACAACATTCAATCAAACTGCAATTTTTCCTCATCTGACATTAATGCAGATTGTGATGAGGCTATTACTGCAGCTGAAAATGAGGTTGGAAATATTGATAGATATGATATTTATGCTCCTATCTGTAGTGGATCTTCTTCAAATATAAAGCCAGTTAAGTTCTTAACTTCTCTTATAAATTCTTCAAATTTTGATTTCATAATGTTAAAAATACAAATTAAATTAAAAAAAAATTAATTTCCATTATATTAGTCAGTTCAACCAGATCCTTGTGCTTCTGACTATGTTAAAACCTATCTGAATCTTCCTGAGGTGCAGAAAGCACTCCATGTAACTGTTCTTTTATCATATCCTTGGGTACAGTAATTTTGTAAAAGTAAATTTTTATTCAAATTAAATTTATAAATTTATTTAATATCATTTTAATGTCATAATTGTTTTTTTACAGTATGATGATTGAAAGGTGGAATGATTGCACATACGTCGCCAACTATTCAGAACTAATTGGCGTGATGCGAGTGTGGTTTTATAGGTTTTTCTAACTCATTAACATCATTTTAAATATTTTATTTCTCTTTTTCCATTATATCAACTTGACTCTCTCTCTCTCTCTCTCTCTCTCTCTCTCTCTCTGTGGGGATCAAGATTCAGTTGTCTCAGTGACTTCGACTAGGTATTCGATCGAAATGCTAAAGCTTCCAGTTGAATCACAGTGGAAGGCATGGTATACTAATGATCAGGTGAAATATATAAATTTTTTTATTCTATAATATTCGATTATGATTTATTTTTTTGTGAAATAATTATATTAATGAAATATTTACTTTGTATTATGATAGGTGGGAGGATATGTGATTGGTCATAAGGCATTAGCTTCTGATGAGGGGACATTTGGTGCTATTAGCTGAAAAGAAACCTATGTTCTCGCTTTTCTTAAAGGAGAATTAGCTTTGTTTGATCATTATCTTCCTGTGTTTTAGTTCACGTGGAAAGTATTTACTCAAAGCTCATGTGTTCAAGTGCACATGTGTGGTAATTGGAGTAAATTATGAAACATTTTGAAGATATATTTTCATGAAGCAAGATATTGTGATATTATTACCATTTATCTTATGGGACCATATATATGAATTGATCATGAGAGTTTAAGAAGTTAGAAGTAACCTTCAAGAATGAGTTATTGAATCATAAAGCTAAGACCATAGTTTTTAATTTTTAGAAAATGAAATGAAAGAGATGAGTCTTCTTAAGTTTCCTTGAAATATGAGCACAAGTAACTTTGTCAATTTGTGCTTAATTTGTTGAATTCAAATTTACTCGTAGATGACACCTCTTAGTCATAAGATTTAGTAGAGAAAAGATCGATAGAGAGATAGATAGAAGAGAATGAGAATGGTTTATATTTATGAGTGGGCATAAGATTTAAGTTCTAATGATTAAGTTAACTAGTTGTGGTGAGTTGTCAAATTGATGAGTCAATGAGTTGGCAACTTCGATGAGCCAACTTCGTCATTCGATGAGTTCCTAAATTTATACTCAAGTTAGCTTGGTTCAAATCTAGGCCATATACCACATTTGGGTGAACAAAATTGGCATCCTTGACTTGAATAAGTGAGACTAAATCAATATGAAGGTTTCATTTTGTTGTCTGTAAATAGAAAAACATCTTGAAAGCATGTGAGACTTTATATTTAGATTGGTGTAACATCTATTCATAAATGGATATAAATCTATGGCTTTGTTTTTGTGTGTGTATCAGTTATTTAATTTTTGTGAATCTAATGTAATATAGTCACTATTATATTAATATATTATTTAAAAATATGTTAACTACTTTAAAAATTGTGAAAATATGATAAAAAAATGTATTTAACAAGTTGCTTTTTGATAAAGTAATAAAAAATAATACTAAAATTCACTACTGAACTATATGCTATTTTAAATAATATATAATAAATCATAAAGACTCAAAATTATGATTTTAAAGAAACTCCTCTAATCGAGGGACTATAGATCTTTTTACATATTTAGCTATATTTTTAAATAATTTATAATTATAACTCAAATTTATAATAGTGCCAACCTTTAAATTGTGTGATTATAACTGAAATTTTATTTAATTTATAATAATTTAATGTATAATTTAAATAGATAATTTAATAATGATTTATGCTAATCTCTAATAATTAATTAATTGATATATTTAAAACAAATTTTATAGTTAAACATCATAAGAATAAGTTTGAGAAGCCATTACAATGAGGTTGCTGGCCAGCAATAAGCTACGAGCTATCTAGCAGTTGTCATGCATTTATATATATATATATATATATATAGAGAGAGAGAGAGAGAGAGAGAGACCTAAGATGCATCAGCAAACTAAATCAATTATATGAGAAAATATTTATTTGTATTATCTACTTACTAAATCACTCTATCTCTCCAAGAAACATGAAGTGGAAAAGAAGCTATAAATTTTTATTCTCGAGTTCTATAGAAGTGCAGTATGAGAAGTAAACAAAGCTTAATTATATTGCTTTCACATATGAATATCAAATTAAGAAGCATCCCATCATTAAACACTTTAACTTTTAATTTTATGCATTTGTCATACAACTTGATTAAGAAAGTTATTTAAAGAATGACATTATTCATAAGTAAAACCCATCGAGATACATATTGGCATTAAAAAAGCAATCTATTATCACTATATGAGAAAATGTATTATAAAAGGAGATAGATAGAGTTAGTATGTGATGTCTCAAGATCAAATGATAAATTACTTTACTAAATCACTCAAATAAGAACTTTTGTAAAGTTATGATGCATTATTTGAGTAATAAACTAAATTTTAAGGGTGGGTATTAAAAAAACTTGATTTACTTATAATCTCTAGATCTTTTTTGAATTTAGTAGAAATCTAAAATTCTAATTTAATTGATAAAAACATTTCGTTTATGAGATAGATGATATATTTGTTGACCTCCACATATGTGTCATAAATCAAGATAAGGTCAAATTAAGACTTGGAGTGACAATGTGCAAATGAGCTCAAAATGCTCTCGAGCGTCCACGAAAATGGTGACCTCGATCGGCGAGCGGGCTTTTGCCATCGCGTTGAATGTCGATCGGATATAAATATTACGACTTGATGATCAACCGTCAAGCTCAGTCATCGCCGCATGCGTATATCAGGTCGAAGGCTGCGGCGATGTGCGAGCGACCTCCGTTCATGAAATTGATCATGTTAGCTTGAAATATCGAAATCTATCAAATGAGACTATCCGCTCAATTGGACGATGCTGGAAATGTCGAGTGATTTGAAGTGACAGTGATCAAATCGAGGCTAAAATGCATAGGACGTCACCGAAATCAACTCAAATGATCTCCGATCGATGAACGGGCTTCGCCATCGCGTTCGAAATGTCGAAACTGGTTAAAATATAAATATTTCACCACTTGATGATCAATCGATCAAGTGATCGAGTCATCAACGCGTCTGCATGCATATCGAGGTCAGGAGGCACCGACGAGGATCAAACGACCTCCGTTCTCAAAATTGATGCTTTGAACTGCCTAAATATATCAAGTAAGACTATTAGCACTCAATTGGGAGTCAGCGAAAATTGAGCGGTCGAAAGCGTGACACGTATTTTGGTGAAATTATTTGATCTTGAACCAAAGCTCCGTCTTGAAATGGATTACGCCATTGCGTTTAGAACAACGGAATTAATTTAATTGATATATATATATATATATATATATTATTGATGTGAAATTCATATTAAAATCCTTTAATAAACTTAAATTTATTTAAAAATTCCTAAATTACTCCTCATGCTCAACCATTCCCCCATATTTTCAATTTTCTGAAAATTTGCAAAAGAAAATAAAAGAAAAAAACTACCCTCCTCATTCTCTCTGCGTTTTATGTATCGATGGTTCCGCAGACGGTTCCGCTCGCGATTGATCTGGCACCCACTCTGCAGCTTCCCATGCCGCCGTTCAGTGGTCAGCGACCATGACCATTCCATTCCCGTTCCACACGCGGTGACGCAACCGACCCGTCGCGCTTCGGCCGCTCAGATGTTGCAGCCCAGCGTCTCCAGGCTCCACCGACGCGCAGCGTTACTCAGGCAGCCGGCTCCGTTCATGCGCCCAAAGCCCGCGTCGACCGCCGCCATTTCTCAGCTTCTCGGCCCTCAACCGCGATCCACTGCGCCGGCCAGGTGCTGTCGACCCCCAGACCATCAGCCTTCACATCAGATCGCGTTCACGGGCGATGACCCGGATCCTCAGCACTACCTTCTACGACCATAAAACCATTTCACAACCCTTTCGTTTTAGTGACGGGAAGAACATTATCGAGACAATTTTTCTTTCATTTTTATCGCCTCTTTAGTCCGTTTTCACTTTGCCGCAATCGAGGGAAGAACATTATCAATAAGTGAATTCTTTTTTCGATTTCTAGCGTCGCACTCCTCATAACCCTTCCAATTTTCACTTCGCCGCAATCGGGGGAAGAATATCGTCTAGAGGTGAATTCTTCTTTCGATTTTCGGCGTTGCAATCCTCGCTTTAGCCTTCTCCTCGCTTCGCCATAAGCGAGAAGAACATCGTCGAGGCAAATTCTTCTTTCGATTTCTAATATCGCCTCCTTACCTTACATTATCATACCAAACCTCGTTCTATGTAGAACATTTAAGAAAAATGAGTCAGAATATGTGGGATCTGTGAATGTGAATATATATATATATATATATATATATATATATATATATATATATATATATTATAATTATATTAAAAAAATTTTTTTAGAAAATATTTAAATTTATGGACTACGATTTATTAATAGGTCGTCGTCAAACTGAATAAAATTCGGTGGCTTTAGAAACCACAGAGAGAGAGAGAGAGAGAGAGAGAGAGAGAGAGAGACTGGGAGATTTTATTTTTTATTATTTTTTTAATTATTATAATTATTTAAAATATATCATTTAAAAATATTTTTTATAAAATATTTAATAACTAAATATTTATATATTTAGTTATTAATTTATTTATTTATATATATAATTTAAAAATATTTTTAATTATATATATAAATTTATAAATTTATTTAATATTTTTTTATTAATTAATATAATTATTTAAAATATATAGTTTTTATTAATTTTTGTTAATATATAATATAAAAATATTTAAAATATATAAATAAATAATTTGTAATAAATAAATAAAGAAATGAATAAATTATTTAAATATTTTATAAATTATATAAATAAAGATAAATATATATATATATATATATATATATATATATATATATATATATTTATATATATATATATTTTAGTTATTTATTATTTAAATATATATATTTTTTAAGTTATATAAATAATTTAAAATATTTAAAATATATAAAATAAATAATTAGTCATTTTATATATTATATATATATATATTTATTTAATTATTATTTTTATTTAAAATATATAATTAGTTAAATAAATAAATAAATAATTTTAAATTATATAAATATTTATTTTATAAATATATATATATATATAATATATTTTATTCCTTTCTTTATTTGTTATTAAAATTATATTATTTGTTATTTATATTTTTTTTTATATTTTTTTTTTATATGTATTATTATTATTAGACTATATATATATATATATATAATTAAAAATATTCTATAAAAAATTTATTTATTAAAAAAAATATATATATAATTAAATATATAAATAACTAAATATTTATAAATAATTATATATATATGTATATATATATATGTATATATATAATTACTTTATTTATATAATTTATAAAATATTTATATAATTTATTCCTTTCTTTGTTGTTATTAAAATTTATTTATTTTAAATAGAAATTATTTATATAACTTAAAAAATATTTATATAATTTAAATATATATAACTAAAATAAATATAATATATATATATATAATTACTTTTATATAATTTATAAAATATTTATATAATTTATTCTTTTCTTTATTTTATTAAAAAATTGTTGTTTATATATTTAAATATTTTTAAATTATTTTTATAACTAAATATATATAATTTAAATATATAAATAACTAAATAAATTTATAAAATAAAATAAAATATATATATATACTTTATTTATATAATTTATAAAATATTTATATAATTTATTACTTATTTATTTATTTATTAAAATTATTTATTTATATATTTTAAAATTTATATTATATATAACAAAAAGTAATAAATTATATATTTTAAATAATTATATTAATTAATAAAAAAATATTAAATAAATTTATAAATTTATATCTATAATTATTTTTTTAAATTATATATTATATATATATATATATATATATATATATATATAATAAATAAATTAATAACTAAATATATAAATATTTAGTTATTAAATATTTTATAAAAATTTATTTAAATTATATATTTTAAATAATTATAATAATTAAAAAATTAATAAAAATAAAATCTCATTTTCTCTCTCTCTCTCTCTCTCTCCCCAGTTTCTAAAGGCAAAAAAAAAAAAATTTTTTGACAAATTCTTTTTTTCAAAAAAATTTTAAATTTTTTTAAGCTGTATAAATTAAGATAGCTTATTTTTTAAAATTATATATATATATATATTACATATTGAAGATAGATTATGCTAGAGACAAGATGAAAAATATCTTCCTAATACATTTATCTTTCGATAACATCTGAGTAAATACATGTAATAAGGCCATCTTTGAAATTTTGTCAATTTCTAGACTTAGAAAAAAAGGGAATGAATATATATTGCATAGTATGTCTCTTATCATCAGAGGCCTCATGTGCTCAGAGGTGACGAGATCTGATACTTAACCATACCACTTCTGAGCGTCTGGAAGTAAACAAACATCTCGATAGACACAAGGATGACGTCGAGGCTGTAAATGTCAAATCTTTTGACTTAGAAAAGTGGAGAGTGAAATGGTGATTTAAGAGCGTTAAGTGAAACCTCTAATTTTAAACTAAAAGCGTCAAATAAGAAAAGGGGCCCTCGAAAATTTTGGAAGGAATAGAACATTCATTTAAAATCTATGTGAAATTTGGGAGGCTAATATCAAACTCAAACTCAATTGCAATTCTCATGGCTTAAATTGAATCGGTAAAGTGAGTTCTCTTGTAAAGTCCCAAAAAATTAAACAAGCTTTAATTGGAATTGACTAATACTAAACTCATAACAAACTTGTAATAAACTCAAAATCTAAGGATGAATCCAAATTGGGTTTAATAATTCTTGAATATGCGGTGATTATTATGCTAATAATAAGCATGAGTAGGTCTAAATCAATAAACAATCGGCATAACTTATCAAAAGTGATCTAAATTGAGCATAATTAAGTGGAGAATTACAAAAACTCAACAAGTAAACTAAGTGCAAATAATATTTTAAACTACAATCTAAATCAAAATGTCTTCACCCATGCGGATTTGTACATGAGTAGGCAGAATGCGATACTAAATCAAAATCTACAAAATCATAGAGCTTCCTTGATCAAATTAAGAAATTTTATTCTTATGATTTTAATCAATAATTTTATTAATTAAATGAAATTAGCTAAATATAAATTCTGTATGTGCGGGACATAGAAATTTAAAGGTCAAATTTTAATGTTTGAAAAGGCTGTGCAGGATGAAGTTGAAATTAAATAAAATACAAAATCAATCTCAAAATTCAAACATAAAATTACTTAAAATTACAATACACCCGCATGGGCCCCGACATTATGTTGAATGCTGAAATTCAAGCGTATGAGGATGCTGCGTGGGTTGCTTCCCGGTTTAGTCTTAGGACTGGATCCGGGTTTACAAAATCTAAAAACCTATAATAAGAGTTTCAAATCTTTGAAATATTTGAAAGCGATTACATGGGTGATAGTAAATCTAATCCTCTTAGCAACTAAACAGTTGTGAGATCTAAAGCTCTTAAACATATTCAAATTAATTAATTTTTTAACTCAAATCAAATGTGATCGAAACTACTTAAATGGAATTCATCATTAAAACTTAAATCAAACTCAATCCATCCACCTTCTGCAATTGTTTATCGGGGGTGATAAATTAAGAAAACTCTAGCTCACAAAGGAGCCAATGCCAAATCAAGTGTTCCATGTTCATTCTCATTAATCTCTTATCGATGGGGCGTGACCGAGTCCTCTGCATGGCATAGTGGGCTCCATGATGAAGCGATCCGAGAGTCCTCGATGTAGTTTGGCCAGCTCCATTATATTATGATCACGATCGTAGCCCATATATTCATGGCTCGCCCTTTGAGTTGTGAATCATAGTGTACTTGATAGGCAAACATCCCCTATCGGTAATGTAACTTAAGCCTATCTCCTTGACAAATACCACCCCGTGTGAGATTTCTTGGACGGCGTAACCCATGTGTTACTGATGAGGATCCTTCTATTAGGTTGGGTGGACTATCTCCTCTGACTAAGCAGACTAGAGACCACAATGGCCCAAGATGACGGAACCATGAGATCTAGATCGGGCACATCATCATTCCCCCAATAATCCGGTTTAAGCTAAAATGATGAATTTCATATCTTAAATTATAAAACTCCACATGCTGCTACTATACACTACGCATTAAGCGATCTAATGACTAGCCTTAATCGAAAGTTCTCTCTCACTTATTGAGAGGGGTAATTAACTATAGGGGCTTGCGCCTATAGAAAACCTGGAACTAGATCTAAAGTCCTCACCAAATGAGGGCGAAATCTCTGGGTAGTGTCTTATCTACTATCTCATATGCCTTCTAAAAATCACACCGACACTTTAAATCACACTCTCCTCAATTCAATATCAAATAAATTATCGAGAGGTCGGTGGTGAATTTTCGGAGCCCACAGATTTCTGGCTACTCCACTGGGGATAAGATTCTATTTCCATCTTTGGCTAGTCATATATGTGCTATAGTAGCAATAAAATTTTTTGAAAATTCAAAATAACAAAATGTTGATTTAAGTGAGTAATAAATTCAATATGATGCTCTTTGTAAAATGAATCATTCAGTGGAGTATATCTTTATTACACCATTATTTTGTTCTACATCTGTGCATCTTGAAAGTATGGGGTGAAATAATAATTGCTAATTACTAATCCCCATCTTTCACTTTTGCAGAAATGGATCTACAAAGCACATCTTTCACCATTCAACTAGGTCATGGTGCGAATATCTTAGCTAATCTTTGTCATCAACATAGGTACCATTCAATTTGGTAGCTTGAATTTTCTATATCGTAGTTGACTCAACCCATGGTACATTGAGGCCATGCTAGAAGGCCTCAGTTCAAGCTCTACCGTGTGCACCAACTAGTTCAACAACCAACCATTGTCAAGGCGTTCTCCAAATAGAGAACTCTTTCAAAGGATAGGCCAATATGAAGCCCCATGATGAAAAGAACCGTCAATGGGCAAAATTATGTCTTTAATGTCTCAGTAATCCACCGATTGAACCTTTTTTGTGCAGCAAGATCATGAAGCCTCCTCATCAAGCAAATTAACAAAAGGAAGAGAAGAAGGAGAAACAAGAGGGCTCAAATCTGAATGACCGTGAACAACGATACTGATGAGCAGTATTCCACCCACAACAACTTTGACAATCTAAAGTGGGTAAAGAGAAATAACTCTCTGCAAAATAAAGTAATTCTTCCCAACCACGTCAAGCTCCACCACCACAAAGGAGAGAGCACAACACTGGCTAGTATATATAAAATTCTCAAAGTAGCTAAGAATAAAGGCCTAATGAATAGAAGATTTTAGAGGCCTGTGGTGATGGAAAATACTGAAGCTACACCAAGAAAGTTGTCATCTCTTCTGGTAACTAGTCAGCGAGCCCAGTACGCTTCGCATGGTGAGCATCGACTTGACCTTAAATCAAGAAGGTCCTGAAAGGATAAGTAAATATGGAGGCCAAAGCCCGTAATGAAACTTTTGTAATATAAGAGGTGTGACATCGATACATATACTCAAAATCTATCTCAAAATCAACTCATCAAAAGTGGATACCCAAAAGAAGGGATATCATGAAAGATATGATGATCGACACGGAGAATTCTAGGATCCCATCGTAGATCATTCACCCTATAATAAAAGGTTGATGTTAATCATGGTCCTTTAATAGAAGAAGTAGTTGTTCTGCATATTGAATCAGATCCACTGGAAACATCGATCGAAAATTTTTGTGCATGAAGAAAATAATGAAGAGGATTCTATGGAAGTAGAAGTTGTCTATATAGTTAGAGATATAGATGAACTCCCCGCTCAGCACCATCAGCACAACGCGAACTCAAGGAACCTGAACCTAATTTCAACATTTATGAAGAAGAGTATTCAAGAAAATAAAGGATGGATCTTGATCTTTCTGAAGATGAAGAAGAAGAAGAATGAGAAAGAGATCATGAGTGTCGACGTTTATATGGTTGAACCGAGATCGACTGGTACGCTTTTATATTGACTATGCAATAAAAGCTATCTCTACAAATACACAAGGAGAAGTCAAGTTCTTCCCACGAAAATGAAAGGAAGCAACAATAAGAAATAGAGGAAGAGGAAGAGCACATCTTGATTGATGTCATGGTGCTAACTAGAGAGCAAAGAGAAATGCAGCGTCAAATAATATAATACATACCATACCATTATGGTACCTCAATAGATTATACACATGAAGTGAGAACAAAGTTAATCTATCCACTCGACAATTCAAAATCGGATAGCATACTTGGAATAGCAACTTTCGACTAAAACATTAATCAATGAAAAGATAAAGGCAAGCCTCAGCTTGAAAAGGCGGTGAGTAAGGGTCACCCCGGTGAATATGACCAAGTGTCATTCAGAAAGTTTACTTAGTGCCAAAATTTAATACTTTAAGCAAGCTTGATAATCCAAAGCAACATCTAGCCTAATTTAAGGCTACTTGTAGTAATGAAGGAACAATGCACTAATTTTTTTGTCAATTTGTCAGTAGCTTAACCTCAGCTGCTTTTGAATGGTACGCAAAATTTTTAAATGATTCTTAAAATATTTCTAAATTAGAGATCATATTTGTAAAGAGGTTCTAGTGCAAGAGAAAATCACAATCACCTTGCCTTATAAAAGGAGAAAAGATGAGTCGGTGACAAAATTCATAAGTCGCACAACCTAAGTATGAAGTGAGAGCAACAATTGTAAGAAGAACATGCGATCCAATTGCTAATGGGCAATATGCATGATAAAATGGCACCATTCTATGCATAGTCGATTGCAACATTCGGGACTTACTTTCGATATGGTGGCTAAATTTGAAAAGTTGAATGCCCTAAGTTTGAAGTCTATGCAGATAAAGCAAGGAGAAACAAACCTTGGACTCAAGAAGAAATGAAATTCATGTAAACTTCTATAGCTCAAATGGCAAAAGGGTGATATACAATGTGGATAAAGAAAAGCACAAATGCAATGATAATAAGGGTAAAAAGTCTGTTTATTCTAACCCATAGCCAAAATTGGTATTATGAGGTAACAAACCTCGACTTTTCTAAGTGGTGGGAGCATCCAAAACAAGCAACAAGAGATGATGAGAAAATGCGCCATGTCTTAAGGAAAAAAATGAAAAGAATATTCCTTTAGAAAGGAGAATGTGGCTAAATTATTTTGGTAAAAGTCAAAGCGGTCTACTTAGAAAATTAAAAGGCTGAAGATGCTTATTAAGTCAATTATCCAAACTATTGTCCATCATCAGATGATAGGTAATCTATTGAATATTATTATGTCTTCAAAGATTGACAAGAAAAGAGTATGGGTGAATTTAAACTATCTAATTTAGTCAATCCAAAAGAGAGTCTATAAGGATGATTCGTCCTCTTCTATATATCATCCTAAAAGGCAACAAGGAGAAATTAGTTGGTGAAGAATGATAAACAATAGTCTCTAAAAAAAAAAGGCGTGAAAATCTGAAGCACTAAAAGATGTCCCAGTGTTAAGTGGAAATCACCACTTGAACATATATTGGACTTAAGAGATTCCTAAACCAAGTATTTATGCTTCGGTGGCATTACGATAGGCTAGTCCACATGAGAAGCAGTCTACTAAATGCAAGCCTTAGAAATCAAAGAAGCTAGCCAAAAAAAAAGAAGATCAAGAGAACTACAACTCAAAAGATTATCAATCTAGAGGAATATCACCTAGACAAGACAACCATTTTAGGCTTGAAGACTTCATGCCTAAACTTCATAGTGTTGAATCAGATGAAGAAGATAATGGTGAATCTTGTCCAGTAGAGACATGTTGAATCATCTGCTTGATGTCATATATTCTTCAGCATTAGTTACTCTGAAACAACAAAGGTAGTCGGTGACTTCGACCCAACCCATCACAACTCTTGTAAAAGCAAGAAGAGCACGAGGGAGCTAATGTCTGAATTTTGTTTAATGACTCAACAAGACAATAATAGTTCAGATGAAGATCTGTGTTTTCATGACGGAGAAGAGTCATACTCATCGATATCATCACGTATGACACGTATGATGTTGAAAAATGTGTCTAGCCCTTTTGGCCAATCTTCCAGAATAAGAAGAGAACTGGAAGAAACTACCTCTTCAAAAGAATCTGAGCAAGATAAGGTGATTCAAGTTCAGTTGAGAAGTGATAAAGTCTTACCACCTTCATCAAAGAAGGGATATGCAAATAAAGACAAAGATAAACAAATTGAAGTCACCAAAAATATCATTCCAAGAAATCTAGAATAAAATAAATCGGCAGAAGATAGATTATAATATTCTATCACATCTGAGAAAGATCCCTGTACAATTGAATGTGTACGAGGCTCTCTTGATGTCAAAAGGCCTCCGAGAAATTTTGATACCGGCTCTCAAAGATCCGGAGAGTTATGAAGCTTACTTTGCTAAAAATGCATGAAGCATTTGCTCAAGATCTCCCAATAATCACATTTTCTAAGGAAGGCCTTATGTTGTGAACAGTGGATCATAATCGTCCTCTTTATGTTACTATAGAGGGTGATGGTATCTCGATTAGCCAAATATTGATTGATCTCGATTCTTCTATCAATCTTATGAGTTTAAAGGTGTAAAGAGGATTATCACTGGATATCTAACATCTTGGGAGAGATAAGTTGATGGTTCATGATTTCAATGAAAAGGGACAAAAAACTTTGGGTTCTTTTATTCTCTTTCTCAAGTTCAATGATTTATATACAGAAGCCAAGTTTCATATAATCTATGCCGATACATCATTTAGAGCTCTCTTGGGCCAGCCGCGGCTACATGATTATGGCATGGTCCCATCAACTATGCATCAATTTATGAAGTATCTGAAAGATGGAGAATAATTCAAAATTTTTGAAAACCTACAACCATTCAATAAAGCAAAGATCTATGAAGATACAAAATATTTCATCCTCAAAGAGCCTAAGCTAGAGCTCTTGGTAGCTTCCATAGAACTAAAAGAAATTTCACAAAGTGAAAGAGTGAAAGAGGAAGAAAATGCTCTATAAAACTCAATTTTGCACCTAAGTCAAGCAAATAAGTTCCTCATTTGAGAAGTGACACGGGAGAAGATATCCTGTCAAACCTAAGGAAACTTATAAGCTTTCAAGGTAGAGTATGAAATAAGTGATTCTAATTGGACTATGATTTTGAATCTTTTCATGGAATTAGAGTTCAAATGGCTGCATCAAGGAGGATAGCTCACTTGGCAGAGTCAGATGACTCACTCAAAATTATACCCATCCCTTAGCAATGCTTCAAAGAAATCAGTCCACTGGAGGTTCATAATATTGAAGAATTGATAACATTCTATGTCGCCATTGAGTGAGAGTGGCGAGAGAGAACTCTATTTTACAAATCTGAAGAGTCTTAGCCTCAAGATTTTGAGCGACCTACTCAACATAAAAATTTCGATGAGATAGTGTCAATAAGAATACCAATATACTATCCGTAGAAGTTGCAAAGTATGATGCATAAGCTTGGAATTCATATTGGAACTACTAAACATAGGACTCAATTCTTTAACAAGATGTGGAGCCAAAGAAGTCCTCAAGCATCTCGAAGAAGTGATAACTTTACCACTAAAGGTCTAGGGTTCATCCACAAATCTCATCAAGATAGAGCCTATTATAATATAATAGAAGCTGGATAGAAACTCTTAGTGATGAAGAAGATGATTCCCATGAAATTCTTCTTAAAAATGATGAAGAAGTGGAAGCCAAACCCGCACCTGAAGAACTCGAAGATGGTGAACAAATAACTACTAGGAATGAACTTAAAGAAGTCAACCTAGGAGCTGAGAATGATCCCCGTCCATCTTTCGTCAGTGCCCTTCTGCCTGATGAGAAAGTTGAGGAGCTAAAAATAATATTTTGTAAATTCAAGGATTGCTTTGCCTGGACATATTAAAATGCCGCTTATCCCTAATGTAGTGATTCATAAACTAGCTATTAAACAGATCACTATTAAACAAGCTCCTAGTAATGAAATTGGAGATTGAAGAATAGGTAATTGCATAAACTAAAAAGCTAATCAGTAGGCTTCATTAGAGAAGAAATATCTGATTGGATAGCAAAATTATCTAGTTAGGAAGAAGAATGGCCAAATCCTGCATTGACTTAGGGATTTAAATAAGGCATGCCCAAAGATGACTTTTTTCCAATATTAGAACTACTAGTGGACAACACCTCCAACTACGACATGTTTTTTTATTTATGGAGGATAGCTAGAAATTAAATTGGCGAGGATGAAAAATGTACATCATTAATCATATATTGGCATGAAAATGTAAATACACATGACATGAATGATGATTCATATGAAATGTTATGTCGATGATGGTGATGAAGAGCTTAAGTGATAACCACTTGAAGACTTGAGAATTGTATTGGAAAAATTAGAAAATATGATCTCAAGATGAATCCTCTAAAATGTGCATTGAGATATTCTCGAAAAATTCACGGGTACATTGTATGTCATAGAGGTATTGAAATCGATCCTGCCAAAATCAAGGCAATCGTGGAGATGCCTCCACCGAAGAGTTTGCGTCAACTCCATTCTTTATATGGACATCTCGCATTCATCCATCAATTTATATCAAATTTATTAGGATGTTGTCAACTGTTTGGAAGGTTAATGAAGAAGGATGCTCTATTCAAGTGGGACAAGGAGTGTCAAGAAGTCTTCAATAGCATTAAAAGCTACTTATTAAATTCACCAATCCTGGCAGCGCTTATTCCAGGGAAGCCCCTCATTCTATACACTGCTGCATTAGAAGAGTCTCTCGGGGTATTATTACCACAATACAATGAAGAAAATAAAGAGAATGCTCTTTATTATATCAAACGAAGACTGATTGGAGCAGAAATGAGATACTCTCTGATAAAGAAGCACTTTTTAGCATGGATCTTTGCAATCTAAAAGCTCCATCATTATATGTTATCTCATAAGATTACCCTCATCTCGAGGATCAATCTGCTGAAGTACTTGATGACAAGACTAGCGTTGAGGTCGCTTAGCAAGATGGGCAGTATTGCTTTTACAATTTGATATCACATATGTTTGTAGAAAGCGGTGAAGGACAAGTCTTAGTAGATTTTCTAGGCAGCACCATCCTTGCGGACTCTTGCTTAATGACAATTTGCGATGAGCAAATTATGTTCATTCATGAAAGAAAAATCACAAATTTGGGAAATGTACTTTGATGGAGCCTCATCGATCAAACAAGTCCAACATCTAAATTTTCCAAGACAGAGGCAGAATCGACATCATCTTCATAACACAAGAAGGAGAGATAATGAGATGATCATATGGATTGAGCCAAGAACTAATAATAATAAGAAGTATTAGTAGCAGTGCGGAAGAAGCTATTTTCATAGGCATTCAAAACTTGCATTTTTTGGCAATTCTCGACATTATAAATCAAGTACTTGGAATCTATAAAATTAACAAGCTTGAGTTAGCTTTCTATCATAAGCGAGTTCTTGAGCTTATGAAGCGCAAATATCACATTAACTCGAGTCTCTCGATCCGAGAAAAGTAAAAATTATTGCTTGGAAAAATTAACTAAGAAAATGACAAGTATGAATGGTGATTATGTCATGATCAGCATATTTACTCGATGAGTTCTAGAGCCAATAAAGTATCAATCCCCATAGGTAGTGGGGTTACTAAACGCGGGATGCGACTCAGTTGCTCCTCTTCAAAATCAACAAGAAGTTGTACTAAGAAGAGCTAAGAATGGCATTGCTTTCGGAAAGCAGTGTGAAACCTTTGTTGTAGAAGAGTCATGTGATTGGAGGCAAGCCTTCATCAACTACTTTAAAGAAGGCAAATTACCAAGTAATAAATCACTAGCAGCTCAAATCGAAAAGAGAATGCTACGCTATGCTTTCATCAATAATACTCTATATCTTAGATCCTTTGAACAAATGTGGCTACGATGCCTAGGTGTAAATGAAGCTAGCAAAGTGATGGTTGAAGTTCATGAAGGACTTTGTGGTGCACATTAGTCAGGTCCCAAGATGACAATAAAATTAAAAGAATGGACTATTATTGGACATCTATGGTGAGAGGCATTAATCATGCTAAAGTGTCATGAGTGTCAAGTACATGGGAATCTCATCCATCAACCTCCAAATTCATTACACCTAAATAACATCGCCATTTGAATGTTTGGGTGCATATGGACCAATTGATCCACCATCGTCATTTCGACATTCATCTTACGGATTATTTCTTTAAGTGAGCAGATGCTACTCCATTTAACGAAGTTACTGCTGACGTAGTGATCAACTTCTTCATGCATAATATAGTCATAGATTTGGAGTGCCACGCGGAATAATTTCTGATAATGGCATAGCTTTCAAAAGTGCAAAGATTTATAGATTCGTCGATCAACACAAAATTGATTGGCGATACTCTTCAATATATAATCCAAGAGCAAATGGTTTGGTGGAGGCCTTCAATAAGATATTAGTCAAACTACTCAAGAAGATTCTCACTAAAAATAAGAGAGAATGGCATACCAAGCTAATAAAGGCTCTATGGGCATATTGAATTACCAACGCCAACTCTTATTCATTAGTATTTGGGCGAAGCGGATCTTCCACTCGAAGTTGAGTTGCCTTCCCAGTAGTCATCCAATCATCTAGCGAAGATCAAAATGTCTGTCTGAGAATAGAGGAACTCGACGTGCTTGATGAAATTAGATTGCAAGCTCATCAAAATCACGGGCGTCTATCGAGCAAGATGTCAGACTTTTGACCATACGTGTAGAACATTCCAAAAGGAGAATTGGTTACGTCGAGAGAGATTATCCCCAATCAAAATTGGTGGCAAATTTGATCCTAACTAGGAAGACCCTTTTGTCATTGAAAAGGTATACCAAGGAGGCATACCAACTCATCGACTTAAAGGGTGAAAGACCAATGCCATCAATTAATGGTCGATACTTGAAAAAACTATACATTTCTCAAGGTACAATAGAAATCCTCTTACAAGACAAGGGGCATTTTTTTTAGTATATCTATTTAGGTTGACATCGTGCTTCATGATGAGATCCCTAAATAAACATACTCCAAATGAAGAACTTTTTTGTGAAAATTCCCCTATTACAAGGGGTATTTTAGATTTTTATATAGATGAAATCAATGTTGTATGTTAAAATCCCTTTAGAGTACATCAATTCAAATATAGATATATTTGTATATTTTCATCTTGAAAATTCTCTAAATGTACTTTAGAATTCCCCACAAAAATAGGGTATTTTTTTAGTTTATATTAAGTTTATCTGAGTTGACATCGTGCCATAAGACGGGATCCTCAAAAATATTTTGATTCGGGTTAACATCGAGCATTATGCCAAAATCCCTGAATATATCTATAATTATCATTGTTAAGTTGCAGAGTTTTGCAGAAACGAAAAGAATTTATTTCTACGCATGAAAAGACAACCCAAATATCAAGAAATTTATTTCCCAGATTTGCCAAATTCGGAGATTAAGTCAAGAACTCCCGATTTTAGAAGCTTCAATTGAGTTGGAGAAACATCAACCTCACATGAGGTCTAAGACATGGATGGGTTCTAAAGGTCAAATAAGCCCACAAATGGTGAGTTCGACACTCTCCTCACTCAACAAGTAGCAAGAAAAGGCCGTGAATGAGCTCTCACGTCGGTCGATGGCAAAACCACCAACCCACTATAGCTCAAGTCGAAGACTCAAGTAAGTTCTAAAGGTCGAACTCAACAAGCCCAAATATGGATGAGTAGCTGACGCTCTCCTCACTCAACAAGCCATAAGAAAAGGCTGTAGTGAAAGAGCCCTTGCTCGTCAGTTTAATGACGATAGTTGTTCAATCTCAAACTAGATCTAGCTTAGTGATTATAAGCAACCAGGATCTAAGAGATCTTTCTACTTGATCGATAGATCAAAGAAATTTGAGAAATTGCTCAATTCAGAGCTACCTCAAATCAATCTATATATTGCCCGCAAGATGATATCTCAATTTATTCTCAAATGTTTTGACCAAGCTCAAAGAATAGATCAAAGCCTATCTCCTCTTCAAGTCCATCAAAGCAGAAAGCACAGGATCGAGGAAGCAATTCCATAGTTCATACAAAGCCGATGGCCGAACTAAAAAATTTCATGGTTATTCAGTCTGTTAAAGCACATGTTGCTAGACTGATAACTCAACATTGACCCTATATAAGCCGGAAGGCTGAGTCATCTGTATGTACCCTCCAATGAATCCATCAAAGCAGCAAGCACAGGGTTCATGGCGTACAGACACTTCCTGACAAGTCAATATGGACAAATCAGGTCAGTCCTTCATCAAGTCCGTCAAGCTTAAAGCTAAGATAGAAGGAATTTCAAATCCGACCAAGCACGGATAAACCAATTCCTTAGTGGAATCATTCATCAAAACAAATAAAATAATTCCTCCATCAAACCCAACCAAGCATGAAACTAGGGATAGAGGAAACTCAAATCTGCAAGAACATAAAAAAGAGATATTCAAGCCATTGAAGATAGTAGATGGTGTAAGAGCTCTTATCAATCCGACAAGTCAATTCGACAAATCGTCAAGCCCCTCATTTAGCATATATCACGAATAAGCGACAAATGAAATCAGCTCCCCAATTTATTGCAATCGGAGCTAAAATGATCCAAGCTCTATGGCCAGCCCAAATTGTCAACCAATTTTCAGCAAATGTGACTCGCTCCATGCACAAATCACATTTGTTGGGGGGCATTCCTTGACCTCAACATATGTGTCATAAATAAAGACAATCCCACAAGTCAAATTGATGGACTTGAAGGTGACAAGCATGAGTAGGCTCAAAATACAGGCGTCCCAAAATGGTCAAAATGACCTCCATGACGAACTTCTCCATCATGTTCAAAACATTGAAATTGGTCGATATAAATATTGTATGACTTGATGATCAGATCAAGCGTTGAAGTCTTGCCGCATATGTCGAGAGATCGAAGCTGCGATAATGTCCGAACAACCTCCATTCATAAAATTGATCATGTTAGCTTCAAAACATAAAATCTATCAAATGAGACTATCCGCTCTCGGACGATTCATGTAAATGTCAGTGATTTGAAGTGAATGCATAAATTGAGGTAAATGCAGGATGTCACCAATCAACTCAAATGACCTTGATCGATGAGCAGACTTTTATCATGTTTGGAACATCAAAAGCGGTCGAAATATAATATTGTATGACTTGATGATCAACCAATTAAGTGATCAAGTTGTCAATGCGTCTACATGCATATCAAGGTCAGGAGGCATCGATGAGGATCAAACAACCTCTGTTCATGAAATTGATCATGTCATTGGCTTTGAAATGCTAAAATCTATCAAGTAAGACTATTCACACTCAATTTGGATGATTACGTACAAAATCAGTGGTCAGCGTTATCGCATTTTGAAATTGAAATTGACCCAATTGGAACAAATGGCCTTCAATCGCAAAATTTGCATTCGTTGAATAACAAATTATCTTCAATTGATATATATTGACTATATTGTTTACCATAAAATCCACATTAAAACCCTTTAATAAATTTAAATTTAGAAATTCCTAAATTACCCCATGCTCAGTTTCCCCTATTTTCGGTTTTTGAAAACTCCAAATAAAAAAATAAAGAAAAGGAACTACCCCATACCCTCCCCTCTCACCGCTTTCTCTCTCCTGTGACCCTCTCTCTCGAACGAAAAGATGGGTAAAAAATCTCCTCCATGGTCTCAATTTTTTTGATCCGCCGTCAGAATCTTCGTGTCCATTGCATGAACTGTTTGCCACGAGCCATGCATCCGTGAAGCTTGCCCGTCGCCGTTCCGCTCCTCCACTTATCGTTCAGACCCGTGACCCAGACCAGTTCCGCCGTGTCCCACGCATTATGCACCTGCCGTTGCCTCTCACTGCTCCATGAAGCGACAACCCGACCCATGTCTCAGCGACCCCATCCGTGCGCAACAGCTCTCCGCAGCCTGCAAACCCGCCAGCCACGATTTCCTCTCTCGCTTCTCGACCCTCAATGCGCAATGCCACGGCCATGCGCGTTGACCCCTCCCCAGGCCCATATTCAAACCTGATCGCACGCGTTCAGCGGCCCAACTCGACCACCATCCCCATCCATTGGCTGCTTCCTGACAAACCGCAACCCTCTTTTATTGCAAAATAGGAAGAACATCATCAGATTCTTTCTTCGGTTTTTTCGTTGCACCTCGATTTAATTATCTATTTTTTAAATGTCGGAAGAACATCGTTAAAGGAATTCTTCTTTTGATTTCAGTCGTACTCCCCGTAACCCTTCCAATTTTCGCTTCGTCGGGAAGAACATCATCAAGAAGCAAATTCTTCTTTCGATTTTCAGCATCGCATTCCTCGCTTTAGCCTTCCCACCTTCGCTTCGCCGCAAACTGGGGAAGAACATCATCAAGAGGTGAATTCTTCTTTTTGGTGTGATTGATTCTCAATGATACTAACCCGTTTCTTTGTGGCATTCCCCAAAAAATGAACATGTGGGATCTATGAATGTGAATATATATATATATGAATATATATATATATATATATATATATATATATATATATAATTTATTTCTTCATCTCTTGGAGACCTCGTTGTGCTCAGAGATCATAAAAAATACATGGTGTGATGACAACATTATTATCTCTAGCATAGTATCACTGTTATATAAACTCATATCAAAATTTTGTCTAATTTCCCCAGACTTAGGAATAAATATATATTGTATTGTATGTCTTCTTACAAGCCTGTTCTCAATCACATGAAAAATTGGTTGTAAGAATCTGCTATAGAGGATCTTAGAGTAAGCAAACACCACATCTACATAATGATCTAAATTTTAAAATTATCAAATCTTTTGACTTAGAAAAAATAGAGTGAAATATTAAGAATCTAAGTAAACACAAGAATTTTAAACTAGCATCAAATAAAAAAAGGGGAGGGAGCACTTGAAAATTTTAAGAATAGAATATTCATTTAAAATCGTGAAATTTAGAGGCTAATATTAAACTCTACTCAATTCAATTCTCACATGGCTTAAAATTGAAGTGGAATAGTTCACTTTTCTTGTAAAGTCCTCAAAATTAAGTAGCTTTAATTGAATTTATTTAATACTAAACTCAAACTTTCAATAAACTCAAATTCTAGATAAATCCAAATTTTAATTATTCTTATAAATATGGAGTATTATTATCTAGTAAGCATGAGTATAAATCAATAAACAGTCATAACTTATATTGATTTAAATTGAGATAATGTAGATACAAAAAACTCAACAAGTAAACATGCAAATAATATTTTAAACTCTATCTAAATCAAAATATCTTTTTATTATCAATTTATCAAGACAAAGGAGATATTAAATAAAAATCTACAAAAATTATAAAGCTTTTATATTAATTTCATTTATATAATTTTTTAAAATTAATTTTATAATAGATGAAATTAACAATATAAATTCTTGTATTATGACATAAATTTGAATTTTTAATAGAAAAATAAATACTAAAGTTAAGATAAATAAAAATATAAAATAATCTCATAATTCAAACATAAATTACAAAATTATACACAATGACATATGAATATTTGAAATTCAAGTGTTTGAAGATCTTATTGCTTCTTTAGTCTTAGGATTTTTTAACAAAATCTAAAACTAATAAGAAATATCTCTTCTATTTTAAAATAAACATTTTAATACACTCTCCTCAATTATATCAAATAAATTATAAGTCTTATTTTTACCTATATTGTAGTTAATAATTATTGATTAGATAAAGAATTATGTAAAAAAAACATATAATGTATATTCTTGATAAGATTGAGATATGCTTTATAATCAAAAGCAACATTTAATCTATATCTAAAATTCTTTATCATGTCAAATAGTTCTTCTTCCATTATTATGCTTATTTCAAAGCTAAAATCAAAACAATGCCTCTTCCATCACAATATCTTCCCCATCTTATTTCTTCCACAATATCTTCATTCCAACACTTGATAGTTCTCATATTTGATCTCCTCCAATGGACTTACCAATGGCCTATCAAAAAATTTTTTTAAAGTGTGAGAAATATAAACTAATAAATCCATTATTATTATTATTATTATTATTATTATTATTATTATTATTATTATTATTATTATTATTATTATTATTATTATTATTATTATTCACACATAAATTTGCATCCTCCATTTATTTGTTATAATATAAAAAAAGTATTTAATCCAGCCAATCATTGGCAAGCATAGATTACATCATAGAAAATTACCAAGGCAAGCAAAGTAGCTAAGTAGTCATATAATAAAATAATTAGGTTAAAACATTTGAACTTTTGTTGCAAGCTTCTTGGAAAGGCATCAGTAAAACCCACCAATCTCTATGAATATATATATATATATATATATATATATATATATATATAATATATATATATATATATTAATATGAAATTTATATAAATCATATATAAATATTTAATATTCATCTATAATATTATATATATATTTTAAAATTGAAATATATTTTGTTAATATAAAAAAAAATATTATATATATATATATATATATATTAAATTTTAGGTATCAGATATATAAATAAATATAATTATATAATATGTATATAGATCTATTCTTTTTTTTTTAATTAAAAAAAAAAGATTTATTAGGCATATATATTTAAATTTAAAATAAATTGATTTAAATGGATTTTATTAAATTACTTATTAAATCATTTATGTCTCCATCACAATATGAACCCATTTTAAGAAAATATAAGTATTAAGATTTATTAAATTAATTCCTTTGCATTATATAAATAAATAAATATAAGAAATATAAATATATATATATATATATATATATATATATATATATATATATATATATATATATATATAACACAAATTAAAATATATAAAATCAACATATGATGATATGTTCAGTACACAACCAATTACACATAAAATATATTTAAAATATATTAAAATTTAATAATTTTAAGTTTACAATTATTAAAAATATTTATAAAAGTACACACATAAATATATTCATCATAAGTTATTTTAAATATATATAAAAATAATTATCATCATAAAATATATTTTAATTTAAATAAAAATATAAATAAAATAAAATAATAAATAATAAAATTCATCTCAAATTAACTTAAAAGAATATGACAAACATTTTTATTTTCTTAACAATCATCTCAAATGAATTATCATAAATCAAAAATATATAAAATATAATAAATAAAAAATATTATTAATATCTTTATATATTCAAAATCATAATCATTCTATCTTGAACTATCCATAATCATACCACATATCAGATTCTTCGGACTAAACCATCCAAAGTTAGTTTATTATTAGTTTTGATTATATTAATTATCACATTAAAGGCACGGTGCTTATTGGCGTGAAATCTGACACATAGGCTTGTTGCCATGTGTCACCTACACTGGCTCCATTTGGTAAATCGATTATAGATTCCGTCATATTGTTGGATGAAATCAAAGTTAAAAATTTAAGTGTTTTAAGAACATATATATTTGTAAAGAAGGACATGAAAGGATCGAGATCAGGAATATTGGATGGTGATTTGAAATGATTTGGATTTAACATCGTAGAGTTAGGCATTCCTCCCTGTTGAGGCTAATACATGAAGAGAAAGAGATATATATGTGTAGTGATTTCATTGGCATCTATTGTTGTTTTAAATCAATGTGTATGACTTTCTGAAAATTCGCGTGGATGGATCATTAAGTGGAAGTGGGTCTTTGAATTGCTAAATAACTTCGCAAAATAAATGAACTCTTTTCAAATTAATATTGATCACAATTAACTTAAATAAATATTCTATAGGTAAAATATGAGTGTTTTGATATAATATGAATTTTTAAACATATTTAAAAAAAATTTAAATACTAGATATATATATATATATATATATATTAAATTATATATTATAGATATATAAAATTAATTTTTTAATAGTTTAAAAATTATACATCAATCACTAGATAAACCGTCTCTATTAAAAATAGATAATGGTTTAATTAAATGACAATTTTAGGGAAATAAATTCCTCTAAAATTTTTTTTTTTTATTTCATTTATGTAAGTTATGTTTTATAAACATTAATAAGTTTATTTGGATAAACCACAAATTTCAGTATAAAATAGACAATGATGAAACGTAAAGCACAAATCTCGAAATAACAAAGAATAATGATTAAATTTTATTATTTAAATTTCAGTTGTAAGGAATTTTTCACAAGATTTCTCTATCAAAACTAGCAAAATAATAATAATAATAGAAATAATAAAGAAAATATTGTCCATGATGATAAAAATTTTTTTAATTAAAATGCATAATTTTATATTTTAAATTATTTCAATTTGAGTGCAATCACATAAAATTTTATTTTTTATAAATTTTTTTAAAAAAATTAAGGAATAAATTTTTATTAAATTTAAGATTTATTTGTGACATATGAAACTACATGAAAAAAGAATAATAAATGTGCTAAAAAAATCTATTATAGAAAGAAATTATGTCGATGATATATAATTTTTTTATTTTTTAAAAATCAAATTATAGCTTTTTTTAATGTCATTATAGTTAATTAGATCAGATTAAAAATATAAAATTTTTAGAATAAAATTTTCAAAATATAACTAAATTATATTTAAAATGTAACATTCTAAATTACATTGAGTTGCAATCAAAGTAGTAAGTAGTACCTTTTTTTATAAAACGATAAGGATCCATAAAATTTCCATGATTGAGTTTGGAAGGCGTGCATGGCGAGATAATAGGGCAGTCAAAATATCGTAAAAATAAAATAAAATTATAAATAATTGAAGTAATATCAATTTATATTTCATGTAAAATAAATTATAAGTAAAATTATGTATTTCATATTAAATCAAATTAAAACATTAATAGTTAGGAAAAAATCGAATAGTAAAAAAAAATTATTTTATTCCATTAGATTTTAAATTCACAGTATTAAAAAAAAAAAAAATCAATTTTGATAATTTAAAGATTGAAATTAAATCATAATATAAGAAAAAAATGGAAAATCAAATTAAATAATGCATATATGACATTGCAATTATTGGAAATTAGATATTCATTATTAGCATTTTTATTAATCATTTTTTCAAATCTAATTAAAATCTTAATCCAAATAATTCTTATTTTTAAATAAAACCAATAATTCTTTTAATTTATTATCACATATATCTCTAGATTACCTTAGCGTTATTGGTTGTAAACATACTAATCTCTTGTTGTAATTTCTGAAAATACAAAAGAAAAAAAAATATTGAAGTTAAAAATTATTAAAAACAATATTTTTTTATGATTTACATACTTATCAATAACTTTTATCTAATATCTAAATTCTTATAATTACTTTAATAATACCCTTATATTTGAATTACATCAAAATTTATGCATGTAAATATACATTTTATTTTAGATAATTAATATTAATAATATTTTATGTCATTTTATTATTATTATTATTATATATAAATCTCATATATATATTAGAGTGTTATATAAGTAAATATAAAAATATAAGAATTTAATAATATGGATGTAAATTTCACTATTCTATTTTAATTTTTCTTTCAAGTTAAATTAAGATCAAAATATAGCATTTTTTTTAAAAAAATTCCTTCATTAAATTTAGCGTATAATATACTTGGATAATTGGATAGGCTCTTCTGTTAGATTGTTAAAGTCATAAATCAAATAATATGCATTCAAAATAATTAATAATAATATACAATATATTTCAATTTGTTAAATTAATTAAAATTTTAAGAAGAAACTTAAAATTGATGCCAACTTACCTCTTTGTGCATGTTAACTCTGCTTCAAAATTCAGGAAGTTAGAAAAAAAAACGAATATTAATTATGATTAGAATAGCATAAATGTCAAAATATATCTCTTTTAATAAATAAAAAATTAAATTAAATTTCATACCCTGCTCTATCATGCTCCGGAGATTAACGTATCTGCCAATAACATCTTCAATCCTGTAAAAAAAAACCATTAAAATGCAATTAAATTTAATATTTCATGTAAGCTAGAAAAAATAATATATATTTATGCAAAATTATAATTTTCTTTCATGGTTAATTAAATTAATATTTTTAATAAATATAAATTATCACGCCTTCCCATAACATCGATATGAACAAAAAATAAAATTGAATAAATTAACAGATCAATTAAAATATAAAAGAATTGCATGAAAACTATGGATCGATGAACATAAATTATATAAAGAAAAAAAAGAAAAAATTATAATAATATCAAAAGAAGAAGCGATTGAAAATTAATTAATTATTTTGATTTATCCGATGGAGAGAAACGTATTGAGGAGAGATATCGATATCATGAGGAGGAGAGGCTCGTGGCATCTTGATGAGTAATTCGTCTCTTGAAAAGTCTTTTATTTGTATTTATTCTCTTATCTGCGCATTTTTATATTTTTATATATCCTTCTAAGAAAAGAGGATGAGCAATATTAGAATTATAAATTATATATATATATATATGAGAGAAATATATATATAATATATAGAAAATTTATAGAATATATGAGAGAAAGTAGGAAAAGAAATAATAAAGATGGGTTACGGATTTGCAGGAAGGGCATTGCAGTAGAACAAGCTGGGAAGGAGGTTTGCTGGCTGGCGGGCCGTGGGCTGGAGGGAAGGAGGCTGGCAGGCCGGGCCGGATGGTTTGAAGGGCTATGGCCGGCGGTTTTGCGGCAGCGGGAGAGGAGATTTCCGGTTTCGCGGCTGAAACGGCGGACCGGCGGCAGCAACGTCGGCGGGACTGGCACAGCGGTGGGATCGCGGGACAGCGCGGGCTGGGCGTGGAGCGTGGGAGGCGAAGCGGGCGCGGGCGGAGTCGGCGAGTCGCGGGCTGCGCCGGTCGACGGGTCGGGTTGCAAGGCGCAGGCAGGTCGGCAGATATCCCTCAGGTGCAGCCGCAGTGGCGCAGATCGCTGGTCCGAGCAGCAGGCGCGACATCGCGCGGTGCACAATTTTTCAGGCCGGCAAAGCGGATAAGTGACGTGGGTCGCAGCCGCGGACGTTACCAGCGGAGACAGGCCGGAACGGAGGAAAATGTAGTGGGGAGAATTTACCTATTTTTTCTTGTTTCGTTTCCGACGTGAGAGGGATGCTGGAGAGAGAGAGAGAGAGAGAGAGAGAGAGGAGAGTGGCAGAGAATGAGGAGGGAGAGAGTGAGGAGGAAAATGAGGGGCTAATAGTTTTCAGTTTTTTTTTTTAATTTATTTTTTTTTGGCAGTTTTTTCAGAAAACTAAAAATAGGGGGAGGTTGAGCATATATGATAATTTAATCATTTTTTAAATAATTTTAAATATATTAATGTGAATTTCATGCCGATAAATTGTTAGTCGATATATATATAATTTAAGATAATTGATGTTACTAATAATGATAGTTTTTTTATGATGAGTTTGGTTGAATAAAATGATATTCTCAAAATGCGTCGGCTTTCGAGCTCGATTTTTCATCGAATTGAGTGCAAATAGTCTCACTTGATAGATTTGGCGTTTCAAGAGAATCGATCAATTTTAAGCGGATCGTTTGATTCGTCGTTACTCGTCCACGATATGCGTACAGGTGCGTTGACGGCTCGAGCGCTTGATCAGTTGATTATCATGTCGTGCAATATTTACATCTTGACCAATTTCGACGTTCTGAATGCGATGACGAAGTCCGTTCGTCGATCGGAGGTCATTTGAGTTGATTTGGTGGCGTCGCTGCATTTTTTCGATTTGCGTTGTCACTTCAAACTCGACATTTGCACGGACTTCGTAAATTAAGCGTCTGATCTCATTTGATAGATTTTGATGTTTTGAAGCTAACGATCAATTTCATGAGCGAAGGTTGTTTTTCATATTGGCGGACTTCGACATGTGCGTTGACACATTTATATTTTCGATTTGATTGACATCGGCGTATTTTGAGCCTCATTTATTGTTACCTCCAAAGTCCATTGACTTGTGGTCTTGGCTTGATTTATGACACATATGTGGAGGTCAACATTGTAGATCTTATAAGAGAGATCGTTAATGGAGGAGAAGCGGTTGTGGGAAGGTTGAAAATGGCCAAAATTATCCCACATATGTTTTTTTTTTTGTGTGGTCAACGCCATCCATTCCTTCCGTGTCTCCTTCCAACTAAAACAGATGTTAACGATTGTGTTTTCTTGACTTGATTTTTGTTAATTTTTTTTCAATTTGGGATGGAAGAAGAGGAGAGAACTTTTATTAAATTGTTGTCCTATTTGTTTCATTTTATATTGAACTAATCATTAGATTTTATGCTTTTATGATATTAATTAATTTATATTGATTTATCCTTTAAAATTTATAATTCAAGTATGGATTTCAAGTTAAAGCATATATTCAATCAAATTAAATATCAACGGATAAGTCTACTGATTAACCGATTTGCGCGGTCGATTTGATGTTGGCGAACGAGTGGTCAGATTGCAATATGACGATAGTCGATTGGCGCTGCGTCGGTAGTCGGCGAGATAACCGATGGTGGTGGCCGTGAAGATGCCGGCGATTTGGCATGGCCGGTGAGTGGTTGGCGACGGGTGTCAGCGAAGCAGTGATGGTAGTCAGCAATTGGCGGCTTGCGTCGAAGTCGGCCAGATGGCAAACGATGGTGGTGGCCGTGAGATTAGCGATGATCAAGTTTCTTTTATCGAGGTTGTTTGTAAAGTATGACTCAATGTTAACGTATGGAAGATGTTGAATTGAATCGCGAGGTTTTGACCTATCGAGGTTGTTTGTCGAGTGTTACCGATGACATTAATGGAAGAGGTGGAATGGAATCCGCGAGAATTTTGACTATCGAGGTTGTTTGTTAGAGTTTTGCTCGATGGCGTTAACTTTGAAGAGGTTGAATTGAATCGGCGGATTTTGACCCATCGGATTGTTTGTCAGTGTTACCGATGGCGTTAACTTGTATGGAAGAGGTTGAATTGAATCCGAAGATTTTTTACATATCAGGTTGTTTGTCAGTATGAATCGATGGCGTTAACTATGTGGAAGAGGTTGAATTGAATCAGGATTTTGACCTATTGAGATTGTTTGTAGTGTTACGATGGCGTTAACTTTGTGGAAGAGGTTGAATTGAATCCGAGATTTTGACCTATCACGAGGTTGTTGTCTGTTGATGGCGTTAACTATGGAAGATTGAATTGAATCTGAGATTTTGACTATCAGGAGTTGTTTGTCGAGGTGTTATATGGCGTTAACTATGGAAGAGGTCGAATTGAATCGCTAAAATTTTTAACCTATCAGGTTGTTTGTCGGGTGTTATTAGATGATGTTAACTGTATGGAAGATCAATTGAATCCATAAGGATTTTGACCTATCAGGTTGTTTGTCGAGTGTTGCAGATGTTAACACTGTGAAAAAGGTCATGGGAAGTCCACCAGGACCTTTTAACCTATCTGTTGTTCATCGAGTCTTTGCTTGATGGCGTTGCATGGAGTAGGTGCAAAGTTTTGATCTATCAGGTTGTTTGTGAGTCTTTGCTCGATGGCGTTAACAGTATGGAAGAGATCGAATTGAATCCGAGAATTTTTGACCCATCAGGGTTGTTTGTCTATTACTTGATGTTAACTATATGGAAGAGGTTGAATGGAATCCGAGGATTTTGATCTATCGAGATTGTTTGTCGAGTCTTTTCGATGGCGTTAACTTGTATGGAAGATCGAATTGAATCGAGGATTTTGACCCATCGAGGTTGTTTGTCAAAGTATTACTTGATAATAACTGGAAGAGGTCAAATCAAAACATCCGTTTGTAGTTGTAGCCAAAGATGCTCCTTAACCTTGGTCTTTTCATTGGTATTCGACTTGCTTCTCTAATAATAAATTAGATATCTAGAATATTGATTTAGATAATCTTTTGAGATTAAGAGTTGCCCCGGTTTTTATCGAAGAGCGAAGTTTGAATCTTCATTTTTATCTTGTGCTCTTTAAAAGCTTGAAATACTCCACCTCGATGGTGGTTTTGATCTTATTGGGAAACTTGGTCGTCATACAAGATGAAATAATGGGAATCAGTTTCCCACGGCACCATGTTGTGTGCTAGAAAAGATTCGAGTGAAAGTTTACGCCATAGCCTTTTGTGAAATCCGGACACACTATTTAAAGTGAACAAGAAAACCGAAATTTTAACGTGGAAAATCGAAAAGAGGAAAAATCACAAAACTGCTTTAAAAGCTTCTAATATATATTTGTTTTGGAGTACAAGTTTTTTTGATAATGGATTACATAATTGTATATGAAAGCGATAATGAATCCCAAATCGACAACAACATATATAGTCGCGTTCAGTTATAGATTGCTAGTGGTAGCAGATGATGGTGAGCTGGGGAACAACCATCGATGAAGGTCATCATGATGGTGGCCAACGGAGATTAACGGCAGTAAGGATCGGCCTGGCGGTGCTTGCGGTGGTTGACAAGTCAGTGGTACGATTGTGCTTGGAGGATTTTGAAGCTTTAGAGCTCTCTCCTCTCTCTTGACCTCCCCTCATGAAGAATGATGAGCTATTTATAGATTGGAGGTGGTGTATCTATAAATACATGCAAAATCTGAACCACTCCTCTCTATGGGACGGCTCAAAATGATTCCTTTGATCATTTGATGTATTTTAAGTATTTGAAAACTCAAATGAAGTCATAATTATGAGATCTTGGGCTAGTTAGATCCGACTCGTCGAGATGCTTAATTTGACTATAAACACTCAATGTTTGAGAGTTATTTAAGATTTTGACATCCCAGAATTTTAAGTGCTTGATCTGACCGTTTCAACTTGGATCGACTTGCTTTAAGCATCAAGATTATTGATTGGTAGTATTTTAAGTGTCATATCAATACTTATAATTAGAATTTATAATAGTGCCCAACTTGTGATTATAATTAAAATTTCTTCTACTAAATTTTGATATACTATAGAAAATTATCCTCTAAATCTTGATAGTATAGGTATAGGCACAACTAATTTCCCATATTTAAAATAATAATAATTTTATTTTATGTCAAATAAAAATAAGATAATGTATAACAACTCTTCTTATAAAATTAAATTAAGGTAAGGATCATGCAACTATGCACTATGCCATACATATAGTTGCCTGTCATTAATAGCTTGTTTTTTTGCAATTTATCAAAATTTTTATTCATCCAAATATATAAATGTGGAATAAGATATAAAATGATATATTTGTTGTAAATGATTCCCCAGAAATGTTTTAAATTATTTAACAGTGAAATCCAGTACTACACTTTAATAATAATTTACTAATATTGAAGGGCTAATTTAATAATAATCTTTGCTAATTTTATATTATTAAGAGACTATGACACCTAAAAGAGAGGATGAATTGAGTATTTTAGATGAATTTTAAATTAAAATTTAATTTTAAAACTTTGTAAAAAATGTTTGTTATAAAATATATAAGATTGTTTAAAAGAAAGAGCAAAGAAATAACCAAATCAAAAGTAGCAAAGTAAAAAATTGGATGCACATAAATTGTTTACATGATTTGGCTAAAACTCATAAATCACTTACATTCATGCATAGTCATCACTAGAATTCACTAATCAAATGAGATTACAACAAATCTCTCTACTACTAGGCAAGTTCAACTCCAATAAGTACATTACTATACAGATAAGTACAACTCCAATACATACTTTTAATACTAGGCAAGTACTCAACAACATACTTTCATACCGCGAAAAAAAAAGTACGCCTCAAATAAATTAGTACAAGAAAAATGAAAATACAAGAATAAAATTTATCTATCTAATTTTTAAATAATTGTGCTCATAAGCCCAAATAAAATAATATTAAGACAAATAAGAAAGAGCGCTCAATATGTGTAGATTTCTTTTTAATTTTAAAAATATCAATGATATGATCTTTATATGAAGTACTTGAAATAAATGATTTTTTTGAAAACAATTTCACAAGGTGAAATAATGATTTGAAAATATGAATTTAAAACAACTTTAACACAATGTGCAAGGATAAAATAAATTTTAAAAAATTTGTATAAAGTAAACTACAAATATCATGAATATGTAAACTATAAAATAATATTTGTAAAGTCTTAAAGATGTGATATCACAAATCAAAACACAATTTAGTGACAAGAAAAAAATATTCAAATCACTTAAAAAAATGATTGAAACGAACTTTAGAAAACCAAGCAATGTTAATAGCAATTCAATTCAATCACACCAATATATCAAAAATCAAAATTATATTGATTGAAGCAACTTGAAACAATCTTACTCAAGTCTCTTTGATGAATGAAGATGTAAGCACAAGACTTGAAACAATTTGTATTTAATGAATTCAAAACAAGATTTAATTCGCCAAAGTATGTATATATATGAATGAATAAGTGCACTCGTCAAACTACTAGAGCTCAGCTCGATTAATGTTTGTTCATATTTATTCAAATTAATAAAAGAAAAATAAGCTTGAATATTTTTTGAAAACTTGAAGTTTAAATGAACTAAATATGAATATGATCTTATTCAGTTGTTTAAATGAACTAAACTCGAATTTTCATTTGTTCAAATTTTCATTTATTCAAAATTTGCTTGTCTTCAAACTTGTTTGAATCATTCAAATTTGAGCCGTAGAAGACGTGCATATTTTAAACTATTGAAAATAAATAAATAAAGATCAGCGGGCGAACATGATTGAATAAGATAATTTTTTGTTCAGCTCTTAAGTAAATGATCTCGAAATAACTGTTAAATATCATTTCGTTTAAAGAATGAATCAAACATGAGCTATTCATGAACAAAGAGTTACCCCAATCAAAATGCTACTAACAAAGGTTGATTTCATAGATGGGGAATGCTTATGTACCAAGATGCAAATTCAAATTATAATTATGGACTCATGCCTTGATATGATGAAACCTATAACAACATTCAATCAAGCAATTTTTCCTCATCGACATTACTGCATTGTGGCTATTTGTCTGCTGAAAATGAGGTTGGAAATATTGATAGATATGATATTTATGCTCCTATGTAGTGGATCTTCTTCAAATATAAAACTGTTAAGTTCTTAACTTCTCTTATAAATTCTTCAAATTTTGATTTCATAATGTTAAAAATACAAATTAAATTAAAAAAATTAATTTCCATTATATTAGTCAGTTCAACGGATCGCTTGACTATGTTAAAACCTATGAATCTTCACGAGGTGCGGCACTCCATGTAACTGTTCTTTTATCATATCCTTGGGTATTGCGGTAATTTTGTAAAGTAAATTTTTATTCAAATTAAATTTATAAATTTATTTAATATCATTTTAATGTCATAATTGTTTTTACGGTATGATGATTGAAAGGTGGAATGATTACTTTACAGTCTTGCCAACTATTCAGAACTAATTGGCGGCGATGGAGTGTGGTTTTTTACAGTTTTCTAACTCATTAACATCGTTTTAAATATTTTATTTCTCTTTTTCCATTATATCAACTTGACTCTCTCTCTCTCTCTCTCTCGGTGGGATCAAGATTGATTGTCTGTGACTTGACTAGGTATTGATCGAAATGCTAAAGCTTCGGTTGAATCACAATGGAAGGCATGGTATACTAATGATCGTAAAATATATGAATTTTTTTTATTCTATAATATTTGATTATGATTTATTTTTTGTGAAATAATTATGTTAATGAAATATTTACTTTGTATTATGATAGGTGGGAGGATATGTGATTGGTCATAAGGGTACATTACTGATGAGGGGGCGGGACATTTGGTGCCAAATATCATGAAAAGAACGACTATGTTCTCGACTTTTCTTAAAGGAGAATTAGAAAGCTTTGTTTGATCAATTATCTTCCTATGTTTTAGTTCCTTTGTGGAAAGTATTTACTCAAAGCTCATGTGTTCAAGTGCACTATTGTGAATTTTAGTAAATTATGAAATATTTTGAAGATATATTTTCATGAAGCAAGATATTGTGATATTATTACCATTTATCTTATGGGACCATATATATGAATTGATCATGAGAGTTTAAGAAGTTAGAAGTAACCTTCAAGAATGAGTTATTGAATCATAAAGCTAAGACCATAGTTTTTAATTTTTAGAAAATGAAATGAAAGAGATGAGTCTTCTTAAGTTTCCTTGAAATATGAGCACAAGTAACTTTGTCAATTTGTGCTTAATTTGTTGAATTCAAATTTACTAGATGACACCCGACTCTTAGTCATAAGATTTAGTAGAGAAAAGATCGATAGAGAGATAGATAGAAAGAGAATGAGAATGGTTTAGTATATTTATGAGTGGGCATAAGATTTAAGTTCTAATGATTAAGTTAACTAGTTGTGGTGAGTTGTCAAATTGATGAGTCAATGAGTTGGCAACTCGATGAATAACTTCGTCATTTCGATGAGTTCCTAAATTTATACTCAAGTTAGCTTGGTTCAAATCTAGGCCATATACCACATTTGGGTGAACAAAATTGGCATCCTTGACTTGAATAAGTGAGACTAAATCAATATGAAGGTTTCATTTTTTGTTGTCGTAAATATAAAAACATCTTGAAAGCATGTGAGACTTTATATTTAGTTGATATCAAATAGTCAAATTTTTGTTGGTCTTAGCTTCATGATTTGTGCAAGGAGATTACTACTTGAAAGAAATGAAAATGCTATTAAAAAAAACTTTTATTTAGTGTGAGGAGACATAGCCATAAAAGCTATATTTGGATCCTCATCTTCTTCAAATGCATAAATGCATTAAGATTGGTGTAACATCTATTCATAAATGGATATAAATCTATGGCTTTGTTTTTTGTGTGTGTATCAGTTATTTAATTTTTTGTGAATCTAATGTAATATAGTCACTATTATATTAATATATTATTTAAAAATATGTTAACTACTTTAAAAATTGTGAAAATAAGATAAAAAAAATGTATTTAACAAGTTGCTTTTTGATAAAGTAATAAAAAATAATACTAAAATTCACTACTGAACTATATGCTATTTTAAATAATATATAATAAATCATAAAGACTCAAAATTATGATTTTAAAGAAACTCCTCTAATCGAGGGACTATAGATCTTTTTACATATTTAGCTATATTTTTAAATAATTTATAATTATAACTCAAATTTATAATAGTGCCAACCTTTAAATTGTGTGATTATAACTGAAATTTTATTTAATTTATAATAATTTAATGTATAATTTAAATAGATAATTTAATAATGATTTATGCTAATCTCTAATAATTAATTAATTGATATATTTAAAACAAATTTTATAGTTAAACATCATAAAATAAGTTTGAGAAGCCATTACAATGAGGTTGCTGGCCAGCAATAAGCTACGAGCTATCTAGCAGTTGTCATGCATTTATATATATATATATATATATATATATATATATATATATATATATATATATATATATATATATATATATATATATATATATATAGAGAGAGAGAGAGAGAGAGAGAGAGAGAGAGAGAGACCTAAGATGCATCAGCAAACTAAATCAATTATATGAGAAAATATTTATTTGTATTATCTACTTACTAAATCACTCTCCTTAAAGAAGGGTGAACAGAAAATCTCTCCAAGAAACATGAAGTGGAAAAGAAGCTATAAATTTTTATTCTCGAGTTCTATAGAAGTGCAGTATGAAGTAAACAAAGCTTAATTATATTGCTTTCACATATGAATATCAAATTAAGAAGCATCCCATCATTAAACACTTTAACTTTTAATTTTATGCATTTGTCATACAACTTGATTAAGAAAGTTATTTAAAGAATGACATTATTCATAAGTAAAACCCATCGAGATACATATTGGCATTAAAAAAGCAATCTATTATCACTATATGAGAAAATGTATTATAAAAAGGAGATAGATAGAGTTGGAGTATGTGATGTCTCAAGATCAAATGATAAATTACTTTACTAAATCACTCAAATAAGAACTTTTGTAAAGTTATGATGCATTATTTGAGTAATAAACTAAATTTTAAGGGTGGGTATTAACAAAAACTTGATTTACTTATAATCTCTAGATCTTTTTTGAATTTAGTAGAAATCTAAAATTCTAATTTAATTGATAAAAACATTTCGTTTATGAGATAGATGATATATTTGTTGACCTCCACATATGTGTAAATCAAGATAAGCCACAAGTCAAATTGAAAGACTTGAGGTGACAATGTGCAAAATTGAAGCTCAAACAGCGTGAAAATGGTCAAAATGACCTCCGATCGACGAACGGGCTTTGCCATCGCGTTCAGAATGTCGAAATTGATCAGGATATAAATATTACATGACTTGATGATCAACCGATCAAGCGCTCGAGTCATCAACGAGCATGCACGTATATCGAGGTCAGGAAGCTGCGACGATGTGCGAACGACCT
This sequence comes from Cymbidium sinense, assembly GCA_021442155.1. Classification (NCBI taxonomy): domain Eukaryota; kingdom Viridiplantae; phylum Streptophyta; class Magnoliopsida; order Asparagales; family Orchidaceae; genus Cymbidium; species Cymbidium sinense. Next base: position 4,990,747 of record CM038229.1, on the reverse strand, counting down.
CCGTTCATGAAATTGATCATGCTGTTAGCTTTGAAATATCGAAATCTATCAAATGAGACTATCCGCACTCAATTCAGACGAGTCTATGGAAATGTCGAGTGATTTGAAGTGGCGATGATTCAAATGCTAACGTCAGAAATCAACTCAAATGATCTCCGATCGATGAACGGGCTTCGCCATTGCGTTCGAAATGTCAAAACTAGTTAAAATATAAATATTTCACTACTTGATGATCAATCGATCAAGTGATCGAGTCGTCAACGCGTCTGCATGCATATCGAGGTTAGGAGGCACCGACGAGGATCAAACGACCTCTGTTTGCAAAATTGAACGTGCCATTGGCTTTGAACTGCCTAAATATATCAAGTAAGACTATTCGCACTCAATTCGGACGAGTCTGCGCAAAAATTGAGCGTCGGGCGGGCGTATTTTAATTTGAAATTGACCCATTTGAGGTCGACTTGAACCAAACGGCCTCGGATCGCGAAATGGATTACGCCATTGCGTTTAGAACAAATTCCTTTAATTGATATATACATATATATATATATGTATTTATCGATATGAAATCTACATTAAAACCCTTTAATAAATTTAAATTTATTTAAAAATTCTTAAATTACCCCTCATGCTCAACCGTTCCCCTATTTTTTTTTTTGAAAATAAAAATAAAAGAAAAAACTACCCTCCTCATTCTCTCTCACGTTTCTCTCTCACTCCCGCAGCCCTCTCTCTCGTCGGAAACGAAAAAGATAGGTTAAAAAATCTACTCCCCGCTCTCAATTTTCCGTCCGATCCCGCCACCGGCGTAATCCACACTTCCTGCGGCACACTTGCCTTCGTTCCACGCTGCTCAGCTCATGAGCCATCAGCTCATAAGTGTAGCCGCCCGTTCATCCAGCGCCCGTCATTCAGAGTGCCAGCGACCCAGACCATTCCCAGTGTCCCACACCGTGAGCAGATCGTCGCCTCGCAGCTCAGCGATGTTGCAACCAGCGTCTCCGCGGCCAGCTCAGCGAGCCGTAGTGCTCCGGCCGCTCAGCGTTCATGCACCCATGCATACATGCCGCCCCATTTCTCTGGCTTCTCGGCCCTCAACCGATCCGCCTGCCCTGTATTTGTCAGACCAGCTCCGGTTATAGCCTTCCAGATAGCGTTCCATAGCCCGGATCCTACCACTATTTACCCTGCGCAAAACCAGCTCAGCTTTCGTTTTATGCAAACCGGGAAGAACATTATCGAGGCAATTTTCTTTCATTTTTTAGCACCCTCGCTTTAGCGGTCCCGTTTTCACTTTCGCAATCGGAAGAACATTATTAATAAATTGAATTCTTTTTTTTGATTTCCGTAGCACTCATCCCTTCCAATTTTCGGTTCGCCGCAATCGGGGGAAGAACATCGTCTAGAGGTGAATTCTTCTTTCGATTTCCGGCGTTGCAATCCTCGCTTTAGCCTTCTCACCTTCGCTTCATCGCAAACGAGGGAAGAACATCGTCAAGACAAATTCTTCTTTAGATTTTCAGCATCGCACTCCTTGCCTTACATTCCCAATCGCATACCTAACCTCATTCCTATGCCGAGCATTGCAGCGAGCCGAAAAATGAGTCAGAATATGTGGATCTGTGAATGTGAATATATATATATATATATATATATATATATATATATATATATATATATATATATATATATATATATATATATATATATATATATATTTATATTTATTTATTTGGTTTGAAGACCTCGTTGTGCTCAAGAGGGCGCGACGAGATGAAAAATAGGCTATGGTGTGTGAAGACACCACTCAAATGCATCAGAGTATGACACTTTTAGATGTCGCACAAGACGAATCACGAAATTTTGTAATTTAGACTTAGAAAAAAAAAGGGAATATATATGCATAGTATGTCTCTTTTAGAAGCCTTATTGCTCAAGAGGACGAGATAAAAAAAGCGGCTGATTGTAGACATATAAGAGGCGTCATAAAAAACATCCGATCGATTACACAAGGATGGCGTGAGGCTAATTGTCAAATCTTTTGACTTAAAAAAGTAGGAGAGTGAAATGAGCTGATTTAAGAATGTTAAGTAGGGAAACCTGCAGCTAATTTTAAACTAAAAGCGTCAAATGAAAAAAGCTAAAGAAAATTTTGGAAGGAACAAAACATTCATTTAAAATCTATGTGAAATTTGGGAGAGGCTAATATCAAACTCACAAACTCTAATTGCAATTCTCTATGGCTTAAATTGAATATAAAGTGTTCTCTTTTCTTGTAAAGTCTAAAAATTAAACAAGCTTTAATTGGAATTTAGACTAATACTAAACTCATAACAAACTTGTAATAAACTCAAAATCTAAGGATGAATCCAAATTGGGTTTAATAATTCTTATCTGAATATATGATTATTATGCTAGCTAATAAGCATGAGTAGGTCTAAATCAATAAACGAAATCATAACTTATCAAAATGATTTAAATTGAGCATAATTAAGTGGGAGAATTACAAAACTCAACAAGTAAACTAAGTGCAAATAATATTTTAAACTACAATCTAAATCAAAATGTCTTCTTAAGGATCAAACCCTTTGTACAAGTATAGAATGCGATACTAAATCAAAATCTATAAAAATCATGAGCTTCCTTATGAATTAAGAAATTTTATTCTAATTATGATTTTCAAAATCATAATTTTATTAATTAAATGAAATTAGCTAAAATTTATAAATTCACATGTGCGGGATATAGAAATTTAAAGTTCAAATTTTAATGTTTGAAAAATGGGATAAAGTTGAAATTAAAAAAAAATACAAAATCAATCTCAAAATTCAAACATAAAATTACTTAAAATTACAATACCCGCTGGGCTGACCTTATGTTGAATGCTTAAATTCAAGTGTATGAGGAGGATCTTTATAGGTTGCTTCGGTTTAGTCTTGGGGCGGATCAGAGTTTACAAAACCTAAAACCTATAATAAGAGTTTCAAATCTGAAATATTTGAGAAAGCTCATTAGTGATAGTAAATCTAATCTCTATTAGCGACTAAATAGAGTTGGCGAGATCTAAAGCTCTTAAACATATTCAAATTAATTAATTTTTCAATTCAAATCAAATAGATAAACTACTTAAATGGAATTCTATCATTAAAAATTAAATCAAACTCAATCCAATCTTTAATTATTTTTTGGGGTGATAAATTAAGAAAACTCTAGCTCACAAAGGAGCCAATGTCATTACAGTGTTCATTTCTTAATCTATTCTCGATGTGACCCAGTCCTCTGCATTAAAGGCTAGTGGGCTCCACAGATGAAGCGATCCGTAGTCCTCATGTGGTTTTTGGCCACCGACTCCATTATATGATGATCGTCATATATTTCCCAATGGCTCGCCCTTTGAGTTGTGAATCATAGGGTGTACTTGATAGCAAACATCCCTCATCGACTAATGTAGACTTAAGCTATCTCCTTGACAAATACCACCCCAGTCAAAGATTTCTTGGATGGCGTAACTTATTATGAGGATCCTTATTAGGTTGGGTTATCTCCTCTACTATGGTAGAGACCTGATGGCGAGATGATGCACATCATCATTCCCCAACAATCCAGTTTAAGCTAAAATGATGAATTTCATATCTTAAATTCTAAAACTCCATATCTTTCTACTATCTCATACGCATTAAGCGATCTAATGACTAGCCTTGTCGAAAGTTCTCTCTCACTTATTGAGAGGGTAATTAACTATAGGGGCTTCTATAAAACACTAGATCTAAAGTCCTCACCAAATGAGGCAAAATCTCAGGTAGTGTCTTCTACTATCTCATATGCCTTCTAAAATCACGACACTTTAAGTCACACTCTCCTCAATTCAATATCAAATAAATTATCGAGGTGGTGGTGAAGAGCCCCAATTCAGCTACTCCAGGGGACAAGATTCTATTTCCATCTTTGTAGTCATATATGTGCTATAGTAGCAATAAAATTTTTGAAAATTCAAAATAACAAAATGTTGATTTAAGTGTGTAATAAATTCAATATGATGCTCTTTGTAAAATGAATCATTGATTAGTATATCTTTATTACACCATTATTTTGTTCTGTAATGCCTCTGCATCTTGAAAGTATGGGGTGAAATAATAATTGCTATTACTAATCCCCATCTTTCACTTTTTAAAATGGATCTACAAAGCACACCTTTCACCATTCAACTAGGTCATGTGCGAATATCACTAAATGTTGTCATCAACACGGTGATGTCGGATTCAATTTGGTAGCTTTTTCTATAGGTTGCAACTCCTGAAGTACCCACCCATGGTACATTTGTTTGAGGCCATGCTAGAAGGCCTCAAGTTCGAACTCCTAGCAGGTACTAGTTCAACAACCAACCGTTGTGTTCTCAAAATAGAACTTCTTTTCAAAAGGATAGGCCAATATGAAGCCCCCATGATGAAAAGAACCATCAATGGGCAAACTATGTCTTTAATGTCTCATGGTACAGTTGCTCCATCGATTGAACCTTTTGTACCCAGAAAGCAAGATCATGAAGCCTCCTCATCAGAAGAATTAAAAAAGGGCGGTGAGGCTCAACATTTTGACTAGTGAACAACGATCTTGAGCGAGTATTCCCACCACAACAATTTTGACAATCGAAAGTGGGTAAAGAGAAATAACTCTACAAAAAATAAAGTAATTCTTCTGGAACCATACGTCAAGCTCCACCACCACAAAGGAGAGAGCACATCTGTCTAGTATATATAAAATTCTCAAAGTAGCTAAGAATAAAGGCCTAATGAAAAAAAGATTTTAGAGGCCTGTGGTGATGGAAAATACTGAAGCTACACCAAGAAAGTTGTCATCTCTTACGGTAACTAGTGTGAGCCCGTATTTGCATGGAGCATCAGTATGACACTTGGACCTCTGTCCAAGAATCCAAAAGAAAGGTCCTGAAAGGATAAGTAAATATGGAGGCCAAAGCCCGTGAAACTTTGAGTAATATAAGAGGTGTGACATCGATACATATACTCAAAATCTATCTCAAAATCAACTCATCAAAAGTGGATACCCAAAGAAGGGATATCAGCGATGAAAGATATGATGATCGACAGTGGAGAATCCTCTGATCCCATGGCGTCATTTCATACAATAAAAGGTTGATGTTGATCATGGTCCTTTAATAGAAAAGTAGTTGTTCATATTGAATGAGATTTTGGAAACATCGATCGAAAATTTTGTGCATGAAGAAAATAATGAAGAGGATTCTATGGAAGTAGAAGTTGTCATATAGTTAGAGATATAGATGAACTCCCGCTTCATTTGACAGCGAACTCAGAACTGAACGATTTCAACATTTATGAAGAAGAGTCTTCAAAGAAAATAAAGGATGGATCTTGATCTTTCTGAAGATGAAGAAGAAGAAGACCGAGAAGAAAGAGATCATGAGTGTAGTTTATATGGTTGAACCAGAAATGATCACTGGTACACACTTTATAATGATTGTCGTATTATAAATATCTCTACAAATACACAAGGAAGAAGTCAAGTTCTTCCCTGAATATGAAGCGAGGCATAAGAAATAGAAGAAGAGGAAGAGCCTATACTGATTGATGTCATGGTGCTAACTAGAGAGCAAAGAGAAATCATAAATGGAGGTCAAAAGGAGATTACATGATACCAAAATAAATAATATGATGGTACAAATGAACATCATGATGAAGATGTTGAAGAATAACACATCAAATGCAACACACTGTTTTGTCTACTAACCAACGCAACTAATAATACAACTATACCACCGACCATTATGGTTCTCAAATGCGGTACATGCTAATGAAGTGAGAAGAACTCATCTCCACTCGATTCAAAATCAAAATTTGCACACGAATAATGATTGCTCTAGAAACAATAATCAATGAAAGATAAAGGCTCATAGCCTCGAGCGAGGTTGAAAAGCTAGTGGTAGGGTCACCTTTGAATATGACCAAGTGTCGTACCCGAAAGTTTACTTAGTGCCAAAATTTAATACTTTTCAAACGATAATCCAAGCAACATCTAGCCTAATTTAAGGCTACTTGTAGTAACACAGGAAGGAACAATGCACTAATTTGTTTGTCAATTCATCAGTAGCCTAACCTGCTTTTGAATGGTACGCAAAAAATTTGAATGATTCAGTTAAAATATTTGCTAAATTAGAGATCATATTTGTAAAGAGGTTTTTAGTTCAATGAGAAAATCATAATTCGACCTTGCTAAAAGGAGAAAAGATGAGTCGGTGACAAAATTCATAAGTCGTTGGACTAAATGAAGTGAGCAACAATTGTAAGAAGAACATGCGATCCAATTGCTAATGGGCAATATGCATGATAAAATGGCACCATTTCTATGCATAGTGTCGATTAAACATTCAGACTTGCTTTCGATATGGTGGCTAAATTTAAAAGTTGAATACTAAGTTTGAAGTCTATCAGATAAAACAAGGAGAAACAAACCTTGGACTTAAGAAGAAGCGAAATTCATGTAAACTTCCTATAGCTCAAATGGAAAATGCGGGTGATATACAATGTGGATAAAGGAAAGCGTAGTACAATGATAATGGGTAAAAGCGGTTTATTCTAACCCATAGAAATTGGTATTATGAGGTAATGACAAACCTCGGACTTTTCTAAGTGGTGGGGAGCATCAAAACAAGCAACAACAAGATGATGAGAAAATGCGACCATGTCTTAAAAAAAAGATGAACAAAGAATATTCCTTTAAAAGGAGAATGTGGCTAAATTATTTGAGGTTGTCAAAGTCTGATTACAAAATTAAAAGGTGAAGATGCTTATTAAGTCAATTATCCAAACTATTGTCCATATCATGGATGATAGGTAATCTATTGAATATTATTATGTCTTCAAAGATTGGCTAGAAAAGAGTATCGGAGGTGAATTTACACTATCGGCGTGTTCTAGTCAATCCAAAAGAGAGTCTACAAGGATGATTCGTCCTCTTACGTATCATCTAAAAGTCAAACGAAGGAGAAATTAGTTCAAGCAAGAATGATAAACAATAGTCTCTAAAAGACATGAAAATCTTTGAAGCGACTAAAATATGTCCAGTGTTAGTGGAAATCACCACTTGAATATATATTGGACTTAAGAGATTCTAAACCAAGTATTTAGGCTTCACATTACGATAAAATGCCGTGCATGAGAAGCGGTCTACTAAATGCAAGCCTCGAAATCAAAGAAGCTAGCCAAAAGAAGATCAAGAAGAGAACTACAACTCAAAAGATCATCAACAATCTAGAGGAATATCACCCATTGACAAGCCATTTAGGCTTGAAGACTTCATGCCTAAACTTCATAGTGTTGAATCAGATGAAGAAGATAATGGTGAATCTTGTCCAGTAGAGACATGCTGAATTATCTGCGTGATGTCATATATTATTCAACATTAGTTACTCTGAAACAACAAAGGTAGTCGAGACTCGACCATCCTCTTGTCGGAAAAGCAAGAAGAGCGAGGAGCTAATGTCGAATTTTGTTTAATAACTCAACAAGACAATAATAGTTAGGATGAAGATCATGTTTTCATGATGAGAAGAGTCATACTCATCGATATCATCATTATGACACGTATGATGTTGAAAAATGAGTCTAGCCCTTTTGGCCAATCTTCCAGAATAAGAAGAGAACTTGAAGAAACTACCTCTTCAGAAGAATCTGAGCAAGATTAGGTGATTCAAGTTCAGTTGATAAGTGATAAAGTCTTACCACCTTCATCAAAGAAGGGATATGCAAATAAAGACAAAGATAAACAAATTGAAGTCACCAAAATATCATTCCAAGAAATCCTAGAATAAAGCCTAAATCGAGAGAAGATAGATTATAATATTTATCATATAGAAAGATCCAACAATTGAATGTATGCTCTCTTGATGTCAAAGACCTCCGAAATTTTGATACCGGCTCTCAAAGATCCGGAGAGTTATGAAGCTTACTTTGCTGAAAAATGCATAACAGAAGCATTGCAAACTCAAGATCTCCTAATAATCACATTCTAGGAAGGCCTTATGTTGTGAGCAGTGGATCATGTCGTCCTCTTTATGTTACTATAGAGGGTGATGGTATCTCGATTAGCCGAATATTGATTGATCTCGATTCTTCTATCAATCTTATGAGTTTAAAGGTGTTAAGAGGATTATCCTTTGGATATAACATCTTGGGAGAGATAAGTTGATGGTTCATGATTTCAATGAAAAGGGACAAAAAACTTTGGTTTCTTTTATTCTCTTTCTCAAGTTCAATGATTTATATCTGAAGCCAAGTTTCATATAATCTATGCCGATACATCATTTAGAACTCTCTTGGGTCATTGTACATGATTATGGCATGGTCCCATCAACTATGCATCAATTTATGAAGTATCACGAAGATGGAGAATAATTCAAAATTTGAAAACCTACAACCATTCTCGTCAATGCAAAGATCTATGAAGATACAAAATATTTCATCCTCAAAGAACTAGCTAAGCCTCTTGAAGCGGTAGCTTCCATAGAACTAAAGAAATTTCACAAAGTGAAAGAGTAGAAGCAAGAGGAAGAAAGAAGGCAATGCCGACTCTCCCTAAAGCACTCAATTTTGCACCTAAGTCAAGCAAATAAGTTCCTCATTTGAGAAGTGACACGAGAAGAGGAGATATCCTGTCAAACTAAGGAAACTTATAAGCTTTCAAGAAAGGTAGAGTATGAAATAAGTGATTCTAATTGGACTATGATTTTGAATCTTTTCATGGAAATAGAGTTCAAATGGCTGCATCAAGGAGAATAGCTCACTTGGCAGAGTCAGATGACTCACTCAAAATTATACCCATCCCTTAGCAATGCTTCAAAGAAATCAGTCCACTGGAGGTTCATAATATTGAAGAATTGATAACATTCTATGTGCCGCCATTGAGTGAGAGTGGCAGAATAGGAACTCTATTTTACAAATCTGAAGAGTCTTAGCCTCAAGATTTTGAGCGACCTACTCAACATAAAATTTGATGAGATAGTCAATAAGAATACCAATATACTATCAGTAGAAGTTGCAAAGTATGATGCATAAGCTTGGAATTCATATTGGAACTACTAAACATAGGACTCAATTCTTTAACAAGATGTGGAGCCAAAGAAGTCCTCAAGCATCTCAAGAGTGATAACTTTACCACTAAAGGTCTAGGGTTCATCCACAAATCTCATAAAGATAGAGCTTATTATAATATAATAGAAGCTGGATAGAAACTCTTAGTGATGAAGAAGATAATTCCCATGAAATTCTTCTTAAAAATGATGAAGAAGTGAAGCCAAGCCCCTTTGAAGAACTCAAAGATGGTGAACAAATAACTACTAGGAATGAACTTAAAGAAGTCAACCTAGGAGCTGAGAATGATCCCCATCCATCTTTTCTGCCCTTCACTGATAAGAAAGTTGAGGAGCTAAAATAATATTTTGTAAATTCAAGGATTGCTTTGCTGGACATATTAAATGCGCTTATCCTAATGTAGTAATTCATAAACTAGCTATTAAACCGGATCAGAAACCTATTAAACAAGCTCTAGATGATGAGATTGAAGAATAGGTAATTGCATAAATATCAAGTGCTTCATTAGAGAAGAATATACTGATTGGATAGCATTATCTAGTTAGGGAAGAATGGCCAAATCGTCTGCATTGACTTGGATTTAAATAAGGCATGCCAAAAGATGACTTTTGCTTAATAACTACTTTGGACAACACCTCCAACTGACATATTTTTTATTTATGGGCCGGATAAAGTACAACCAAATCAAATTGGCGAGGATGAAAAATGTACATCATTAACTCTATTGGCATATATTGCTACATGGTCATGCCTTTGGCCAAAAAATGGAGCTAAATACTAAGAGCCATGACATGTATTTTTTGATGAGTTGATTCATCAAAAAGTGGAATGTTATGTGGATGATCTGGTGATGAAGAGCTTAAACTGTGATAACCACTTCGAAGACTTGAGAATTGTATTGGAAAGAATTAGAAAATATGATCTCAAGATGAATCCTCTAAAATGTGCATTAGAGATATTCTCAAAAATTCACATACATTATATGTCATTGAGGTATTGAAATCGATCCTGCCAAAATCAAGGCAATCGTGGAGATGCCTCCACCGAAGAGTTTGCGTCAACTCCATTCTTTATAAGGACATCTCGCATTCATCCGTTGATTTATATCAAATTTATTAGGACGTTGTCAACCGTTTGCAAGGTTAATGAAGAAGGATGCTCTATTCAAGTGGGACAAGGAGTGTCAAGAAGTCTTCAATAGATTAAAAATACTTATTAAATCCACCAATCTTGGCGGTTTATTCGGAAGCTCATTCTATACACACATTAGAAGAGTCTCGGGTATTATTAGCACAATACAATGAAGAAAACAAAGAAAATGCTCTTTATTATTAAAGCGAAGGATTGGAGCAATGAGATACTCTCTCAAAGAAGCACTTTTTAGCATGGATCTTTTGCAATCCAAAGCTCCATCATTATATGTTATCTTATAAGATTACCCTCATCTCGAGGATCAATCCATTGAAGTACTTGATGACAAGACTAGCGTTGAATTCAGCAAGATGGGCGATTGCTTTTACAATTCGATATCACATATGTTTTGCAGAAAGCAGTGAAGGGACAAGTCTTAGTAGATTTTCTAGCTGCACATCCCATCCTTGCGGACTCTTCTCTTAATGATGATTTGCCCGATGAGCAAATTATGTTCATTCATGAAAGAGAAAAATCACAAATTTGGGAAATGTACTTTGATGGAGCCTCATCGATCAAACAAGTCCAACATCTAAATTTTCCAAGAGCAGCGAGATGACATCATCTTCATAACACAAGAAGGGAGATAATGAGATGATCATATGGATTGATCGAGCCAAGAACTAATAATGAAGCTGAATATGAAGTATTAGTAGCAGGTCTGGAAGAAGCTATTTTCATAGGCATTCAAAACTTGCATATTTTTGGTGATTCTCAGCTTATTATAAATCAGGTACTTGGAATCTATAAAATTAACAATCTTGAGTTAGCTTTCTATCATAAGCGAGTTCTTGAGCTTATGAAGCAGATACCAAATATGACATTAACTGAGTCTCAATCCGAATAGTAAAACTATTGCTTGGCAAAATTAACTAAGAAAATGACAAGTATGAATGGTGATTATGTCATGATCATATTTACTCAATGAGTTCTAGAGCAATAAAGTATCAATCCCGTAGGTAGCGGGTTACCAAATTTGGGATCATTCGTTGCTCATACTCTTCAAAATCAACAAGAAGTTGTACTAAAGCTAAGAATGGAATTGCTTTAGGAAGCGGTTGAAACCTTTGTTGTAGAAGAGTCATGTGATTGGAGGCAAGCCTTCATCACTACTTTAAAGAAGGCAAATTACCAAGTAATAAATCACTAGCGACTCAAATCGAAGAAGGAACGTATGCTTTCATCAATAATACTCTATATCTTAGATCCTTTGAACAAATGTGGCTACGATGCCTAGGTGTAAATGAAGCTAGCAAAGTGATGGTTGAAGTTCATGAAGGACTTTGTGGTGCACATTAATCAGGTCCCAAGATGACAATAAAATTAAAAAGAATGGACTATTATTGGACATCTATGGTGAGAGGCATTAATCATGCTAAGAAGTGTCATGAGTGTCAAGTACATGGGAATCTCATCCATCAACCTCCAAATTCATTACACCCAACAATAACATCCTGGCCATTTGAATGTTAGGGTACAGATGTAATTGGACCAATTGATCCACCATTGACTCCACGCGCTTCATCTAGCGGGATTATTTCTTTAAAATGGGCGATGCTACTCCATTTAAAGTTCTGGCGGAGTGATCAACTTCTTGCATAATATAGTATAGATTTGGAGTGCCATGAATAATTTTGATAATGGCATAGCTTTCAAAAGTGCAAAGATTTATAGATTCGATCAACACAAAATTGATTGGCGATACTCTTCAATATATAATCCAAGAGCAAATAGTTTGGTAGAGGCCTTCAGACATTAGTCAAACTACTCAAGAAGATTCTCACTAAAAATCATACCAAGCTAATAAAGGCTCTATGGGCATATCAATTACAAGATGCTAACTAAAGCCACTCCTTATTCATTAGTATTTAGAACTGAAGCAGATCTTTCACTCGAAGTTGAGTTGCCTTCCCTTCGAGTAGTCATCCAATACAGTCTAACTGAAGATCAAAATGTTCGTCTGAGAATAGAGGAACTCGACGTGCTTGATGAAATTAGATTGCAAGCTCATCAAAATCTAGATGTCTATCGAGAAAAGATGTCCAGGACTTTTGACCATACGGTGTGGCCCTGAACAATCCAAAAAGGAGAATTAGTTCTGGTGCTGAGAAGACCAATTATCCCCAATCAAAAATTCAGTGGCAAATTTGATCCTAACTAGGAAGACCCTTTTGTCATTGAAAAGGTATACCAAGGAGGGGCATACCAACTCATCGACTTAAAGGGTGAAAGACTAATGCCATCAATTAATGGTCGATACTTGAAAAAATACTATACTTGACCACATTCTCGAGGTACAATAGAAATCCCCCTGCAAGACAAATGTCATTTTTTTAGTATATCTATTTAGGTTGAAATCATGCTTCATCTTGAGATCCCTAAATAAGCATACTCCAAATGAAGAACTTTTTGTGAAAATTCTCTATTACAGGGTATTTTTAGATTTTTATATATAGATGAAATCAATGTTGTATGTTAAAATCCCCTTTAGAGTACATCAATTCAAATATATATATATATTTGTATATTTTCATCTTAAAAATTCTCCTAAATGTACTTTAGAATTCCCCCTGCAAGATAGGAGGTATTTTTTTAGTTTATATTAAGTTTATCCGAGTTGACATGCCATAAGATGAGATCCTCAAAATATTCTAATTCGGGTTAACATCGAGCATTATGCTGAAATCCCTGAATATATCTATAATTATCATTGTTAAGTTGCAAAGTTTTGCAGAAACAAAAAGAATTTATTTCTACGCATGAAAAGACAACCCTAAATATCAAGAAATTTATTTCCCAGATTTGCCAAATTAAGTCAGAAGAACTCCCGATTTTAGAAGCTTCAATTAACTGAGTTGGAGAAACATCAACCTCTACATCACGAGGTCTAAGACACGATGGGTTCTAAAGGTCATACTCAAGCCCACAAATGGTGAGTTCGACACTCTCCTCACTCAACAAGTAGCAAGAAAAGGTCGCAGTGAATGAGCTCTCGTTACGGTCGATGGCAAAACCACCAACTACTCAAGACTCGAGTAAGTTCTAAAGGTCAAACTCAACAAGCCCAAATATGGATGAGTAGCTGACGCTCTCCTCACTCAGCAAGCCATAAGAAAAGGCTGTAGTGAAAGAGCCCTTGCTAGTCAGTTTAATGACGATAGTTGTTCAATCTCAAACTAGATCTAGCTTAGTATTTATAAGCAACCAGGATCTAAGAGATCTTTCTACTTGATCGATAGATCAAAGAAATTTGAGAAAATACTCAATTCAGAGCTACCTCAAATCAATCTATATATTGCCCGCAAGGTGATATCTCAATTTATTCTCAAATGTTTTGATCAAGCTCAAAGAACAAATCAAAGCCTATCTCCTCTTCAAGTCCATCAAAGCAGAAAGCACAGGATCGAGGAAGCAATTCCATAGTTCATACAAAGCCGATGGCCGAACTAAAAAAATTTCATGGTTATTCAGTCTGTTAAAGCACATGTTGCTAGACTGATAACTCAACATTGACCCTATATAAGCCGGAAGGCTGAGTCATCTGTATGTACCCTCCAACGAATCCATCAAAGTAGTAAGCATAGGGTTCATGGCGTACAGACACTTCCTGACAAGTTAATATGGACAAATCAGGCCAATCCTTCATCAAGTCCGTCAAGCTTAAAGCTAAGATAGAAGGAATTTCAAATCCAACCAAGCACGGATAAACCAATTCCTTAGTGGAATCATTCATCAAAACAAATAAAATAATTCCTCCATCAAACCCAACCAAGCATGAAACTAGGGATAGAGGAAACTCAAATCTGCAAGAACATAAAAGAAAGAGATATTCAACAAAGCCATTGAAGAAGATAGTAGATGGTGTAAGAGCTCTTATCAATCTGACAAGTCGATTCGAATCAAGCCCCTCATTTAGCATATCACGAATAAAAGCATATTAATGACAAATCCGTCAAAGCTCCCTAAGCTATTGCGAGCTAAAATGATCCAAGCTCGTGGCCCCAAATTGTCAACCATTTTTAGATGTGACTCATGCATGTCACATTTATTGGGGGCATTTGTTGACCTCAACATATGTGTCATAAATCTAGAAAATCCCACAAGTCAAATTCGATGGACTTCGAAGGTGACAGTGCGCAAATTGAGGCTCAAAATACACTGGACGTCCCTAAAAATGGTCAAAATGATTTCTGATCAACGAATGAACTTCTCCATCATGTTCAGAACATTGAAATTGGTCAGGATATAAATATTGTACGACTTGATGATCAACCGATCAAGCGTTGAAGTCTTCAACGCACCTGCACGCATATCGAGATCAGGAAGCTACGATAATGTCTGAACAACCTCCATTCATAAAATTGATCATGTTGTTAGCTTCAAAACATAAAAATCTATCAAATGAGACTATCCGTGCTCAATTCAGATGAGTCTGTGTAAATGTCGAGTGATTTGAAGTGACAATGCATAAATTGGGGCTGAAATGCACAGGATGTCATCGAAATCAACTCAAATGACCTTCGATCGATGAAGACTTTACCATCATGTTTGAAACATCAAAGCGGTCGAATATAAATATTGTATGACTTGATGATCAACCATTAAGTGAGTCATTGTCAGCGTCTACATGCATATCAAGGTCAGGAGGCATCGATGAGGATCAAACGACCTCTGTTCATGAAATTGATCATGTCGTTGGCTTTGAAATACTGAAATCTATCAAGTAAGACTATTCACACTCAATTTGGATGATTCTGTACAAAAATCGAGTGGTCGAAAGCAGTTATGCGCATTTTGAGCTTAAATTGACCCAATTTGACGTCAACTTGAACCAAATGGCCTTCAATCGCAAAATAGACTGCGCCATTGCGTTCAGAACAACAAAATTACCTTAAATTAATATATATTGACTATGTATGTTTACCAGCATAAAATCCACATTAAAACCCTTTAATAAATTTAAATAGAAATTCCTAAATTACCCCCATGCTCAGGGTTTCCCCTATTTTAGTTTTTGAAAAACTCAAATAAAAATAAAGAAAAGGAACTACCCACTCACCATACCCTCCCCATTCTCTGTTTCTCTCTCCTGTGACCCTCTCGTCGAGAAGAAAAGATAGGTAAAAATCTCCTCCATGGTCTTAATTTTCGGTCGATCCGCCCACGGTAATCGCATGTCGTTGCGAACACCGAACATTCTGCACTCCTCCAGCCCACTCACCCAGTCAGCCACTGCCGTTCCCGCTCCTCCAGCATTGTCATTCCCGACCGTGTGACCCGAAACCGTTCCATGGCCTGTCCCACACCCATGACCCGCACTGCCCGGTGCCTCCTCGACTGCTCCCTGAAATTCAACCATGATCTCCCGACCCTCATGGGCCGCACCAACCAGCCTCTAGCCAATGCACCAAGCCAGAATGACCATTTCCTCTGACTTCTCGACCCTCCACTGATGCCATATACGCTGCGCGTTGTCGATACTCCCAATCCAAGCTGATCACTGCGTTCAGCAGCCTCACCCACTGCCGACTCACGACCCATTCTACCCATTGGCTGCCTTCCTGACCCCAAAACCGGACCCAACCCTCATTTAAGCAAAATAGGAAGAACATCATCAGAGGTGA
This sequence comes from Cymbidium sinense, assembly GCA_021442155.1. NCBI lineage: Eukaryota > Viridiplantae > Streptophyta > Magnoliopsida > Asparagales > Orchidaceae > Cymbidium > Cymbidium sinense. The sequence goes on along the minus strand of CM038229.1, from coordinate 4,974,813 downwards.
ATTCTTCTTTCGGTTTTATTGCCTCGATTTAGTCTATTTTTGCTTTTCCATCGGAAGAACATCGTTAAGGCGGTCTTATTCGATTTCGTCATTACTCCCCATAACCCTTCAATTTTTTCGCTCGGGAAGAACATCATCAAAACAAATTCTTCTTTCGATTTTCAAATCACATTCGCTTTAGCCTTCCTTCCTTACCAAAGCGGGAAGAACATCATCAAGAGGTGAATTCTTCTTTCAATTTCTGGCATTGCACTCCATGCCTTACATTCTCAATCGCATACCTAACCTCGTTTCTTTGCTGAGCATTGCAGCGCACCGAAAAATGGGTCAGAACATGTGGGATCTATGAATGTGAATATATATATATATATATCTCATTTCTCTCGGGTTGGAGACCTCATGCTCAAGAGACGATGAGATGAAAAAAATAAGTGGTGTCATAAGACAGTTCATATGCTCACAGTGCAAGGTAAACACTTGTTAGATGTCGCTCCCCACAGGCAATCTTTTAAAAATTTCTAGACTTAGAAAAAAAGAGAATAAATATATATTGCATTGTATCTTCTTCCCAGAAGGCCTCTGCTCAAGAGTGGGCGAGAGATAAATAATTCTTGGTGTCCAAGACCACTCCTTCACAGAGGATGTCAAGCAAACACCATCTGACCCACTTTAGGAATGATCTTCTGCCAAATTATGTCAAATCTTTTGACTTAGAAAAAATGGGAGAGTGAAATGAGCTAATTTAAGAACGCTAAGTAGGAAAACCTGTAGCTAATTTTAAACTAAAAGTATCAAATAAGAAAAAAAGGGGAGGGAGCACTTAAAGAAAATTTTGGAAGGAATAGAACATTCATTTAAAATCTAAGTGAAATTTGGGGGAGGCTAATATTAAACTCTCAAACTCTAATTGCAATTCTCTATGGCTTAAATTGACGTGGAAAAGTGAGTTCACTTTTCTTGTAAAGTCCTCAAAATTAAGCAAGCTTTAATTGGAATTTGGGGACTAATCTAAACTCATAACAAACTTGCAATAAACTCGATTCTAAGGATAAATCAAATTGGGTTTATTATTCTTATACAAATATGGAGGTGATTACTATGCTAGTTAATAAGCATGAGTAGGGCTAAATCAACAAACACTGTATCTGTATAACTTATCAAAAGTGATTTAAATTGAGCATAATCAAGTGGGGAGAATTACAAAAACTCAACAAGTAAACTAAGTGCAAATAATATTTTAAACTATAATCTAAATCAAAATATCTTCTTCGTCACCGGATCTACAACCCTTTGTACAAGCAGACAGAAGGAGATATTAAATAAAAATCTACAAAAATTATAGAGCTTCATTCTATCGAATTAAGGAATTTCATTCTAATTATGATTTTCAAAATTAATGATTTCATTAATTAGATGAAATTAACTAAGCTATAAATTCTTGCATATTGACATAGAAATTTAAAGTGCAAATTTTAATGTGAAAAATCTTGACTAAAGTTAGAATTAAATAAAAATATAAAATCAATCTCATAATTCAAACATAAAATTACCAAATTATAATACACTTGGGCATATCTTTGAATCTTTGAAATTCAAGTGTTTGAAGATCTTTGCGTGGGTTGCTTCCTGATTTAGTCTTAGGACTGGATCCGGGTTAACAAAACCTAAAAACTATAATAAGAGTTTCAAATTGAAATATCGGCGGTATGTCACGTGTTAGATCTAATCCTCATTGTCTAAATAGAGTTGACTGGATCTAAAGCTCTCAAATATATTCAAATTAATCAATTTTTTCAACTCAAATCAAATATCAATCAGAAACTACTTAAATGGAATTCTATCATTAAAAACTTAAATCAAACTCAATCTATCCACCTTAACTTATCGGTGACAAATTAAGAAAACTTTAGCTCACAAGCCGTCAAATCAAGTATTCTAATGTTCACTCTCAATCAATCTCTCTTGCAGGATGTAGCGTGTCCTCTAACTATGGCTTGGCCATTCCAGATGAAACAATCTCACCAAGTCCTCATCAGTGGTTTGGCTAGTGACTCCATTATATTACGATTTATATATCTATGTTCTCCATTGACTCCCTTTGGGATGTGAATCATAGGGTATACTTGATACAAACAACCTCTGTCGGTAGGTAAAAAAGCTTATCTCCTTAAACAAACACTACCCAGTTTACAAGATTTCTTGAATGCGTAACCATATGTTGTTGATGAGGATCCTTACGTCAGTTAGGTTGACTACCTCCTCATTCTAAAAGACTAGGAACGATGGCCGGGATGGAACCATGGGATAGGTAGATCATCATTCCCAACCATCCGGTTTAAGCTAAAATGATGAATTTCATATCTTAAATATTAAAACTCCATATGTTCTTTCTATACACTACCCATTAAGCGATCTAATGACTTTGAAAGTTTTCTCTCACTTGAGGAGTAATTAACTATGGGGCTTGCACCTAGGAAACACAGAACCAGATCTAAAGTCCTCACTAAATGAGAGTGAAATCTCCCAGGTAGTGTCTATCTACTATCTCATCGCCCACGAAAATTACGACACTTTAAGTCACACTCCACCAATTCAATATCAAATAAATTGTCAGAGGTCGGTGGCGAATTTTCGGAGCCCACAATATTGTAGTTAATATAAGTGGTATTGATTAGAGTGAAGAATTAGATGACAAAAAAAGCATAGTCAGATGTATATTCTTGATAAGATTGAGATATGGCTTTCACAACGACATCAAAGAAGCAATATGTATTTGACTTGTGAAGTTCAATATGTTAGTTCAATTTTACGTATTTATCATGCTATCATTGAAAGGATTATTTTTATTTTTTTATTTTTTTATCAAAAGAAGACCACAAAGGCATGTATTGATATAAATATCATTGTTTATATTAACAAATTTTTTTTAATTTTTATAATAGAAACAAGCACACATACACTTGCTATCACTACATAAAGAGAATGTGTTGCAAGAAAGAATATGAAGTTGAAGTAAGTGATACCTCAAGATCTAGTGATGAATATTTTTATACAGTCACACAAGTACAAATATTTATTTCATGTTATGAAGCATTTTAAGAGTAATAAATCCAGTTCAAGGGATAGTTTCAGAACAATAAATAAATAATTAATTGATTGTTGGTTGAAGTCTCTAAATTTTTCATGTGGTTGATAGAAACCTCTCATTTATGGAGTAAAAAATAAAGATTTTAATTAATCTTAGAAGTTGATAGAGAAATTCACATTTAATGCTATATCTAAAATTCTTTATCATGTCTTCTAAATAGAGTTCTTCTTCCATTATTATGCTTCAACTCAAAGCCTAAAATCAAAACAATGCCTCTTCCATCCACAATATCTTCCCCATCTTATTTCTTCCACAATATCTTCATTCCAACACCTGATAGTTCCTCATATTTGATCTCCTCCAACACTAAAGACTTACCAATGGCCAACTATCAAAAATAATTTTTTTAAAGTGTGAGAAATATAAACTAATAAATCCATTATTATTATTATTATTATTATTATTATTATTATTATTATTATTATTATTCACACATAAATTTGCATCCTCCATTTATTTGTTATAATATCAAAGTATTAGTGGGAACTCCAATAGCCAACCATTGGCAAGCATAGATTACATCATAGAAAATCACCAAGGCAAGCAAAGTAGCTAAGTAGTCAGACTATAATAAAAATAATTAGGTTAAAACATGTTGAACTTGCTAGTTGCAAGCTTCTTGGAAAGGCATTAGTAGAAAACCCACCCAAGATCTCTATGAATATATATATAATTGTGTATGAAATTTATATAAATCATATATAAATCTTTAATATTTCATCTATAATACCTCTATATATGGTATTTTAAAAACGTGAAATATATTTTGTTAAGTATAAAAAAAAATATATATATATATATATAAATATTAAATTTTAGGTATCAGATTTATAAATAAATAATAATTATATGATATGTATATAGATCTATTCTTTTTTCTGTGAATTAATAAAAAAAATAGATTTAATTAGGCATCCCATATTTAAATTTAAAATAAAAGGTTGATTTAAATGGATTTATTTTTATTAAATTACTTATTAAATCATTTATGTCTCCATCAGAACCATCGAAACCCATTTTAAGAAAATGGATGGAAGTATTAAGATTTGTTAAATTAATTCCTTTTGCATTATTATAAATAAATAAATACCTAAGATAGTATATATATATATCACAGTTATTACAACACAAATTAAGGAAATATGCATAAAATCAGGACATATGATATGTTGAATAATTACACATAAAATATATTTAAAATATATTAAAATTTAATAATTTTAAGTTTACAATTATTAAAATATTTATAAAAGTACACACACATAAATATATTCATCATAAGTTATTTTAAATATTTATAAAAATAATTATCATCATAAAATATATTTTAATTTAAATAAAAATATAAATAAAATAAAATAATAAATAATAAATAAAATTCATCTCAAGCGGCCCTGTGTCGGAAAGAATGGTGAAAAACAAAACATTAGTTGATTGTTTCCTTAACAATCATCTCGAATGAATTATCATAAGGTTCCATTCAACCAATCAAAAAAAAAAATAAAATTACAATATAAAATAATTAGAAATTAAATTTAATTTTGTCTCCCTTCACATTTGTCATATATTGCCTTTTTTATTCAAAAAAAAAAGATGACACGTGAGGTGGTCAAATCAAGCGGCCAAGATCATCTCACATTCTCGATCTTGAACTATCCACAATCCCACCACCACACATGCCTTCCACCTCGGCCGCGTAATGCGGATATTCGTCTCCATGCCGTGGCGGCTCACCGTTGCTAACGGACTCAAACCCAACCATCCAAAGCGCCGTTAGTTTATTCGACTATTAGTTTTGATTATATTAATTATCATACATTCTAAAGGCAAGCGGTGCTAGGGGATTGGCGAAAAGCTCTGCGACACATAGGCTTGTTGCCATGTGTCACCTCCACCAATGGCTCCATTTGGGTCCAATCGATTAAGTAGATTGTCATCAAGTGTGTTTTTAGCGAAATTATGAAGTGGATGGATCTGGTAGAAGTGATTTTGAGGAATTTTCAAGCGGATTTTGAAAATAAATGAATTTTTTTTAATTAATATTGTCATAATTCAAAGAAATAAAATTCTATAGGTAAAATATGAGTGTTTTGATATAATATGAATTTTTAAACATATTTAAAAATATATAAAATTAAATTTTAGTATTATTAGATATATAAAATTAATTTTTTTAATAGTTTAAAAATAAATAAATACTAGATAAATATATATATATATAAATATATAATATATATTAATATAAATATACAATTTTAAAATAAATTTCTAAAATTTTTTATTTATTTTATTATGTAAGTTATGTTTTATAAACATTAATAAGTTTATTTGCATAAACCACAAATTTCAGTATAAAAAATATAATGATGAAACGTAAAGCACAAATCTCGAAATAACAAAAGAATAATGATTAAATTTTATTATTTAAATTTCAGTTGTAAGGAATTTTCACAAGATTTCTCTATCAAAACTAGCAAAATAATAATAATAATAGAAATAATAAAGAAAATATTATCCATGATGAAAAAATATTTTTTTAATTAAAATGCATAATTTTATATTTTAAATTATTTCAATTTAAGTGCAATCATATAAAATTTTATTTTTCGTAAATTTTTTTAAAAAATTAAAGAATAAATTTTTATTAAATTTAAGATTTATTTGTGACAAATGAAGCTATATGAAAAAATAATAATGGTGCTAAAAAAAATCTATTATAGAAAGAAATTATGTTGATGATATATAATTTTTTTTTATTTTTGAAAAATCAAATTATAGCTTTTTAATTGTCATTATAGTTAATTAGATCAGATTAAAAATATAAAATTTTAGAATAAAATTTTCAAAATATAACTAAATTATATTTAAAATGTAACATTCTAAATTACATTGAGTTGCAATCAAAGTGAAGTAGTCGTACCTTTTTATCGCAAACACGTGATAAGGAATCCATAAAAAATTTCGGTGGAAGGCGTGCATGGCGAGATAGCCATAGGAGCAGCGTCAAAATATCTGTTAAAAAATAAAATAAAATTATAAATAATTGAAGTAATATTGATTTATATTTCATGTAAAATAAATTATAAGTAAGAGTATGTATTTCATATTAAATCAAATTAAAAACATTAATAGTTAGGAAAAAATCGAATAGAATTGTAAAAAAAAATTATTTTATTCCATTAGATTTTAAATTCACAGTATTAAAAAAATTGAATTTTGATAATTCAAAGACTGAAATTAAATCATAATATAAGAAAAAAATGGAAAATCAAATTAAA
>CM038229.1:4897784-4968287 GCA_021442155.1 Cymbidium sinense | reverse complement strand
TTTATAATTTTTATATATCCTTCTAAGAAAAGAGGATGAGCCAATATTAGAATATATATATATATATGAGAGAGAAAGTAGCAAAGATTGAAAAAATAAATTGTGAAAGGGATCAAAGGGAAAGAAATGAAGATGGGTTACGGATTTGCGGGAAGGGCTGCAGGATGGGAAGGAGGTTTGCTAGCTGGCGGGCCGTGGGCTGGAGGGCCGGGCCGGATGGTTTGAAGGGCTATGGCCGGCGGTTTTGCGGCAGCGGGAGAGGAGATTTCCGGTTTCGCGGCTGAAACGGCGGACCGGCGGCAGCAACGTCGGCGGACTGGCGCAGCGGTGGGATCGCGGGACAGCGCGGGCTTGGTCCGCGGGCTGGGCGTGGAGCGTGGGAGGCGAAGCGGGCCGCGGGCGGAGTCGGCGAGTCGCGGGCTGCGCCGGTCGACGGGTCGGGTTGCAAGGCTGCAGGCAGGTCGGCAGGTCCCTCGCAGGTGCAGGCCGCAGTGGATCGCTGGTCCGAGCAGCAGGCGCGACAGCAGTCGCGCAGGTGCGCACGGCTGCAGTTTCAGGCCAGGAACAGCGGATTGGAGTGATGGTGGGTCGCAATGGACGTTGCCAGCGGAAGACGGGCCGGAACGGAGGAAAATGTAGTGGGGGAGAATTTACCTATTTTTTCTTGTTTCGTTTCCGACGTGAGAGGGATGCTGGAGAGAGAGAGAGGAGAGTGGCAGAGAATGAGGAGGGAGAGAGTGAGGAGGAAAATGAGAGGGTAATAGTTTTCAGTTTTTTTTTTAATTTATTTTTTTTGGCAGTTTTTTCAGAAAACTAAAAATAGGAGGAGGTTGAGCATATATGATAATTTAATCATTTTTTAAATAATTTTAAATATATTAATGTGAATTTCATGCCGATAAATACACATAGTCATTATATATATCAATTTAAGGTAATTACGATGTTACGAAATGATAGCGATCGTTTTATGATCGGGCCGTTTGGTTCGAGCGATGTTGAGTCAATTTCACTCAAAATGTCATTTGCTTTTTTTCGCATGACTCATCCGGTGGTGCAAATAGTCTCACTTGATAGATTTGGCGTTTCAAGAGAATGACTTGATCAATTTAGCGAGCGAGGTCGTTTGATCCGTCGTGCCTCGCGATATCGTCTGAAGTCGTTGGCTCAGCGCTTGATCAGTTGATTATCATGTCATGCAATATTTACATCTTGACCAATTTCGACGTTCTGAATGCGATGACGAAGTCTGTTCATCGATCGGAGGTCATTTGAGTTGATTTCGGTGGCGTCCTGTGCATTTCAGCCTCGATTTGCGCACTGTCACTTCAAACCACTCGACATTTGCACAGACTCGTCTAAATTAAGCGCGTACTGTCTCATTTGATAGATTTTGATGTTTTGAAGCTAACGATTCGATCAATTTTATGAACGAAGGTTGTTTTTTCATCGTCGTGGCTTCCCGACTTCGACATGTGCGTTGACACATTTATAGCTCGAGCGCTTAATCGATTGATCGTTAGATTTTGCAATATTTATATATTGATCAATTTCGATGTTTTGAACTCGACGGTGAAGTCCGTTCGATCTTTCGACCATTTTGATGGCGTCGGTATATTTTGAGCCTCAATTTACCTTGTTTCCTCCGAAATTTGACTTGTGGTCTTCGATTTATGACACATATGTGGAGGTCAACATTGTAGATCTTATAAGAGAGAGATCGTTAATGGAGGAGAAGCGTTGTGGGAAGGTTGCCAATGGCCAAAATTATCCCACATATGTTTTTTTTTTTTTTTTTGTGACGGTCAACGCCATCCATTCCTTCCACGTGTCTCCTTCCAACTAAAAACTGAGATGCCGTTAACGATTGTGTTTTCTTGACTTTCGATTTTTGTTAATTTTTTTTTTCAATTTGGGATGGAGAAGAAGAGGAGAGAACTTTTCTATTAAATTGTTGTCACTATTTGTTTCATTTTATATTGAACTAATCATTAGATTTTATGCTTTTTTATGATATTAATTAATTTATATTGATTTATCCTTTTAAAATTTATAATTCAAGTATGGATTTCAAGTTAAAGCATATATTCAATCAAATTAAGCGACTCAACGGATAAGTCTAATAACACTAGATTGCGGCGATAATTGGCGGCGGTGACCGATGCGTGGTTGGCGGCCGGTAGGGGTGGTCGCAACTCGCGATAGTCGATGGTGGCGGCGCGTCGGTAGTCGAGGATGACACGATGGTGGTGGCAGAAGCCGGCGATGGTCGTGGCGGTGGCCAAACAAGTGGCGGCCAGTGAAAGCAGCGGCAATGGCGATGTAGTCGGCAGTGTGGCCAGCGTGTCGCGAGGATGACCGGCGATAATGGTGGTGGCGGAGATTACCAGCCATGATCGGCGGTTTTCTTTGACTATCGGTTGTTTGTAAAGTATGACTCAATTAACACAACATGGAAGATGTTGGATTGAATCGAGGGTTTTGACTATCGAGGTTGTTTGTCGAGTTGATGACATTAACTTGTATGGAAGAGGTGGAATGGAATCGGCGAAATTTTGACCTATCAGAGGTTGTTTGTTAGAGTTTTGCTCGATGGCTTAACTATCTGAAAGAGGTTGAATTGAATCCGCTGAGGATTTTTGACCCATTCGAGATTGTTTGTCAGAGTGTTACCCGATGACGTTAACTTGTATGGAAGAGGTTGAATTGAATCCGCTGAAGATTTTTGACATATCCGAGGTTGTTTGTCAAAGTATGAATCGATGATGTTAACATGTGGAAGAGGTTGAATTGAATCCGAGATTTTGACCTATTGAGTTTGTGAGAGTGTTACCCGATGGCGTTAACTGAAGAGGTTGAATTAATCCGAGATTTTGACCTATCGAGGTTGTTTGTCGGTGTTACCGATGGCGTTAACTGTATGGAAGAAGATTGAATTAATCTGGCGAGGATTTTGACCTATCCGAGGTTGTTTGTCGGTGTTATCCGATGGCGTTAACACATGGAAGAGGTCAATTGAATCCGCTATTTTAACCTATCTAAGGTTGTTTGTCGGTGTTATCCAGATGATGTTAACTGTATGGAAGAGATCGAATTGAATCCAGGATTTTGACTATCCTGTCGAGTGTTTTGGATGGCGTTAACCTGTGTGAAAAAGGTTATGAGAAGTCCACCAAGGACCTTTTAACCTATCCTAGGTTGTTCATCAGAGTCTTTGCTTGATGGCGTTAACCTGCATGGAGTAGGTCGTTTTGATCTATCGAGGTTGTTTGTAGTCTTTGCTCGATGGCGTTAACTGTATGGAAGAGATCGAATTGAATCCGAGAATTTTGACCCATCCAGGTTGTTTGTCAAACTATTACTTGATGATGTTAACCTATATGGAAGAGGTTGAATGGAATCCGCTAAGGATTTTTGATCTATCCGAGATTGTTTGTCAGAGTCTTTGCTCGATGACGTTAACCTGTATGGAAAAGATCGAATTGAATCCGCTGAGAATTTTTGACCCATCTGAGGTTGTTTCTCAAAGTATTACTTGATGACGTTAACCTGTATGGAAGAGGTCAAATCAAAACATCCGTTTGTAGTTGTAGCCAAAGATGCTCCTTAACCTTGGTATTTTTCATTGGTATTGCTGACTTGCTTCTCTAACTGATAATTAATTAGATATCTAGAATATTGATTTAGATAATCTTTTGAGATTAAGAGTTGCCCCCCAGTTTCTGACAAAATCTGAAAGAACGAAGTTTGACGAATCTTCATTTTTCGCTTGCGCTCTTTAAAAGCTTGAAATACTCCACCTCGATGGTGGTTTTGATCTTATTGGGAAACTTGGTCGTCATACAAGATGAAATAATGAGAATCAGTTTCCCACAGACGGCACCAAACTGTTGTGTGCTAGAAAATCAGTTGCGGTAGAGTGAAAGTTTACGCCTTAGCCTTTTTGTGAAATCCAGCACACACACAGGTATTTAAAGTGTGAACAAGAAAACCCAGAAATTTTAACGTGGAAAACCTCGAAAAGAGGGAAAAATCACAAAGCTAGCCAAGTAAAAGCTTCCACTATATATTTATTTTGGAGTACAAGTTTTCCGATAGATTACACATAATATATGAAGAGGCGATAATGGGAATCCCAAAATCGGACAACAGTTATATATAGTGCGTTGAGTTATAATGGTGCTAGTGGTAGCGATGATGGTGAAACGTGAGAGCGACCATGAAGGTCGTCATGATGGTGACCACGGAGATTGACAACGGTAAGGATCGGTAGCGGCCGTCGGCGGTTTGATGGCTCGTGGTGTGAGGTATCTTGGAGGATTTTGAAGCTTTAGAGCTCTCTCCTCTCTTGCTTGACCTCCCTCATATGAAGAATGATGAGCTATTTATAGATTGGAGGAGTGGTGTATCTATAAATACATGCAAAATCTCGAACCACTCTCTCTATGGGGCTCAAAACGATTCCTTTGATCATTTGATGTATTTTAAGTATTTGAAAACTCAAATGAAGTCATAATTATGAGATCTTGGGCTCGTTAGATCCACTTCGAGGCGCTCAATTTGATAAACACTCAATGTTTGAGAGTTATTTAGGGATTTAACCGACATCCCGAGTTTTCAAGGATATTTTAAGTGCTTGATCTCGACCGTTTCAACTTGGATCGACTTGCTTTAAGCATCAAGATTAGTGCTTTAGTAGTATTTTAAGTGTCATATCAATACTTATAATCGAATTTATAATAGTGCCCAACTTAAGAATTGTGTGATTATTTCTTCTACTAAATTTTGATATACTATAGAAAATTATCCTCTAAATCTTGATAGTATAGGTATAGGAACAACTAATTTCCCATATTTAAAATAATAATAATTTTATTTTATGTCAAATAAAAATAAGATAATGTATAACAACTCTTCTTATAAAATTAAATTAAGGAAAATAATATTAAATTCAATGCTCATGCAACTATGCACTATGCCATACATATAGTTGCCTGTCATTAATAGCTTGTTTTTTGCTGCAATTTATCAAAATTTTTATTCATCCAAATATATAGATCGTGGAATAAGATATAAAATGATATATTTGTTGTAAATGATTCCCAATGTTTTAAATTATTTAACTGAAATCCAGTACTACACTTTAATAATAATTTACTAATATTGAAGGGCTAATTTAATAATAATCTTTGCTAATTTTATATTATTAAGAGACTATGACACCTAAAGAGAGGATGAATTGAGTATTTTAGATGAATTTTAAATTAAAATTTAATTTTAAAACTTTGTAAAAAAATGTTTGTTATAAAATATATAAGATTGTTTAAAAAGAAAGAGCAAAGAAATAACCAAATCAAAAGTAGCAAAGTAAAATTGGATGCACATAAATTGTTTACATGATTTGGCTAAAACTCATAAATCCTTACATTCATGCATAGTCATCCTAACTAAGAATTCACTAATCAAATGAGATTACAACAAATCTCTCGTACTTTCCTATACTAGGCAAGTTCAACTCCAATAAGTACATTACTATACCAGATAAGTACAACTCCAATACATACTTTTTAATACTAGGCAAGTACTCAACAACATACTTTCATACACGAAAAAGTACACCTCAAATAAATTAGTACAAGAAAAATGAAAATACAAGAATAAAATTTATCTATCTAATTTTAAATAATTGTGCTCATAAGTCCAAATAAAATAATATTAAGACAAATAAGAAAAGCTCAATATGTGTAGATTTCTTTTTAATTTTAAAAATATCAATGATATGATCTTTATATGAAGTACTTGAAATAAATGATTTTTTGAAAACAATTTCACAAGGTGAAATAATGATTTGAAAATATGAATTTAAAACAACTTTAACATAATGTGCAAGGATAAAAATAAATTTTAAAAAATTTGTATAAAGTAAACTACAAATATCATGAATATGTAAACTATAAAAATAATATTTGTAAAAGTCTTAAAGATGTGATATCACAAATCAAAACACAATTTAGTGACAAGAAAAAAAAATATTCAAATCACTTAAAAAAATGATTGAAACGAACTTTAGAAAACCGTCAGCAATGTTAATAGCAATTCAATTCAATCACACCAATATATCAAAAATCAAAAATTATATTGATTGAAGCAACTTGAAACAATCTTACTCAAGTCTCTTTGATGAATGAAGATGTAAGCACAAGACTTGAAACAATTTGTATTTAATGAATTCAAAACAAGATTTAATTCCAGCCAAAGTATGTATATATATGAATGAATAAGTGCACTCGTCAAACTACTAGAGCTCACGATTAATGTTTGTTCATATTTATTCAAATTAATAAAAGAAAAATAAGCTTGAATATTTTTTGAAAACTTGAAGTTTAAATGAACTAAATATGAATATGATCTTATTAGGTTGTTTATGCTTATGAACTAACCATGAACTCATCGATTTATGTAAGCATTCAATTTTCATTTGTTCAAATTTTCATTTATTCAAAATTTGCTTGTCTTCAAACTTGTTTGAATCATTCAAATTTGAGCCGTAGAGAGCGTGCATATTTTAAACTATTGAAAATAAATAAATAAAGATCAAAACAGGCGAACGATTGAATAAGATAATTTTTTGTTCAGCTCTTAAGTAAATGATCTCAAATAACTAAATATCATCTGCGTTTAAAGAATGAATCAAACATGAGCTCATGAACAAAGAGTTACCCCAATCAAAATGCTACTAACAAAGGTTGATTTCATAGATGGGGAATGCTTATGTCACCAAGATGCAAATTCGAATTATAATTACTTGTGGACTCATGCCTTGATAGGCGATGAAACCTATAACAACATTCAATCAAGCAATTTTTCCTCATCACATTCTGCGGTGATGAGGCTATTCTGATGAAAATGAGGTTGGAAATATTGATAGATATGATATTTATGCTCTATCAGTGGATCTTCTTCAAATATAAAGCTTGTTAAGTTCTTAACTTCTCTTATAAATTCTTCAAATTTTGATTTCATAATGTTAAAAATACAAATTAAATTAAAAAAAAAATTAATTTCCATTATATTAGTCAGTTCAACCAGATCCTTGTCTTGACTATGTTAAAACCTATCTCAATCTTCCGAGGTGCGAAAGCACTCCATGTGTTCTTTTATCATATCCTTGGACTGCTTGCAGGTAATTTTGTAAAAGTAAATTTTTATTCAAATTAAATTTATAAATTTATTTAATATCATTTTAATGTCATAATTGTTTTTTAGTATGATGATTGAAAGGTGGAATGATTCATACCGTCAACTATTCGAGAACTAATTGGCGTGAGTGTGGTTTCTGGTTTTCCTAACTCATTAACATCGCGTTTTAAATATTTTATTTCTCTTTTTCCATTATATCAACTTGACTCTCTCTCTCTCTCTCTCTCTCTCTCTCTCTCTCGGTGGGGATCAAGATTGATTGTCTGACTGACTTTCGAAATGCTAAAGCTTCCAGTTGAATCACAGTGGAAGGCATGGTATACTAATGATCAGGTAAAATATATGAATTTTTTTATTCTATAATATTAGATTATGATTTATTTTTTTGTGAAATAATTATATTAATGAAATATTTACTTTGTATTATGATAGGTGGGAGGATATGTGATTGGTCATAAGGGACTTACATTAGCTACAGTGAGGGGAGCGGGACATTTGGTGCCAAGCTATCAGCCTGAAAGAGCACTGACTATGTTCTCAGCTTTTCTTAAAGGAGAATTATGAGAAAGCTTTGTTTGATCAATTATCTTCCTATGTTTTAGTTCACTGTGGAAAGTATTTACTCAAAGCTCATGTGTTCAAGTGCTGTATTGAATTGGCGTAAATTATGAAACATTTTGAAGATATATTTTCATGAAGCAAGATATTGTGATATTATTACCATTTATCTTATGGGACCATATATATGAATTGATCATGAGAGTTTAAGAAGTTAGAAGTAACCTTCAAGAATGAGTTATTGAATCATAAAGCTAAGACCATAGTTTTTAATTTTTAGAAAATGAAATGAAAGAGATGAGTCTTCTTAAGTTTCCTTGAAATATGAGCACAAGTAACTTTGTCAATTTGTGCTTAATTTGTTGAATTCAAATTTACAGATGACACCCTCTTAGTCATAAGATTTAGTAGAGAAAAGATCGATAGAGATAGATAGAAAGAGAATGAGAATGGTTTAGTATATTTATGAGTGGGCATAAGATTTAAGTTCTAATGATTAAGTTAACTAGTTGTGGTGAGTTGTCAAATTGATGAGTCAATGAGTTGGCAACTCTGAGCCAACTCACTCGATGAGTTCCTATACTCAAGTTAGCTTGGTTCAAATCTAGGCCATATACCACATTTGGGTGAACAAAATTGGCATCCTTGACTTGAATAAGTGAGACTAAATCAATATGAAGGTTTCATTTTGTTGTCAGAATATAAAAACATCTTGAAAGCATGTGAGACTTTATATTTAGTTCGATATCAAATAGTCAAATTTTTGTTGGTCTTAGCTTCATGATTTGTGCAAGGAGATTACTACTTGAAAGAAATGAAAATGCTATTAAAAAAAACTTTTATTTAGTGTGAGGGAGACATAGCCATAAAAGCTATATTTGGATCCTCATCTTCTTCAAATGCATAAATGCATTAAGATTGGTGTAACATCTATTCATAAATGGATATAAATCTATGGCTTTGTTTTTGTGTGTGTATCAGTTATTTAATTTTTGTGAATCTAATGTAATATAGTCACTATTATATTAATATATTATTTAAAAATATGTTAACTACTTTAAAAATTGTGAAAATAAGATAAAAAAAATGTATTTAACAAGTTGCTTTTTGATAAAGTAATAAAAAATAATACTAAAATTCACTGAACTATATGCTATTTTAAATAATATATAATAAATCATAAAGACTCAAAATTATGATTTTAAAGAAACTCTCTAATTGAGGGACTATAGATCTTTTTACATATTTAGCTATATTTTTAAATAATTTATAATTATAACTCAAATTTATAATAGTGCCAACCTTTAAATTGTGATTATAGCTGAAATTTTATTTAATTTATAATAATTTAATGTATAATTTAAATAGATAATTTAATAATGATTTATGCTAATCTCTAATAATTAATTAATTGATATATTTAAAACAAATTTTATAGTTAAACATCATAAAAATAAGTTTGAGAAGCCATTACAATGAGGTTGCTGGCCAGCAATAAGCTACGAGCTATCTAGCAGTTGTCATGCATTTATATATATATATATATATATAAAGAGAGAGAGAGAGAGAGACCTAAGATGCATCAGCAAACTAAATCAATTATATGAGAAAATATTTATTTGTATTATCTACTTACTAAATCACTCTCCTTAAAGAAGGGTGAACAGAAAATCTCTCCAAGAAACATGAAGTGGAAAAGAAGCTATAAATTTTTTATTCGAGTTCTATAGAAGTATGAGAAGTAAACAAAGCTTAATTATATTGCTTTCACATATGAATATCAAATTAAGAAGCATCCCATCATTAAACACTTTAACTTTTAATTTTATGCATTTGTCATACAACTTGATTAAGAAAGTTATTTAAAGAATGACATTATTCATAAGTAAAACCCATCGAGATACATATTGGCATTAAAAAGCAATCTATTATCACTATATGAGAAA
The DNA here is from genome assembly GCA_021442155.1 of Cymbidium sinense. Lineage (NCBI taxonomy): Eukaryota > Viridiplantae > Streptophyta > Magnoliopsida > Asparagales > Orchidaceae > Cymbidium > Cymbidium sinense. Next base: position 4,958,583 of record CM038229.1, on the reverse strand, counting down.
ATGTATTATAAAAAGGAGATAGATAGAGTTGGACTATGTGATGTCTCAAGATCAAATGATAAATTACTTTACTAAATCACTCAAATAAGAACTTTTGTAAAGTTATGATGCATTATTTGAGTAATAAACTAAATTTTAAGGGTGGGTATTAAAAAAACTTGATTTACTTATTATCTCAAGATCTTTTTTGAATTTAGTAGAAATCTAAAATTCTAATTTAATTGATTAAAACATTTCATTTATGAGATAGATGATATATTTGTTGACCTCCACATATGTGTCATAAATCAAGATAAGCCCAAGTCAAATTCGAAAGACTTGGGTACGATGCAAATTGAGGCTCAAAATGCTCGAGCGTCAACGAAAATGATCAACGACCTCCGATCGACAAACGGGCTTTGTCATCGCGTTTAGAATGTCGAAATTGATCAGGATATAAATATTACACGACTTGATGATCAACCGATCAAGCGCTCGAGTCATCAACGCGCATGCACGTATATCTAGATCAGGAAGCTGCGACGATGTGCGAACGACCTCCGTTCAAGAAATTGATCATCTTTGTTACTTGAAATCTATCAAATGAGACTATCGCTTCAATTGACAGTCGTGGAAATGTCGAGATTTGAAGTAGCGATGATCGAGGCTAAAATGCATGCGTCGAAATCAACTCAAATGATCTCCGATCGATGAGCGCCATCGCATTGAAATGTCGGTTAAAATATAAATATTTCACCACTTGATGATCAATCGATCAAGTGATCGAGTCGTCGCGCTGCATATATCGAGGTCGAGAGGCGAGGATCAAACGACCTGGTTCTCAAAATTGATCGTCCATTGGCTTTGGGCGCCTAAATATATCAAGTAAGACTATTCGCTCAATTCGCGAAAAATGGCGAGCGTGACGCGTATTTTGATGAAATTGATTTAAAACTTCCGATGGATTTATTTCGTTTAAAAATTAATTTAATTGATATATATATATATATATATATATATATATATATATATATATATATATATATATATATATACATTTATTGATGTGAAATATATTAAAATCCTTTAATAAACTTTTTATTTAAAATTCCTAAATTACTCATCATGCTTCCCCTATATTTTCAATTTTCTGAAAATTTGCAAAAAAAGAAAATAAAAGAAAAAATCTCTCTCCGTTTTCTTCATCGCCTTCGCTGTTGCGAACCGCCGTCCATTTCGCTAGCCATTTGCCGCTCGCGCGACCCGCCGCCGCCAGCGTTCCGTAGTCGCGGCCGCGACCGCACCCGTGTCCACCAGCTGCAATGACCCGTCGCCTCGCGCCCCGCTCCGCGATGTTGCCCGCCCATGCGTCTCGAGCCCGCTCGCGACGCCGCCAGCGTGCTCCCACCGCCATCACGTTCGCTGCCCTGCGCCGCCGCCATTGCTAGCTCGCCCTTACGCATCACCGCGATCCGCCAGGTCTCCGTCCTCCGGCTCCCAGATTTCCAAACGATCGTCTTCGTTCAGCCGACAGAAGTCCTCCATACCTTCACAGAAACCAAAAACCAGACTCACAACCTTCGGTTTACTTGCGAGGAAAGAACATTATCAAAGATTTTTCTTTCGGCACCTCGCTAAACTTTTCGCTTTTTCTTTAAATCGAGGAAGAAATTATCAATAAGTGAATTTTTTTTTCGATTTCTAGCATCGCACTCCTCATAACCCATCCAATTTTCGCCCAGATGGGAAGAATATCATCTAGATTCTTCTTTCGATTTTCGGTCAATCCTCCTTCTTCTCACCGCTTATGCAGAGATGAACAACGTATTAAGATTCTTCGATTTCCAAAGATCCTGCCTTACATTACATAAAACCGTATGTTCTGCGGCGATGTCAGAAAATGAGTCGAATGTGTGGGATCTGTGAATGTGAATATATATATATATATATATATATATATATATATATATATATATATATATATATATATATATAATAAAAATAAAATTGTAATTAGCTTTAGGCGAAAATTTTTTTTTTAGAAAATAGCTGGTCGTGATTGGCGGATATGGACGTGGGTCCATGGGTGTCAGTCCGTCAAACGGATGCAATTTTTTTTTTTCGGGTGGCTTTAGAAACCACAGGGAGAGAGAGAGAGAGAGAGAGAGAGTGCACGGAGATTTTATTTTTATTTATTTTTTTAATTATTATAATTATTTAAAATATATAATTTAAAAATATTTTTATAAAATATTTAATTACTAAATATTTATATATTTAGTTATTAATTTTATTTATATATATAATTCAATATATAATTTCTAAATATTTTTAATTATATATATAAATTTATAAATTTATTTAATATTTTATTATTAATTAATATAATTATTTAAAATATATAGTTTTATTAATTTTTTTGTATATAATATAAAAAATTTAAAATATATAAATAAATAATTTGTAATAAATAAATAAAGAAATGAATAAATTATTTAAATATTTTATAAATTATATAAATAAGTGATTATATATATATATATATATATATATATATATATATATATATATATATATATATATATATATATATATTTATTTAGTTATTTATATATTTAAATTATATATATATTTTTAAGTTATATAAATAATTTAAAAATATTTAAAATATATAAATAAATAATTAGTCATTTATATATATTTATTTAATTAGTTATTTATTTATTTAAAAATATTTATTTATTTAAAATATATAATTAGTTAAATAAATAAATAAATAATTTTAAATTATATAAATATTTAGTTATTTAAATATATATATATATTATATTTTTTTTTTATTATTTATTTATTAAAATTATTTATTTATTTATTTTTTTATATTTTTATATTTTATATTTTTTTGTTATTATTATTATTATTATTATGACTTATATATATAATCCAGAGCAAATGATTTGGTGGAGGCCTTCAACAAGACATTAGTCAAACTACTCAAGAAGATTCTCACTAAAATAAGAGAATGGCATACCGCTAATAAAGGCTATGCATATCAAATTACCTTCAAGGCCTAACTAAAGCCACTTATTCATTAGTATTTGGCGAAGCATCTTCCACTCAGTTGAGTTGCCTTCCGGTAGTCATCCAATGATCTACAAGATCAAAATGTCAGAATAGAGGAACTCGGCGTGCTTGATGAAATTAGATTGCAAGCTCATCAAAATCTGGCGTCATCGAGCAAAGATGTCGACTTTTGACCATCTGTTATTCAACATTCCAAAAGGAGAATTGATTCGGGTGAAGACCAATTATCCCCAATCAAAAATTCGGTGTAAATTTGATCCTAACTGAAGACCCTTTTGTCATTGAAAGGTATACCAGGAGGGCATACCAACTCATCGACTTAAAGGGTGAAAGACCAATGCCATCAATTAATGGTCGATACTTGAAAAATACTATACTTGACGACTACATTCTCAAGGTACAATAGAAATCCTCTTACAAGACAAGGGGCATTTTTTTTAGTATATCTATTTAGGTTGACACCGTGCTTCATGATGAGATCCCTAAATAAACATACTCCAAATGAAGAACTTTTTTGTGAAAATTCCCCTATTACACAGGGGGTATTTTTAGATTTTTATATATAGATGAAATCAATGTTGTATGTTAAAATCCCCTTTAGAGTACATCAATTCAAATATAGATATATTTGTATATTTTCATCTTGAAAATTCTCCTAAATGTACTTTAGAATTCCCCCTGCAAGATAGGGGGTATTTTTTTAGTTTATATTAAGTTTATCTGAGTTGACATCGTGCCATAAGATGGGATCCTCAAAAATATTCTGATTCGGGTTAACATCGAGCATTATCAAATCCGAATATATCTATAATTATCATTGTTAAGTTGCAGAGTTTTGCAGAAACGAAAAGAATTTATTTCTACGCATGAAAAGACAACCCTAAATATCAAGAAATTTATTTCCCAGATTTGCCAAATTCTGGAGATTAAGTCAGAAGAACTCCCGATTTTAGAAGCTTCAATCAATTGAGTTGGAGAAACATCAACCTCTACATCACGAGGTCTAAGACATGATGGGTTCTAAAGGTCACTCAATAAGCCCACAAATGGGAGTTCGACACTCTCCTCACTCAACAAGTAGCGAAAAGGCGTTGAATGAGCTCGGTTATCGGTGGCAAAACCACCCACTCAAGTCGAAGACTCAGTAAGTTCTAAAGGTCAAACTCAACAAGCCCAAATATGGATGAGTGAGTACGCTCTCCTCACTCAACAAGCCATAAGAAAGGGCAGTAGTGAAAGAGCCCCTTTCGTCGTTTAATGGTTGTTCAATCTCAAACTAGATCTAACTTAGTGATTATAAGCAAGATCTAAGAGATCTTTCTACTTGATCGATAGATCAAAGAAATTTGAAAATGCATAATTGAGCTACCTCAAATCAATCTATATATTGCAATGTGATATCTCAATTTATTTTCAAATGTTTTGATCAAGCTCAAAGAGATCAAAGCCTATCTCCTCTTCAAGTCCATTAAAGCAGAAAGCACAGGATCGAGGAAGCAATTCCATAGTTCATACAAAGCCGATGGCAAAAAAATTTCATGGTTATTGATTAAAGCATATTTCGATAACTCAACATTGACCTATATAAAAATTTTGAGTCATCCAATGTACCCTCCGAATCCATCAAAGCGGCAATGGGGTTCATGAATGCAGACACTTCGACAAGTCAATATGGACAAATCATGTCACTTCATCAAAAGTCAGTAAAGCTAAGATAGAAGGAATTTCAAATCCAACCAAGCGGATAAACCAATTCCTTAGTGGAATCATTCATCAAAACAAATAAATAATTCCTCCATCAAACCAAGCATGAAACTAGGGATGAAACTCAAATAAGAACATAAAAGAAAGAGATATTCAACAAAGCCATTTGAGATAGTAGATGGTGTAAGAGCTCTTATCAATCCGACAAGTCACGACAAATCGTCAAGCCCTCATTTAGCATATCACGAATAAGGCACTAATGACAAATCATCAAGCTCCTGTAATTGTCAGAATGATCCAAGCTCGTAGGTCAAATTGTCAATTTTCAAATGTGACTCGCTCCATGCACAAATCACATTTGTTGGGGGGCATTTGTTGACCTCAACATATGTGTCATAAATCAAGACAATCCCACAAGTCAAATTAGATGGACTTGAAGGTGGCACTTGAGGCTCAAAATACCTGGGCGTCCTAAAATGGTCAAAATGACCTCCGATCAACAACGAACTTCTCCATCATGTTCAACATTGAAATTGGTGATATAAATATTATCGACTTGATGATCAAGATCAAGCGTTGAAGTCTTCACCTGTATCGAGATCGAAGCTTATCGAACAACCTCCATTCATAAAATTGATCATATTAGCTTCAAAACATAAAATCTATCAAATGAGACTATCCGCTCAATTGATGAGTCTGTAAATGTCAGTGATTTGAAGTGACAATGCATAAATTGAGTCTGAAATGCACAGGATATCACCGAAATCAACTCAAATGACCTTTGATCGATGAACAGACTTCGCCATCATGTTTGGAATATCAAAACTGGTCAGAATATAAATATTGTATGACTTGATGATCAACCAATTAAGTGATCGAGTTGTCAACGCGTCTACATGCATATCAAGGGAGGCATCGATGAGGATCAACGATCTGTTCATGAAATTGATTGTCATTGGCTTTTAACGCTAAAATCTATCAAGTAAGACTATTCACACTCAATTTGGATGATTACGGTGGTGAAATCGCGCATGAAATTGATTGGCGTCCACCAAATGGCCTTCAATCAAAATAAATTTGCATTGCATTTAGTGATTACATTCAATTGATATATATTGACTATGTGTGTTTAGAAAATCCACATTAAAACCCTTTAATAAATTTAAATTTATTTAGAAATTCCTAAATTACCCCCCATGCTGCGGTTTCCCCCATTTTTTTTCAAAACTCCAAATAAAAAAATAAAAAGAAAGGAACTACCCACTCATACCCTCCCATTCTCTCTCTCCTGCTGACCCTCTCTCGTGAACAAAAGATAGGTAAAAAATCTCCTCCGTCTCAATTTTTTAGTGATCTGTCGGGTTTAAATGAACTAAATATGAATATGATCTTATTAGTTGTTTAAATGAACTAAACTCGAATTTTCATTTGTTCAAATTTTCATTTATTCAAAATTTGCTTGTCTTCAAACTTGTTTGAGTCATTCAAATTTGAGCCGTAGAAAAGGCGTGCATATTTTAAACTATTGAAAATAAATAAATAAATAAAGATCAGCAGGCGAACATGATTGAATAAGATAATTTTTTGTTCAGCTCTTAAGTAAATGATCTCAAATAAGCTAAATATCATTTAGTTTAAAGAATGAATCAAACATGAGCTTATTCATGAACAAAGAGTTACCCCAATCAAAATGCTACTACAAAGGTTGATTTCATAGATGGGGAATGCTTATATCAAGATGCAAATTAGCGAATTATAATTACTTGTGGACTCATGCCTTGATAGTGAAACCTATAACAACATTCAATCAAGCGTAATTTTCCTCATGACATTCTGCGAAGGCGTGAAATCTGAAAATGAGGTTGGAAATATTGATAGATATGATATTTATGCTCCTATCTGTAGTGGATCTTCTTCAAATATAAAGCTTGTTAAGTTCTTAACTTCTCTTATAAATTCTTCAAATTTTGATTTCATAATGTTAAAAATACAAATTAAATTAAAAAAATTAATTTCCATTATATTAGTCAGTTCAACTAGATCCTTGTGCTTCTGACTATGTTAAAACCTCTGAATCTTCAGGTGCGAAAGCACTCCATGTGCTGTTCTTTTTATCCTTGCTTGTAGGTAATTTTGTAAAAGTAAATTTTATTCAAATTAAATTTATAAATTTATTTAATATCATTTTAATGTCATAATTGTTTTTTACAGATGATGATTGAAAGGTGGAATGATTCACCTTGCCAACTATTCAGAACTAATTGGTGAGTGTGGTTTTGTTTTTTTCCTAACTCATTAACATCGTTTTAAATATTTTATTTCTCTTTTCCATTATATCAACTTGACTCTCTCTCTCTCTCTCTCTCTCTCTCTCTCTCTCTCTCTCTCTCTCTCTCTCTCTCTGTGGGGATCAAGATTGATGTCTCATTGACTTACTAGGTATTATCAATGCTAAAGCTTCGGTTGAATCACAGTGGAAGGCATGGTATACTAATGATCAGGTGAAATATATGAATTTTTTTATTCTATAATATTTGATTATGATTTATTTTTTGTGAAATAATTATATTAATGAAATATTTACTTTGTATTATGATAGGTGGGAGGATATGTGATTGGTCAAGGACGACATTAGCTACAGTGAGGTAGCGGGACATTTGGTGCCAAGCTATCACTGAAAAGACTATGTTCTCGACTTTTCTTAAAGGAGAATTAAGAAAGCTTTGTTTGATCGAGTTATCTTCCTGTTTTAGTTCTTGTGGAAAGTATTTACTCAAAGCTCATGTGTTCAAGTGCTGTATGTGGAAATTGGAGATTATGAAATATTTTGAAGATATATTTTCATGAAGCAAGATATTGTGATATTATTACCATTTATCTTATGGGACCATATATATGAATTGATCATGAGAGTTTAAGAAGTTAGAAGTAACCTTCAAGAATGAGTTATTGAATCATAAAGCTAAGACCATAGTTTTTAATTTTTAGAAAATGAAATGAAAGAGATGAGTCTTCTTAAGTTTCCTTGAAATATGAGCACAAGTAACTTTGTCAATTTGTGCTTAATTTGTTTAATTCAAATTTTCTAGATACAAGATTTAGTAGAGAAAAGATCGATAGAGAGATAGAAAGAGAATGAGAATGGTTTAGTATATTTATGAGTGGGCATAAGATTTAAGTTCTAATGATTAAGTTAACTAGTTGTGGTGAGTTGTCAAATTGATGAGTCAATGAGTTGGCAACTCGATGAATAACTCGTACGATGAGTTCCAAAATTTATACTCAAGTTAGCTTGGTTCAAATCTAGGCCATATACCACATTTGGGTGAACAAAATTGGCATCCTTGACTTGAATAAGTGAGACTAAATCAATATGAAGGTTTCATTTTGTTGTCTGTAAATAGAAAAACATCTTGAAAGCATGTGAGACTTTATATTTAGTTCGATATCAAATAGTCAAATTTTTTGTTGGTTCATGATTTGTGCAAGGAGATTACTACTTGAAAGAAATGAAAATGCTATTAAAAAAACTTTTATTTAGTGTGAGGAGATATAGCCATAAAAGCTATATTTGGATCCTCATCTTCTTCAAATGCAAAAATGCATTAAGATTGGTGTAACATCTATTCATAAATGGATATAAATCTATGGCTTTGTTTTTGTGTGTGTATCAGTTATTTAATTTTTTTGAATCTAATGTAATATAGTCACTATTATATTAATATATTATTTAAAAATATGTTAACTACTTTAAAAATTGTGAAAATATGATAAAAAAAAATGTATTTAACAAGTTGCTTTTTGATAAAGTAATAAAAAATAATACTAAAATTCACTACTGAACTATATGCTATTTTAAATAATATATAATAAATCATAAAGACTCAAAATTATGATTTTAAAGAAACTCCTCTAATCGAGGGACTATAGATCTTTTTACATATTTAGCAATATTTTTAAATAATTTATAATTATAACTCAAATTTATAATAGTGCCAACTTTAAATTGTGTGATTATAACTGAAATTTTATTTAATTTATAATAATTTAATGTATAATTTAAATAGATAATTTAATAATGATTTATGCTAATCTCTAATAATTAATTAATTGATATATTTAAAACAAATTTTATAGTTAAACATCATAAGAATAAGTTTGAGAAGCCATTACAATGAGGTTGCTGTGCAATAAAATAAGCTATCTAGCAGTTGTCATTTATATATATATATATATATATATATATATATATATATATATATATATATATATATATATATATATATATATATAGAGAGAGAGAGAGAGAGAGAGAGAGAGAGAGAGAGAGAGAGACCTAAGATGCATCAACAAACTAAATCAATTATATGAGAAAATATTTATTTGTATTATCTACTTACTAAATCACTCTCCTTAAAGAAGGGTGAACAGAAAATCTCTCCAAGAAACATGAAGTGGAAAAGAAGCTATAAATTTTTATCTATAGAAGTGCATGAGAAGTAAACAAAGCTTAATTATATTGCTTTCACATATGAATATCAAATTAAGAAGCATCCCATCATTAAACACTTTAACTTTTAATTTTATGCATTTGTCATACAACTTGATTAAGAAAGTTATTTAAAGAATGACATTATTCATAAGTAAAACCCATCGAGATACATATTGGCATTAAAAAAGCAATCTATTATCACTATATGAGAAAATGTATTATAAAAGGAGATGATAGAGTTGAGTATGTGATGTCTCAAGATCAAATGATAAATTACTTTACTAAATCACTCAAATAAGAACTTTTGTAAAGTTATGATGCATTATTTGAGTATTAAACTAAATTTTAAGGGTGGTATTAACAAAACTTGATTTACTTATAATCTCTAGATCTTTTTTGAATTTAGTAAATCTAAAATTCTAATTTAATTGATAAAACATTTCGTTTATGAGATAGATGATATATTTGTTGACCTCCACATATGTGTCATAAATCAAGATAAGCCCACAAGTCAAATTCAAAGACTTGAGGGTGTGATATTCAAGTGAAGCTCAAAATGCTCAACGTCCACGAAAATGGTCAAAATGACCTCCGATCACGACGGGCTTTGCCATCGTTGAAATGTGATCGATATAAATATTACATGACTTGATCAACCGATCAAGCTCGAAATCAAGCATGCACGTATATCGAGGTCAGGAAGCTGCGACGATGTGCGAACGACCTCCGTTCATGAAATTGATCATGCTGTTAGCTTCGAAATATCGAAATCTATCAAATGAGACTATCCGCGCTCCGGACGAGTGCATGAAATGTCGAGTGATTTGAAGTATGATCAAATCGGTACGCACGGGGCGTCCACAAATCAACTCAAATGATCTCCGATCGATGAACGGGCTTCGCCATTGCGTTCGAAATGTCAAAACTAGTTAAAATATAAATATTTCACTACTTGATGATCAATCGATCAAGTGATCAGTCAAGCGTGCATGCATATCGGGGTTAGGCGATGAGGATCAAACGACCTTTGTTTGCAAAATTGAACGTGCCATTGGCTTTGAACTGCCTAAATATATCAAGTAAGACTATTCGCACTCAATTCGGACGAGTCTGCGCAAAAAATTGAGCGTTGAGCGGCGCATTTTGGTGAAATTGACCCAATTTGAGTCTTGAACAAATGGCCGTCAGCGAAATGGATTACGCCATTGCGTTTAGAACAATGGAATTCCCTTTAATTGATATACATATATAGACTATATGCATTTATTGATGTGAAATCAACATTAAAACCCTTTAATAAATTTAAATTTATTTAAAAATCCCTAAATTACCCCTCATGCTCAACCGTTCCCCCCTATTTTCAGTTTTCTGAAAAATTGCAAAAAAAGAAAATAAAAAGAAAATAAAAAGAAAAAAACTACCCTCCTCATTCTCTCTCACGTTTCTCTCTCACTCCCTTCTCTCGTCGATGAAAAGATAGGTTAAAAATCTACTCCCCGCTCATTTTCGTCGATCATCCCAAGTAATCCACACTTCTGTGCTGCCCGCGACCCATTCCACGACCAGCATTTTTTTATCGCTGAGCCCCGTACAGCTCACGCGCCCACGCCAGCAGGTTCCTATTCCCGGACCCGTTCCGACCAGATGTCACACCTGCGGTTGAAACCCACCATGATCCGCTGCTCATCTTCAACCATTATGTCTCCAGCCGCTCATGACGCCGCGCCAGCTGCCATGAGCCATTTCGCTTTCAAGACCCATGCTGACTCGACCACATTTCCTCTCCGCTTCTCGGCCCTCAGCGATCACGCCAGAGGCCGCTGATTTGTCGACTTACTCCATTATTTAGCCTTCATTTACATCGCGCATTCTAAACTGATCTTCCCACTGCCCAGCCCCAAAATCTTTTCGTTTTTCGCCGTATGGGAAGAACATTATCGAGGCAATTTTCTTTCATTTTTTCGCTCAAACTTTATCCGTTTCACTTTGCCGCAATCGAGGGAAGAACATTATTAATAAGTGAATTCTTTTTTGATTTCCAGCGTCGCACTCCTCATAACCCTTCCAATTTTGTTCGCAAGGAAGAACATATCTGAGGTGAATTCTTCTTTCGATTTCGTTGCAATCCTCGCTTTAGCCTTCTCACCTTCGCTTCATCGCAAACGAGGGAAGAACATCGTCAAGATGCAAATTCTTCTTTCGATTTTCGATTCCTGCCTTACATTCCCAATATACCTAACCTCATTCTCATTCGTGAGCAAAAATGAGTCGAATATGTGGATGTGAATGTGAATATATATATATATATATATATATATATATATATATATATATATATATATATATATATATATATATATATATATATATATATATATATATATATATATATATATTATGCGTTATTCTTGGGTTTGAAGACCTCGTTGTGCTCAAGAGGACACGAGATGAAGAAAAAATAGGCTATGGTGTATAAGACACCATCTCATTCATAGGGCATGAGTAGCCAACACTTGCAGATGTCCTCCCATAGGCAAAATCTTTGTCTCAATTTCTAGACTTAGAAAAAAAGAATGAATATATATTGCATAAGTATGTCTCTTTCACGAAGGCCTCGTCTTAGAGGTGACGAGATAAAAGCTAAATGGTGCAGAACACCACTAAAGCACGAAGTGGCAGAAAACATCCGATCACTACACAAGGATGACGTCGGGAGGCTGCCGAAATTGTGTCAAATCTTTTGACTTAAAAAAGTGGGAGAGTGAAATGAGCTGATTTAAGAATGTTAAGTAGGGAAACCTGCAGCTAATTTTAAACTAAAAGCGTCAAATGAGAAAAAGGGGGAGCCCTAAAAGAAAATTTTGGAAGGAACAAAACATTCATTTAAAATCTATGTGAAATTTGGGGAGGCTAATATCAAACTCACAAACTCTAATTGCAATTCTCTATGGCTTAAAATGCGGTAAGTGAGTTCTCTTTTCTTGTAAAGTCCTAAAATTAAACAAGCTTTAATTGGAATTTGGGGGAGGGGACTAATACTAAACTCATAACAAACTTGTAAACTCAAAATCTAAGGATGAATCAAATTGGGTTTAATAATTCTTATCTGAATATGCGTGGTGATTATGCTAATAAGCATGAGTAGGTCTAAATCAATAAACAGAAATGATAACTTATCAAAAATGATTTAAATTGAGCATAATTAAGTGGGGAGAATTACAAAAACTCAACAAGTAAACTAAGTGCAAATAATATTTTAAACTACAATCTAAATCAAAATGTCTTCTTCGCCACCGGATCTGCAAACCCTTTGTACAAGTAGACAGAATGCAATACTAAATCAAAATCTATAAAAATCATAGAGCTTCCTTCGATCGAATTAAGAAATTTTATTCTAATTATGATTTTCAAAATCACTAATTTTATTAATTAAATGAAATTAGCTAAGCTATAAATTCCTGTATGTATAGAAATTTAAAGTTCAAATTTTAATGTTTGAAAAGGCTGTGCAGGATAAAGTTGAAATTAAACAAAAATACAAAATCAATCTCAAAATTCAAACATAAAATTACTTAAAATTACAATACACCCGCATGGGCCCCGACACTATGTTGAATGCTTAAATTCAAGTGTATGAGGATGCTGCGTAGGTTGATTCCAGGTTTAGTCTTAGACTGGATCCGAGTTTACAAAACCTAAAACCTAATAAGAGTTTCAAATCCGAAATATTTGGCGATTACGTGGTGATAGTAAATCTAATCCTATTAGCCATAGTTGGCGATCCAAATTAATTAATTTTTCAATTCAAATCAAATAGAAACTACTTAAATGGAATTCTATCATTAAAAAATTAAATCAAACTCAATCCATCCACCTTCCGCAATTATTTTTCGGGGGTGATAAATTAAGAAAACTCAGCTCAAAGGAGCCACAAATCAAGTGTTCTATGTTCATTCTCAATTAATATTATCGATGGGGCGTGACCCGAGTCCTCCGCGCAGTGGCTCCACGATGAAGCAAAGGAGTCCTCGACGGGTGGTTTGGCACTCCATTATATTATGATGATCATCGTAGCATATATTTCCCAATGCCTTTGAGTTGTGAATCATAGGGTGTACTTGATAGGCAAACATCCCTCTATTTAATGTAAGCTTATCTCCTGACAATACCACCCCGTGACAAGATTTCTTGGATGACGTAACCCATGTGTTCCTGATGAGGATCCTTCTATTAGGTTGACTATCTCCTCTGACTAAGCAGACTAGAGACCACAATGGCCCAAGATGACGGAACCATGAGATCTAGATCGGGCACATCATCATTCCCCCAACAATCCAGTTTAAGCTAAAATGATGAATTTCATATCTTAAATTCTAAAACTCCATATCTTTCTACTTATCTTATTAGCGTCTAATGACTAGCCTTAATGAAAGTTCTCTCTATTGAGAGGGTAATTAACTATAGGGGCTTGCGCCTATAGAAAACCTGGAACTAGATCTAAAGTCCTCACCAAATGAGGGCGAAATCTCAGGTAGTGTCTTATCTACTATCTCATATGCCTTCTAAAAATCACACCGGCACTTTAAGTCACACTCTCCTCAATTCAATATCAAATAAATTATCGAGAGGTGGTGAATTTTGAGCCCTGATTTCTACTCACTGGGGACAAGATTCTATTTCCATCTTTGGCTAGTCATATATGTGCTATAGTAGCAATAAAATTTTTTGAAAATTCAAAATAACAAAATGTTGATTTAAGTGTGTAATAAATTCAATATGATGCTCTTTGTAAAATGAATCATTCAGTGGAGTATATCTTTATTACACCATTATTTTGTTCTGTAATGCCTCTGCATCTTGAAAGTATGGGGTGAAATAATAATTGCTAATTACTAATCCCCATCTTTCACTTTTGCAGAAATGGATCTACAAAGCACACCTTTCACCACTAGGTCGTATATCTGCTAGCTAATGTTGTCATCAACACAGGTGATGTCGGGGCTACCATTCAATTTGGTAGCTTGAATTTTCTAGCTATCGTAGTTGCAACTCCTGAAGTACCCACCCATGGTACATTTGTTTGAGGCCATGCTAGAAGGCCTCAAAGCTCTACTAGCCAGGTATAGTTCAACAACCAACCGTTGTCAAGTTCTCCAAATAGAGAACTTTTTCAAAAGGATAGGCCAATATGAAGCCCCATGATGAAAAGAACCGTCTGGGCAAACTATGTCTTTAATGTCTCATGGTATGCTCCGATTGAACCTTTTGTACCCGAAAGCAAGATCATGAAGCCTCCTCGTGGAGCAAATTAACGGAAGGCAGAGAGAAAGGGCTGAGGGCTCGACATCCCCTTTTGACCTAGTGAACAACGATCACACCGAGGAGTATTCCCACCCACAACAACTTTGACAATCTAAAAGGGTAAGAGAAATAAATAAAAAAAGTAATTCTCACCAACCACGTCAAGCTCCACCACCACAAAGGAGAGAGCCTGAAACACTGTCTGCTAGTATATATAAAATTCTCAAAGTAGCTAAGAATAAAGACCTAATGAAAAAAAGATTTTAGAGGCCTGTGGTGATGGAAAATACTGAAGCTACACCAAGAAAGTTGTCATCTCTTCTGGTAACTAATTCAGGTGAGATGCGGTTGCATGGTGAGCATCGAGCATGACACTTGGACCTCGTGTCCAAGAATCCAAAACAAAGGTCCGGCAAGGATAAGTAAATATGGAGGCCAAAGCCCCGTAATGAAACTTTGAGTAATATAAGAGGTGTGACATCTGATACATATACTCAGAAATCTATCTCAAAATCAACTCATCAAAAGTGGATACCTAAAAGAAGGGATATCACTGATGAAAGATATGATGATCGACACCGTGGAGAATCCTCTAGGGGATCCCATCGCCGATCAGTTTCACCCCTACAATAAAAGGTTGATGTTGATCATGGTCCTTTAATAGAAGAAGTAGTTGTTCATGAATCGAGATCCACTGGAAACATCGATCGAAAATTTTTGTGCATGAAGAAAATAATGAAGAGGATTCTATGGAAGTAGAAGTTGTCTATATAGTTAGAGATATAGATGAACTCCCCGCTCAGTACCATCAGCAGCAACGCGAACTCAGGGAACCTGAACCTGATTTCAACATTTATGAAGAAGAGTCTTCACAGAAGAAAATAAAGGATGGATCTTCGATCTTTGCTGAAGATGAAGAAGAAGAAGACCAGAATGAGAAAGAGATCATGAGTGTCAATGCTGTTTATATGGTTGAACCAGAAATGATCGACATACACTTTATAATCGGCATTGTATGCACCCAATATGACTATCTCTACAAATACACAAGGATAAGAGTCAAGTTCTTCCCACGAAAGAGGAGCGAGAACAACAATAAGAAATAGAAGAAGAGGAAGAGCCTATGATTGATGTCATGGTGCTAGAGAGCAAAGAGAAATGCGTCAAATGGAGGAGGTCAAAGAGGGGATTGCATAGATACCAAAATAAATAATATGATGGTACAAATGAACATCATGATGAAGATGTTGCACAAGAATAACACATCAGTGCAACACTTTTGTCTACTAACCAACTAATAATACAACTTCTATACCACCGACCATTATGGTTCCTCAAGCTGCGGTACATGCTACATGAAGTGAGGAACGGTTAACCCACTACATCTCCACTGACAATTCAAAATCGGCACACTTGGAACAAGCCTTTGCTAGAAACAATAATCAATGAAAAGATAAAGGCGTCATAGCCTCAGCGGTTGAAAGTAGTGGTAAGTCACCACCCAATGAATATGACCAAGTGTCGTACCTGAAAGTTTACTTAGTGCCAAAATTTAATACTTTCAAATAAACGATAATCCAAAGCAACATCTAGCCTAATTTAAGGCCACTTGTAGTAACACAGGAAGAACAATGCACTAATTTTTTGTCAATTAGTAGCTAACCTCGCTTTTGAATGGTGAAAATTTGAATGATTCGGTTAAAATATTTTTAAAGAGATCATATTTGTAAAGAGGTTTTCTAGTGCACGAGAAAATCATAATTCGACCTTGCCTTGCTAAAAGGAGAAAAGATGAGTCTGACAAAATTCATAAGTCGTTGGCAACCTAAGTATGAAGTGAGAGCAACAATGTAAGAAGAACATGATCCAATTGCTAATGGGCAATATGCATGATAAAATGGCACCATTTCTATGCATAATGTGCAACATTCCAGACTTATTTCGATATGGTGGCTAAATTTAAAAAGTTGAATCGCCCTAAGTTTGAAGTCTATGCAGATAAAGCAAGGAGAAACAAACCTTCAGACTTAAGAAGAAACGAAATTCATGTCGCTTCCTATAGCTCAAATGGAAAAATGCGGGTGATATACAATGTGGATAAAGGAAAGCAGCCGGTGTACAATGATAATAAGGGTAAAAAGCCAGTTTATTCTAACCCATAGCCAAAATTGGTATTATGAGGTAATGACAAACCTCAGACTTTTCTAAGTGGTGGGGAGCATCCAAAACAAGCAACAAGAGATGATGAGAAAATGCAGCCATGTCTTAAGAAAAGATGAAAGAATATTCCTTTAAAAAGAATGTGGCTAAATTATTTTGGTAAAAGCCGTTCTGATTACCGAAAATTAAAAGGCCAGAAGAAGCTGATTAAGTCAATTATCCAAACTATTGTCCATATCATGGATGATAGGTAATCCATTGAATATTATTATGTCTTCAAAGATTGGCTAGAAAAGAGTATCGAGGTGAATTTACACTATCGTGTTCTAGTCAATCCAAAGAAAGTCTACAAGGATGATTACGTCCTCTTCTCATCATCCTAAAAGTCAACAGAAGGAGAAATTAGTTTCAAGAATGATAAACAATAGTCTCTAAAAAGGCGTGAAAATGTCAAGCTAAAATATGTCCCTAGTGTTAAGTGGAAATCACCACTTGAATATATATTGGACTTAAGAGAGATTCCTAAACCAAGTATTTAGGCTTCTCAGCGGCATTCTGATAAGGCTACTTCATCACAGCATGAGAAGCAGTCTACTAAATGCAAGCCTCAGAAATCAAAGAAGCTAGCCAAAAAAAAAGAAGATCAAGAAGAGAACTACAACTCAAAAGATCATCAACAATCTAGAGGAATATCACCAGCCGACAAGACAACCATAAACTTTACTTCATGCCTAAACTTCATAGTGTTGAATCAGATGAAGAAGATAATGGTGAATCTTGTCCAGTAGAGACATGCTGAATTATCTGCGTGATGTCATATATTATTCATCATCAGTTACTCTAAAACAACAAAGGTAGTCAGACAGAGTCGACCAACCCATCACAACTCTTGTCAGAAAAGCAAGAAGAGCCTGAGGAGCTAATGTCTGAATTTTGTTTAATAACTCAACAAGACAATAATAGTTCAGATGAAGATCTATGTTTTCATGACGGAGAAGAGTCATACTCATCGATATCATCACGTATGACACGTATGATGTTGAAAAATGAGTCTAGCCCTTTTGGCCAATCTTCCAGAATAAGAAGAGAACTTGAAGAAACTAACTCTTCAGAAGAATCTGAGCAAGATTAGGTGATTCAAGTTCAGTTGATAAGTGATAAAGTCTTACCACCTTCATCAAAGAAGGGATATGCAAATAAAGACAAAGATAAACAAATTGAAGTCACCAAAATATCATTCCAAGAAATCTAGAATAAAGCCTAAATCGAGCGAAGATAGATTATAATATTCTATCACATCGAAAGATCCCTGCACAATTGAATGTGAGGCTCTCTTGATGTCAAAAGACCTTGATACTCTCAAAGATCCGGAGAGTTATGAAGCTTACTTTGCTGAAAAATGCATGACAGAAGCATTGCAAACTCAAGATCTCCTAATAATCACATTATCTAAGGAAGGCCTTATGTTGTGAACAGCGGATCATAATCGTCCTCTTTATGTTACTATAGAGGGTGATGGTATCTCGATTAGCCGAATATTGATTGATCTCTTCTATCAATCTTATGAGTTTAAAGGTGTTAAGAGGATTATCACTGGATATCTAACATCTTGGGAGAGATAAGTTGATGGTTCATGATTTCAATGAAAAGGGACAAAAAACTTTGGTTTCTTTTATTCTCTTTCTCAAGTTCAATGATTTATATACAGAAGCCAAGTTTCATATAATCTATGCCGATACATCATTTAGAACTCTCTTGGGGTAGTGGCATGATTATGGCATGGTCCCATCAATCAATTTTATGAAGTAAAGATGGAGAATAATTCAAAATTTGAAAACCTACAACCATTCTCAATAAAGCAAAGATCTATGGAGATACAAAATATTTCATCCTCAAAGAGCCTAAGCTAACAGAGCCTCTTGAAGCGGTAGCTTCCACTTCAGGAATTAAAAAGAAATTTCATAAAGTGAAAGAGTAAAAGCAAAGAGGAAGAAAGAAGGTTCTCCCTAAAGCACTCAATTTTGCACCTAAGTCAAAATAAGTTCCTCATTTTGAAGAGGAGAAGATATCCCTGTCAAACCTAAGGAAACTTATAAGCTTTCAAGAAAGGTAGAGTATGAAATAAGTGATTCTAATTCAGACTATGATTTTGAATCTTTTCATGGAAATAGAGTTCAAATGGCTGCATCAAGGAGAATAGCTCACTTGGCAGAGTCAGATGACTCAAAATTATACCCATAGCAATGCTTCAAAAGAAATCCGAGGTTCATAATATTGAAGAATTGATAACATTATGTTATTAGTGAGAGTGGCGAATAGAACTCTATTTTACAAATCTGAAGAGTCTTAGCCTCAAGATTTTGAGCAACCTACTCAACATAAAAATTTTGATGAGATAGTGTCAATAAGAATACCAATATACTATCCTAGAAGTTGCAAAAGTATGATGCATAAGCTTGGAATTCATATTGGAACTACTAAACATAGGACTCAATTCTTTAACAAGATGTGGAGCCAAAGAAGTCCTCAAGCATCTCAGAAGTGATAACTTTACCACTAAAGGTCTAGGGTTCATCCACAAATCTCATCAAGATAGAGCCTATTATAATAATAGGCGGATAGAAACTCTTAGTGATGAAGAAGATAATTCCCATGAAATTCTTCTTAAAAATGATGAAGAAGTTGAAGCCAAGCCCGCACCTGAAGAACTCGAAGATGGTGAACAAATAACTACTAGGAATGAACTTAAAGAAGTCAACCTAGGAGCTGAGAATGATCCCCATCCATCTTTCGTTAGTGCCCTTCTGCCTGATGAGAAAGTTGAGGAGCTGAAAATTATATTTTGTAAATTCAAGGATTGCTTTGCACTGACATATTCAAATGCCGCTTATCCCCTAATGTAGTAATTCATAAACTAGCTATTAAACGGATGACCTATTAAACAAGCTCTAGTAATGAAATTGGAGATTGAAGAATAGGTAATTGCATAAACTAAAAAGCTAATCAGTAGGCTTCATTAGAGAAAGTATCTGATTGGATAGCAAACATTATCCTAGTTAGGAAGAAGAATGGCCAAATCCATTGACAGGATTTAAATAAGGCATGCCCAAAAGATGACTTTTGCTTCAATAGAAACTAGTGGACAACACCTCCAACTATGATATTTTTATTTATGGAGATTAGGTACAACCAAATCAAATTGGCACCTGAGGATGAAAAATGTACATCATTCAAAACTCCTATTGGCATATATTGCTACATGGTCATGCCCTTTGGCCTAAAAATGGAGCTAAATACTAAAGAGCCATGACATGTATTTTTGATGAGTTGATTCATCAAAAGTGGAATGTTATGGATGATCACAGTGATGAAGAGCTTAAGCTGATAACCACTTGAAGACTTGAGAATTGTATTGGAAAGAATTAGAAAATATGATCTCAAGATGAATCCTCTAAAATGTGCATTGAGATATTCTCAAAAAATTCAGGTACATTATATGTCATTGAGGTAATCGATCAAAAATCAAGGCAATCGTGGAGATGCCTCCAAGAGAGTTCATCAACTCCATTCTTTATAAGGACATCATTCATCGTTGATTTATATCAAATTTATTAGGACGTTGTCAACCGTTTGCAAGGTTAATGAAGAAGGATGCTCTATTCAAGTGGGACAAGGAGTGTCAAGAAGTCTCTACTTATTAAATCCACCAATCTTGGCGGCTATTCCAGGAAGCCCTCATTCTATACGTGCATTAGAGTCTCGGGGAGCATTAGCACAATACAATGAAGAAAATAAAGAAAATGCTCTTTATTAAATTAAACGAAGACTGATTGGAGCAGAAATGAGATACTCTCCGATAAAGAAGCACTTTTTAGCATGGATCTTTGCAATCCAAAAGCTCCATCATTATATGTTATCTTATAAGATTACCCTCATCTCGAGGATCAATCCGCTGAAGTACTTGATGACAAGACTAGCGTTGACAGGTCGCTTAGCAAGATGGACAGTATTGCTTTTACAATTCGATATCACATATGTTTTGCAGAAAGCAGTGAAGGGACAAGTCTTAGTAGATTTTCTAGCTGCACATCCCATCCTTGCGGACTCTTCTCTTAATGATGATTTGCCCGATGAGCAAATCATGTTCATTCATGAAAGAGAAAAATCACAAATTTGGGAAATGTACTTTGATGGAGCCTCATCGATCAAACAAGTCCAACATCTAAATTTTCCAAGAACAGAGAATGACATCATCTTCATAACACAAGAAGGAGATAATGAGATGATCATATGGATAACCAAGAACTAATAATGAAGTGAATATGAAGTATTAGTAGCGTGCGGAAGAAGCTATTTTCATAGGCATTCAAAACTTGCATATTTTTGGCGATTCTCAGCTTATTATAAATCAGGTACTTGGAATCTATAAAATTAACAATCTTGAGTTAGCTTTCTATCATAAGTGAGTTCTTGAGCTTATGAAGCAGATACCAAATATGACATTAACTCGAGTCTCTCAATCCGAGAATAGTAAAAACTATTGCTTGGCAAAATTAACTAAGAAAATGACAAGTATGAATGGTGATTATGTCATGATCAACATATTTACTCAATGAGTTCTAGAGCAATAAAGTATCAATCCCCGTAGGTAGCGGGGTTACCAAATTTGACACAGCAGGATGCGACTCAGGTTGCTCCTCATACTCTTCAAAATCAACAAGAAGTTGTACTAAGAAGAGCTAAGAATGGAATTGCTTTAGGAAAGCAGTGTGAAACCTTTGTTGTAGAAGAGTCATGTGATTGGAGGCAAGCCTTCATCGACTACTTTAAAGAAGGCAAATTACCAAGTAATAAATCACTAGCAGCTCAAATCGAAAAGAGAATGCTTATGCTTTCATCAATAATACTCTATATCTTAGATCCTTTGAACAAATGTGGCTACGATGCCAGTGTAAATGAAGCTAGCAAAGTGATGGTTGAAGTTCATGAAGGACTTTGTGGTGCACATTAGTCAGGTCCCAAGATGACAATAAAAATTAAAAGAATGGACTATTATTGGACATCTATGGTGAGAGACATTAATCATGCTAAGAGTGTCAATAAAGATCCTATTCATCAATTAACCCAACATTTTCATGAGTTGGGTTGCCTTCCTTGATTCATCAATGATCCAAAAGATTAAAATTTCTAGAATGAGAACTAACTACTTGATGAAGTGGTGATCATCAAATAATGTCTCTCGAAAGATATGGGATTTTCCACATGCGGTGTAACGAACAATAAAGAATGGCATTAGCTTTGAAGACCATTATCCCCATCAAAATTGATTCTTGATCTAATAGAAGATTTTGTCATTGAAAGGTATACCAAGGAGACATACTAACTCATCACAAGGGTGAAAGAGCTCTATCAATTAATGGCCGATCTTGAAAGCATCTTATACTTGGCAACATTCTCGAGAATACAATAGAAAATCCTCCAAGAAGGGGCATTTTTTATTATCTATTTTGATTTGAATAGTGCTTCCTGATGAGATCCTAAATAATATCCAAATAAAGAATTTTTTTTGTGAAAATTCTCCCACAGGGTATTTTAGATTTTATATATGAAATCAATGTTGTATGTTAAAATCCCTTTAGAGTACACATCAATTCAAATATATATATATATATTTATATTTTTATCTTAAAAATTCTCTAAATACTTTGAATTCCCACAGATAGGGGGTATTTTTTAGTTTATATATTAAGTTTGTTGATATAAAATTATATGAAGAGATCCTCAAAAATATTCTAATTGTTAACATGAGCATTATCTTTGAAATCAATATATCTATAATTATCATTGTTGTTGCAAAGTTTTGCAAAACAAAAGAATTTATTTCTGCATGAAAAGACAACCCTAAATATCAAGAAATTTATTTCCCGATTTGCCAAATTCAGATTAAGTCAAGAACTCCCGATTTTAGAAGCTTCAATCAACTGAGTTGGAGAAACATCAACCTCTACATCCTGAGGTCTAAGACACTGATGGGTTCTAAAGGTCATACTCAACAAGCCCAAATGGTTCACTCTCCTCACTCAACAAGTAGCGAAAAGGCCGTGGTGAATGAGCTCGTTCACTGATCGTGGAAACCACCAACCACTACTCAAGTCGAAGACTTAGTAAGTTCTAAAGGTCAAACTCAACAAGCCCAAATATGGATGAGCGACTCTCCTCAAAGAAAAAGGTGAAAGAGCCTTTGCTAGTGAGTTTAATGACGATAGTTGTTCAATCTCAAACTAGATCTAGCTTAGTATTTATAAGCAACCAGGATCTAAGAGATCATTCTACTTGATCGATAGATCAAGAAATTTGAGAAAATACTCAATTGAGCTACCTCAAATCAATCTATATATTGCCAAAGGTGATATCTCAATTTATTCTCAAATGTTTTGATCAAAGAACAAATCAAAGCCTATCTCCTCTTCAAGTCCATCAAAGCAGAAAGCAAAGGATCGAGGAAGCAATTCTATAGTTCATACAAAGCCGATGGCCGAACTAAAGAAATTTCATGGTTATTCAGTCTGTTAAAGCACATGTTGCTAGACTGATAACTCAACATTGACCCTATATAAGCCGGAAGGCTGAGTCATCTGTATGTACCCTCCAATGAATCCATCAAAGTAGTAAGCATAGGGTTCATGGCATACACTTCCTGACAAGTTAATATGGACAAATCAGCCAGTCCTTCATCAAGTCGTCAAGCTTAAAAAGAGAAGGAATTTCAAATCCGACCAAGCACGGATAAACCAATTCCTTAGTGGAATCATTCATCAAAACAAATAAAATAATTCCTCCATCAAACCCAACCAAGCATGAAACTAGGGATAGAGGAAACTCAAATCTGCAAGAACATAAAAGAAAGAGATATTCAACAAAGCCATTGAAGATAGTAGATGGTGTAAGAGCTCTTATCAATCACGAGTCACATCGATTCAAGCCCTCATTTATATCACGAATAAGGCGACATTAATGACAAATCCCGTCAAAGCTCCCTAAGCTATTGCAATCGAAGCTAAAATGATCCAAGCTCTGTGGCCAGCCCAAATTGTCAACCAATTTTCAACAAATGTGACTCGTTCCATGCACAAATCACATTTATTGGGGGGCATTTGTTGACCTCAACATATGTGTCATAAATCTAGAAAATCCCACAAGTCAAATTCGATGGACTTCGAAGGTGACAGTGCGCAAATTGAGGCTCAAAATACACTGGACGTCCCTAAAAATGGTCAAAATGATTTTTGATCAACGAATGAACTTCTCCATCATGTTCAGAACATTGAAATTGGTCAGGATATAAATATTGTACGACTTGATGATCAATGATCAAGCGTTGAAGTCTTCACGCACCGCTCGAGATAAAGCTACGATAATATCGAACAACCTCCATTCATGATTATGTTGTTCAAAACATAAAAATCTATCAAATGAGACTATCCGTGCTCAATTCAGACGAGTCTATGTAAATGTCGAGTGATTTGAAGTGACAATGCATAAATTGGGGCTGAAATGCACAGGATGTCATCGAAATCAACTCAAATGACCTTCGATCGATGAACAGACTTTACCATCATGTTTGAAACATCAAAACTGGTCAGAATATAAATATTGTATGACTTGATGATCAACCAATTAAGTGATCGAGTCGTCCGCGCATATCAAGGTCGGGAGGCGATGAGGATCAAAGCGACCTCGTTCATGAAATTGATCATGTCGTTGGCTTTGAAATCTAAATCTATCAAGTAAGACTATTCACTCAATTTGGATGATTTGTACAAAATCAGTGGTCGGCGATTATGCGAGCAATTTTGGCGTCAACTTGAACCAAATGGCCTTCAATCGCAAATAAAATTGCGCCATTGTTTAACAACAAATTACCTTAAATTAATATATATATATTGACTATGTGCATTTACCGGCATAAAATCCACATTAAAACCCTTTAATAAATTTAAATTTATTTAAAAATTCCTAAATTACCCCCCATGCTCAACGGTTTCCCCATTTTCAGTTTTTGCAAAAACTCCAAATAAAAAATAAAAAGAAAAGGAACTACCTCCTACCCATACCATTCTCTTGTTTCTCTCTCTCTGCGGCGCTCTCTCGTTAAACGAAAAGATAGGAAAAATCTCCTCCATGGTAATTTTTTCGGTCGATCCCGTACCCATCGCATGTCCGTTGCCTGAACATTTCTTTGCACTCACTTCGCTTGTCTGCACTCTCAGGTCGAGCCATCATGGTTCCTCCTCAGCGTTAAATTTCGCTGTGACCCGTAAAACCGTTCCATGGCCGTGTCCCACGCGGCATACATTTCACCTGCCCAGCCTCTCTGACTACTCCATGAAAATGACAACCCACCCTTGCATCTCCTCGGCCCTGCGCTAACCGCGCCACTCTGCAGCGCACCCCGCGCACCCAGCCATGCGCCAGACCCATGACCATTTCCTCTCGCCGCTTCTCGACCCTCCAGGCACGCTTACGCCCGCTCGTTGTGGACTCCCAGGCCCGTCCGACCTTCAAACTCGCACCGCGTTCAGGCCCACCAGCCCGCGCACCGATCCCACCCAGTTCTGGCCATTGGCTGCCTTCCTACGACCCATACCAACCCCCTTTTAGCCACAGCAAGAACATCATCAAGAGGAATTCTTCTTTTTTTTGCACACCTCGTTAGAATCTATTTTGCTTTTCCTGTGGAAGAACATCATTAAGAGGCGAATTCTTATTTCGATTTCCAGCGTCATACTCCCCATAACCCTTCCAATTTTTGCTTCGCGAATCGGAAGAACATCATCAAAGCAAATTCTTCTTTCGATTTCGGCGTCACATTCCTGCTTTAGCCTTCCCACGCTGGCGGGAAGAACATCATCGAGGTGAATTCTTCTTTCAATTTTTGCACTCCATGCTTACATTCAATCATCTAACCTCGTTTTCTTTAGCATTGCGGCCCAAATGGTGAGAACATGTGGGATCTATGAATATATATATATATATATATATATATATGCTTGCATTTCTCTCCAGGTTGGAGACCTCGTTGTGCTCAAGAGGGCGATGAGATGAAAAAATAGGCTGTGGTGTCGCAAGACACCGTTCGCTATGCTCAACAGGGCGTACCGAGTAAGCCAACACTTGTTAGATGTCGCTCTCCCTAGACGAAATGCTGCCAAAATTTTGTCTAATTTCTAGACTTAGAAAAAAAAAGAGAATAAATATATATTGCATTGTATGTCTTCTTCCAGGTCTGAAGGCCTCGTCGTGCTCAAGAGGGTGCGACGAGATAAATAATTGGTTGCGGTGTCGCAAGACACCAGTCGCTACGCTCAAGAGGATGTACCGAGTAAGCCAAAACACCACGGATGCAGCCCCTTACATGGGAATGATGCTAGGAGGCTGCCAAAATTATGTCAAATCTTTTGACTTAGAAAAAATGGGAGAGTGAAATGAGCTAATTTAAGAACGCTAAGTAGAAAAACCTGTAGCTAATTTTAAACTAAAAGTATCAAATAAGAAAAAAAAGGGGAGGAGCACTTAAAGAAAATTTTGGAAGGAATAGAACATTCATTTAAAATCTAAGTGAAATTTGGGGGAGGCTAATATTAAACTCTCAAACTCTAATTGCAATTCTCTATGGCTTAAATTGAAGTGGAAAAGTGAGTTCACTTTTCTTGTAAAGTCCTCAAAATTAAGCAAGCTTTAATTGGAATTTGGGGACTAATACTAAACTCATAACAAACTTGCAATAAACTCAGATTCTAAGGATAAATCCAAATTGGGTTTAATTATTCTTATACAAATATGGAGGTGATTACTATGCTAGCTAATAAGCATGAGTAGGGCTAAATCAATAAACACTGAAATCGACATAACTTATCAAAAGTGATTTAAATTGAGCATAATCAAGTGGGGAGAATTACAAAAACTCAACAAGTAAACTAAGTGCAAATAATATTTTAAACTATAATCTAAATCAAAATATCTTCTTCGTCGATCTACAACCCTTTGGTAGCTAGAAGGAGATATTAAATAAAATCTACAAAATTATGAGCTTCCTTCGAATTAAGGAATTTCATTCTAATTATAATTTTCAAAATTAATGATTTCATTAATTAGATGAAATTAACTAAGCTATAAATTCTTGCATGTGCTCAGACATAGAAATTTAAAGTGCAAATTTTAATGTCTGAAAAGGCTGTGCAGGCTAAAGTTGGAATTAAATAAAAATATAAAATCAATCTCATAATTCAAACATAAAATTACCTAAAATTATAATACACCTGCATGGGCCCCGACACTATGCTGAATGCTGAAATTCAAGTGTTTGAAGATGCTGCGTGGGTTGCTTCCCGATTTAGTCTTAGGATTGGATACGGGTTAACAAAACCTAAAAACCTATAATAAGAGTTTCAAATCGGGAAATATAAATTATGTCGTGACAGTAGATCTAATCCTCTGTTAGCAGCTAAATAGAGTTGACTGGATCTAAAGCTCTCAAATATATTCAAATTAATCAATTTTTTCAACTCAAATCAAATATCAATCAAACTAGAATTCTATCATTAAAAACTTAAATCAAACTCAATCTATCCACCTTAGCTTGTTTGCTCGGTGTGAATTAAGAAAACTTTAGCTCACAAAGGAGCCAATGTCAAATCAAGTATTCTACTATGTTCACTCTCAATCAATCTCTTGCTAGTAAGGATGTAGCCCGTGTCCTCTAACTATGTGGCTTGGCCAGTAGGCTCCACAGATGAAACAATCTCGACCAAAGTCCTCTGATCGGGTGGTTTGGCTAGTCCGACTCCATTATATTACGATCACGACCATATATCGTATGTTCTCCATTGACTCTGCCCTTTGGGATGTGAATCATAGGGTATACTTGATAGGAAACAACCCTCACTCAAGGTAGACTTAAGCTCTCTCACAAACACTACACCCGTTTACAAGATTTCTTGAATGTAACCCATGTATTGGATGAGGATCCTTCATCAGTTAGGTTGACTACCTCCTCGACTAAGTAGACTAGGGACCGATGGCCGGATGAAACCATGGGATCTAGATGCACATCATCATTCCCCAACCATCGGTTTAAGCTAAAATGATGAATTTCATATCTTAAATATTAAAACTCCATATGTTGCTATACACTACCCATTAGCGATCTAATGACTAGCCTTAATGAAAGTTTTCTCTTAGAGGAGTAATTAACTATAGGGGCTTTTTTTATAGGAAACAAAGATCTAAAGTCCTCACTAAATGAGGAAATCTGGTAGTGTCTTCTACTATCTCATACTTAAAATTACACGACACTTTAAGTCACACTCCTCAATTCAATATCAAATAAAAGAGAATTGTGGCAAAGAGCCCAATATTAGTTAATATAAGTGGTATTGATTAGAGTGAAGAATTGATCGAAAAAGCATAGTGATGTATATTCTTGATAAGATTGAGATATGGCTTTCACACATCAAAGCAACATCGATGTATTTGACTTGTGAAGTTCAATATGTTAGTTCAATTTTACGTATTTATCATGCTATCATTGAAAGGATTATTTTTTTATTATTTTTATCAATAAAGACCACAAAGGCATGTATTGATATAAATATCATTGTTTATATTAACAAATTTTTTTTAATTTTTAATAGAAACAAAACACATACTTGCTATCACTACATAAAGAGAATGTGTTAGAAAGAATATGAAGTTGAAGTAAGTGATACCTCAAGATCTAGTGATGAATATTTTATCAGTCACAAAAGTACAAATATTTATTTCATGTTATGAAGCATTTTAAAAGTAATAAATCATTCAAGGATAGTTTAACAATAAATAAATAATTAATTGATTGTTGGTTGAAGTCTCTAAATTTTTCATGTGGTTGATAGAAACCTCTCATTTATGGAGTAAAAATAAAGATTTTAATTAATCTTAGAAGTTGATAGAAATTCACATTTAATGCTATATCTAAAATTATTTTTTCATGTCTTCTAAATAGAGTTCTTCTTCCATTGTATGCTTCAACTCAAAGCCTAAATCAAAATAATGCCTCTTCCATCCACAATATCTTATCTTATTTCTTCACAATATCTTCATTCCAACTCTGATAGTTCCTCATATTTGATCTCCTCAACACTATAGACTTACCAATAGGCCAACTATCAAAAATAATTTTTTTAAAGTGTGAAATATAAACTAATCCATTAATTATTATTATTATTATTATTATTATTTATTATTATTATTCACATAAATTTGCATCCATTTGTTGTTGTAATATCAAAGTATTAGTGGGAACTCCAATAGCCAACCATTGGCAAGCATAGATTACATCATAGAAAATCACCAAGGCAAGCAAAGTAGCTAAGTAGTCAGACTATAATAAAAATAATTAGGTTAAAACATGTTGAACTTGCTAGTTGCAAGCTTCTTGGAAAGGCATTAGTAGAAAACCCACCCAAGATCTCTTATATATATATAATTGTGTGAAATTTATATAAATCATATATAAATCTTTAATATTTCATCTATAATACCTCTATATATGGTATTTTAAAAACGTGAAATATATTTTGTTAAGTATAAAAAATATTATATATATATATATATATATATATATATATATATATAAATATTAAATTTTAGGTATCATTTAAATAAATAATAATATGATATATATAGATCTATTCTTTTTAATTAATAAAAAAAAATGATTTAATTAGGCATCCCATATTTAAATTTAAAATAAAAGGTTGATTTAAATGGATTTATTTTTATTAAATTACTTATTAAATCATTTATGTCTCCATCAGAACCATCGAAACCCATTTTAAGAAAATGGATGGAAGTATTAAGATTTGTTAAATTAATTCCTTTTGCATTATTATAAATAAATAAATACCTAGAATATATATATATATATATATCACTTATTACAACACAAATTAAGGAAATATGCATAAAATCAGGACATATGTGATATATTCATACACAAATTACACATAAAATATATTTAAAATATATTAAAATTTAATAATTTTTAAGTTTACAATTATTTATTTATAAAAGTACACACACATAAATATATTCATCATAAGTTATTTTAAATATTTATAAAAATAATTATCATCATAAAATATATTTTAATTTAAATAAAAATATAAATAAAATAAAATAATAAATAATAAATAAAATTCATCTCAAAGCGGCCCTTATTAACTGGAAAAGAATGGGAAAATACAACATTGTTCGTTCTGTTTCTTAACAATCTCAATGAATTATCATAAGGTTATTCAACCATCAAAAATAAAAATAAAAATTACAATATAAAATAATTAGAAATTAAATTTTTGTCTCCTTCACATTTGTCATATATTGCCTTTTATTAAAAAGAAGATGACATGTGAGCTGGTCAAATCAACGGCCAAGATCATCTCATTCTCATCTATCTTTATAGACCAACATGCCTTCCACCTCAGTATGCGGATAGCTTTCGCTATGAATTGCTAACGGACTCGAACCAAAAATAAATTGGTTAGTTTATTCATTATTAGTTTTGATTATATTAATTATCATATATTCTAAAAATGTTAGGGGATTTGACGAAGAGCTATACACATAGGCTTGTTGCCATGTGTCACCTAAGTACTCCATTTTATAATAAAGATTTATCCATAGTTGAATCAAAATTAAAAATTTAAGTTTTTAAGAAGAATGAAGATATGTTATACACGAAGGACATGAAAGGATCAAATTAATATTGGATGATGATGATTTGAAATGATTTCGAATATTACATATAGAAGCAGTTAGGCATTTCCTGTTGAAATGAGTACCTTATGAAGAAAGAGATATATGTAGTAATTTAATTTTATCTATTGTTTTTCTGAATGCAAAACTTTCTAGAATTCCATGTGGATGGATGTGAATGGTAAATAATAATGAAAATAAATGAACTCTTTTAATTAATATTGATCACAATTAACTTAAATAAATATTCTATAGGTAAAATTTGAGTGTTTTGATATAATGAATTTTTAAAACATATTTAAAAAAAATTTAAATACTAGATATATATATATATATAAAATATATATATATAATATATATATATATATAAAATTAAATTTTAGTATTATGAGATATATAAAATTAATTTTTTTAATAGTTTAAAAATTATAAATCAATTACTAGATAAACCATCTCTATTAAAAATAGATAATGGTTTAATTAAATGACAATTTTAGGGAATAAATACCTCTAAAATTTTTTATTTATTTCATTTATGTAAGTTATGTTTTATAAACATTAATAAGTTTATTTGCATAAACAAATTTCAGTATAAAATAGACAATGATGAAACGTAAAGCAAATCTAATATAAGAAAAAAATAAAATAAATTAAATAATGATTAAATTATTTTATTTAAATTAATTTCATTAAGATTTTCATGTTTTCTATCAAAACTAATCAAATAATTTATAAATAAAAAAATAATTTTTAATTTATTAAATATATTTAATTTAAATTAATTTCAAATTTTTTTCAAAATATTAATTTTTATAATTAAAATACAAAAGAAAAAAAAAATATTAATTAAAAATTATTAAAAATAATATTTTTAAAATTTGATTATAATAATTTTTTATTAATATCTAAATTCTTATATTATTTAATAATATTAATTATATTTAATTAATAAAATTTATGATAAATATAATTTTATTTTAGAAATTAATATTAAAATATTTTATGAAATTATTTTATTTAAATATATCTCATATCATATTATCTTATGAAGTAAATATAAAAAATATGAATTTAATGATATGTAAATTTATATTCATTTTAATTTTTATCATATAAATCAAATATAATTTTTGTTTCATAGATGATTATACATAAGAATAAAATAAAAAGGAAATATATAAGAATGATAAAATATATAAATATTAATATTAATTAAATTTATCTGAAATAAAATAATAAATTAAATGTTATATAAAACATTTT
The DNA here is from genome assembly GCA_021442155.1 of Cymbidium sinense. Classification (NCBI taxonomy): domain Eukaryota; kingdom Viridiplantae; phylum Streptophyta; class Magnoliopsida; order Asparagales; family Orchidaceae; genus Cymbidium; species Cymbidium sinense. Next base: position 4,926,806 of record CM038229.1, on the reverse strand, counting down.
TAAATATAATTAATCTAAAATTAAAATTTGAATAGTAAATATTTATAAATTTTTTTTTTTAAAAATTCCTTAATAAATATAGATAATTTCTGATAATTATAGATCTTGATAAATTATAAATTTTAAATATGCATTAAAATAATTAATAATAATATTAATATATTTCAATTTTTGTTATTAATTTAAGAAGAAACTTAAAATTGATGAACATTTTGTATTCTTTTTCAAAATTATGATTAGAATAGCATAAATGTCAAAATATATCTCTTTTAATAAATAAAAAATTAAATTAAATTTCTTACCATTTATCATGCTCCAAGATTAAGCATATCTGATAACATCTTCAATCCTGTAGAAAAAAAACCATTAAAATGCAATTAAATTTAATATTTCAAGCTAGAAAAAAATAATATATATTTATGCAAAATTATAATTTTCTTTCATATTTAAAATAATTATTTTTAATAAATATAAAATTGTTTATACATATATAAACAAAAATAAAATTGAACAAATTAAATCATTAAATAAAGAAATGCATGAAAACTATGGATCATGAACAAATTAAAGAAAAAAAAGAAAAAATATAATATTTCAGAAGAAGAATTGAAAATGAATTTTTGTTAATTAATTATTTTTTACTCGTGGCGGAGAATGGCTCGGATGGAAACATGATGATATCAATATAAAAAGCTTCGTCATGTGATGGAGGCCATTCGTCGAAAAAATTTTTCATTTGTGTTATTCTCATTCTCTTTATCTTATATTATTGTTTATATATTTAAAAAAGGATAAAAAATTAAATTATATATATATATATATATATATATATATATATATATATATATATATATATATATATATATATATATATATAAGAAAAGTAACTAAAAAATAAATTGTAAAATCAAAGAGAAAGAAAATGAGTTTAAATATGTAAAATTAAATTTGGATTTATATTTTAAATAATATTAAAATAAAAATAATTTTATTTAAAAATAATAAAATTTTTATTAAATTTAATTTATATATAATCAATTTTAAAATATTTATTTTCGCTTATTTTTAAATAATTATCTAAATATATGATAATTTCAAAAAATGAGATCAATTTAACATTTATTGTATTGTCATTATGTCTTTTTTAAATTTTGATTAATTATCATGTCGTGCAATATTTACATCTTGACCAATCAACATTACGAATCTATAAGTCGTTATATCATTGAGTTGATTTTACATCTCATTTTATCTATCTCGCACTTTAAACCATAATTTTACAATAAATCGATTATCTGATCATTTGATAGATTTTGATATTTTGAAAGCCTAGATCATTTAAAAGATTTGTTGGCGTGCTTCCGACAATGCGTGAGCATTTATGCTCAGCAATCGATTGAGCGTTTTTGCAATATTTTATATATTGATCAATTTGTTTTGAACTTTGAAGTCCGTTATTATAGGTAAAATTTCATATGCATATATTTTGACTATTTGTCATTTACGTCAAGAATATGAATTTGGGAATCTACATTTAATATTTCAACATGTAGATCATAAAGAGATCATTTAATAAAATGAGAGGAATTCGCCTATTATACATATGATAATAAAAATATTATAAAAATATTTTTAATTATTTATATAAAAAAATATATATATATTTAAATATATAAATAACTATATTTATATATTATATATATATATATATATATATATATATATATATATATATATATATATATATATATATATATAATATATATACTGCTCAATATATATATATATATATATATATATATATTCTTTATTTATATAATTTATTCTTTATTTGTTGTTGATACGTTGAAGAAATGAATATGAACTTAAAAAATAATTTATATGTTTAAATGTATAAACTCAAATATTATGATATATTCAAAATAATAAAATGATATAATTTTATCATGATTTATTAAAAAGGTTTGAATATCAATGAATTTTTATCTTAGAAATAAGATCAATAAAAATACTAAATGCTTTTATAAAATCTCAATAATAAATTTAGAATAAAAAAAAAAAAATATCTTATTTTATATATTTGTAAAAGTTATATAATTTATTCATTTATTTATTAAGAATTGTTTGAGAAAATTTTTTTATATTATATATTAACAAAAGTAATAAAATTTATATTTTAAAATGAATTAATTAATAAAAAATATTAATCAATTATCAGAATTATATAAATCGAAAATTTTTCAATTATATATAAATAAAAAAAATTAACAAATTATAAATATAAATATTTAAATAAAATTTGTTTAAAATTATATTTTTAAAGAAATTAAAAATTAATAAAAATAAAATTTGATTTTATTTTCTTCTCTTTGGTTTCTAAAGGGCAAAAAAAAAAAATGCACTTTCTTTCTTCAAAAATATTTTAATTTTAAAATTTTTTAAATCATTGCATAAATTAGATTCTTGTTAAAAATAATCCAGAATAGTGAAAATAAAGAAAAATAAAATATATATATCTTATTATATATACATATTATAATTTTAAATATATCTAATATAAAAAAAAAATATAATATATATTTATATCATAATACATATAATAATATATCTTTGTTTAATTTATTTAACTCTTGTTAATAAAATGAAATTAAAAAATCATGGTATCATAAATCATTTCTATCACACAATAATCTAATTAACATTCTTAGATTTCTCATAAACTTGAAATTTTTGTGTATTTCAAAACAAAAAAAAATAAATGAATATATATTAAAATACTCTTATATAAAGGATATAGTTGTCAAAACATGAAAATCAGCTATATGTCATGAATAACTCATAAAATTCAGAAATCTCTTAAATAATTTTAGATCTACAAATGATGTTGTCAATTTAATCTTTTCTTTAAAAAAGGGAGAGTGAATGAATAAAATTAAAAATATATAATTTTAGCAAAATCAAATATAAAAATAAAATTTTTAAATAACATTCATTTAAAATCCATGTAATTTAATAATATTAAATCACAAACTCTAATTAGTTCTCTAAATAATATAGTTTCTTTCTTTTCTAAATCTAGAATTAAACAAGCTTATTAATTACTAATGCTTAAATCAAACAACTTCTCAAATCTAATTATCTTGGGTTTAATAATTCTAAGAATATCATTATTATCATTTATGTAGCTAAGATGTCCAATCATAAACATGAAATTAATTCAAAATGATGGTAGCATATAATAAATTCAAAAACTCAACAAGTAAACAAATGAAATAATGTTTTAAACACAATCTAAATAAATGTCTTGTATGATGCAATAACTCTGTACAGAATATCTAAATGAAAATAAATATGAGCTTCTTGATCATTATTTTTATAATTATGATTTTTTAAATCAATAATTTTGTTAATTAAATGAAATTGGTAATAAATTCTTGTATGTGCCTAGAAATTTAAAGCTAATGTTTGAAACACTATGTTTGAAATTAAATAAAATACAAAATCAAATCAATCAACATAAATCTTAAAATTACAATACATCACTTATGTTGAATCTTAAATTTAGTGTGAGGATCTTATTCCTTCTTTTAACTTAAATAGATGGGTTACAAAACCAAACCTATAATAAGAGTTTCAAATCTTTAATAAAGGATTCTCTGATATCTAATCCTCTTTAGCAATAAACAAAGTTGAGCGATCTAAGCTCTTAAACATATTCAAATTAATTATTTTTTTAACTCAAATCAATTGCAATCAAACTACTTAAATAATTAATCATTAAAACTTTCAATCAATCCATCCACCATCCTTTGTTTGTGGGGTGATAAATTAAGAAAACTCAGCTCCAAAGGCCAATGAAAATCAAGTGTTCTGCTATGTTCACTCATTAATCTCTTTGTGGTCGTGAATCCTATTAACTTGCAGTGGCTCCACATGGCTCACGAGTCCTCTTCGGGTAGTTTGGATGACTCCATATTAATCACGATCGTAGATATATTCCCAATGGCTTAGCAAATTTGTGAATCATAGAGATCTTGATACAAACATCCCTCATCTAATGTAAACTTAAGTATCTCCTTGAACAAATACCCCGTCACAAGATTTCTTGACGTAACCCATGTATTCTGAGGATCCATCAGGTTGGGTGGACACTCCTACAAGTCAGAGACCCACATCCCAATGAACCATGAAATCTAGATGAATCATCATTCCCAAATGATTTAAGCTAAAATGATGAATTTCATATCTTTATAAAACTCCACATCCATACACGATTATTGACTAGCCTTGTCGAAAGTTCTCTCTCATTGAGAGAAATTAACTAGCTTGCTTTATAGAAAACAGAAAGAAAAGTCCTCACCAAATGAGAAATCTCAGTAGTCTTATCTACTATCTCATGCCTTCTAAAAATCACAGGACTTTAAATCCTCTCTCAATTCAATATCAAATAAATTATCAAGAGGTGGTGGCAATTTTGGAGCACAGATTTCAATGGGATAAGATCTTTCCATCTTTGGCTAGTCATATATAAAGAGTAATAGATAGAAAATTCAAAATAACAAAATGTTGATTTAAGTGAGTAATAAATTCAATATGATGCTCTTTGTAAAATGAATCATTGATGGAGTATATCTTTATTACCATTATTTTGTTAAACATTATCTTGAAAGTGGGGTGAAATAATAATTGCTAATTAAATCCCATCTTTCACTTTTTTTGAAATGGATCTACATCTTTCACCATTCAATAGGGTCTGGTGCAATATCTTTAGATCATGAAACAAGATGTCTACCATTCAATTTGGTAGCTTGATTTTCTGATCGTAGCGACTCACAAAGACCCATGGTACACATTATTGAGGCCTCTGAAGGCCTCAATTTTACTCATTGGTAAACTAGTTCAACAAACATGTCAGGCGTTCTCCAAATAGAGAACTTAGTTTTCAAAGGATCAATATAAGTCCCATGATGAAAAGAAGTCATGGGCAAAACTATGTCTTAATGTCAGCAGCACCGATTGAACCTGTACCGAGAAAGCAAGATCATGAAGCTCCTCATCAGAAGCAAATTAAAGAAAGAGAGAAGAAGAAAATTGGTGAGATCCTTGAATGACCTAGTGAACAAGCATCTGTGAGTATTCCACCCTTGCTTTGACAATCTAAAGTGGGTAAGAGAAATATGTAAAATAAAGTATTCTTAGAACCAACCATCAAGCTCCACCACCACAGGAGAGCAGAAACACTTGCTAGATATATAAAATTCTCAAAAGCTAAGAATAAGGCAATGAAGAAGATTTTTTAGGCACGTGGTGATGGAAAATAGAAGCTCACCAAGAAAGTTGTCATCTCTTGGTAACTAGCGAGCAAATGCGCATGGTGAGCATCGAGCGTGAAAATGTGTCAAGAATATCCTCGAAGGTCCGTGAAAAGGATAAGTAAATATGGAGGCCAAGGCCCTAATGAAACTTTAGTAATAAGAGAACACATACATATACTAAAAATTCAAAATCAACTCATCAAGTGGATACCCAAAAGAAGGGATATCAGATGAAAGATATGATGATGAACCTGGAGAATCCTCTGGGATCCCATTAGGTTTCACCCTATAATAAAGGTTGATGTTAATCATGGTCCTTTAATAGAAAAAGTAGTTGTTCGCATATTGGTCAAGGGTAAATTGAAAATTTTTGTGCATGAAGAATGAAGAGGATTCTATGGAAGTGTATCAATATGATATAGATGAACTCCCATCAGTGCATAATTCGAATGAACAGAATTCAACATTTATGAAGAAGAGTATTCACAGAAAATAAAGGATGGATCTTATCTTTGAAGATGAAGAAGAAGAAGACCAAAATGAGAAAGAGATCATGAGTGTCAAAGCTGTTTATATGGTTGAACCAGAAAATGATCAGCCTGGTACACGCTTTTATAATCAGCATTGTCGTACAACCCCAATAACAGCTATCTCTACAAATACACAAGGAGAAGGGCAGTCAAGTTCTTCCCCTGAAAATGAGCAAGGAGCAGAACAACAATAAGAAATAGAGGAAGAGGAAGAGCCTGTACTGATTGATGTCATGGTGTTAACTAGAGCAAGAGAAATCGTCAAATGGAAAGAGATTGCATAGCTTGATCAAAATAAATAATATGATGGTACAAATGAACATCATGATGAAGATGTTAAAGAATAACATCAAGTGCAACACTTGTTTTGTCTTAACCAACTAATAACAATACAAACACGGACCATTATGAATCAAACATGCTACGCATGAAGTGAAAAGTTAACCAAATCTCCACTCGACAATTCAAAATCTGGCTAGCACACTTGGAACAGTATGCTCTAGAAACATAATCAATGAAAAGATAAAGGTATCATAAGAGAAGCTTGAAAAGTGAGTAAGTCACACCTGAATATGATCAAGTCTCAGAAGTTACTTAAATTTAATACTTTAAAAGAAGCATAATCCAAAGCAACATCTAGCCTAATTTAAGGCTACTTAACATAAGAGAAGAAGATACTTTTGTTTCAATCATTCATTAGTAACCTTTGCTTTTGAATCACAAAATTTCATGATTAGGTTAAAAATTTCTTGAATTAGAGATCATATTTGTAAAGAGGTTATTTAATGAGAAAATCACAATCACAGCTTACTAAAAGGAGAAAAGATGAGTCATGACAAAATTCATAAGTCATTACAACTGTATGAAGTGAGAGCAACAATTGTAAGAAGAACATGCGATCCAATTGCTAATGGGCAATATGATGATAAAATGGCACCATTTTTTTATGCATAAAATACAACATTCGAGACTTCGATATGGTGGCTAAATTTGAAAAATTGAAGCACAAGTTTGAAGTCTATTTGAGATAAAGCAAGAAACAAACCTTAGACTCAAGAAGAAATGAAATTCATGTACTTCCTATAGCTCAAATGGTGAATTTGATAATGTGGATAAAGCGTAGGACAATGATAATAAGGGTAAAAATGTTTATTCTTCTAGCCAAAATTGGTATTATGAGGTAATGACCTCGGACTTTTCCTGGGAGCATCCAAAACAAGCAACAAGAGATGATGAGAAAATGCGCCATGTCTTAAGAAAAGATGAACAAAGAATATTCCTTTAGAAGGGAATGTGGCTAAATTATGGTAAAATCAAAGCTCTGATTAAAATTAAAAGGCGAAGATGCTTATAAGTCAATTATCCAAACTATTGTCCATATCATGATTATCTATTGAATATTATATGTCTTCAAAGATTGAAAGAAAAGAGTATGGAGGTGAATTTAAAATTAAGTGTTCAGTCAATCAAAGAGAATACAGGATGATTACGTCTCTTCTATATCATCCAAAAATAAAGGAGAAATTAGTTGAAGAATGATAAACAATAGTCTCTAAAAGGAGAAAATCTTTGAAGCGGCTAAAGATGTCCCAGTGTTAAGTGAAAATCACCACTTGAACATATATTGGACTTAAGAGAGATTCTAAACCAAGTATTTATGCTTCTGTGGCATTACGATAAGGCTACTTATCACGGATGAGAAGATCTACTAAATGCAAACCTTAAATCAAAGCTAGCCAAAAAAAAAAAAGAAGATCAAGAAGAGAACTACAACTCAAAAGATTATCAATAAAATCTAGAGGAATATCACCGGCAAACAGACAAATTTAGGCGAAGACTTCATGCCTAAACTTCATAGTGTTGTACGATGAAGAAGATAATGGTGAATCTTGTCAGAGACATGTTGAATCATCACATGATGTCATATTCTTCAGCATCAGTTACTCTGAAACAACAAAGGTAGTCAGACAAACCAACATCACAATTTTCGAGAAAAGCAAGAAGAGCTGAGGCTAATGTTGTTTAATGACTCAAAGAATAGTTAGATGAAGATCACGTTTTCATGAAGAAGAAATACTCATCGATATCATCAAAATTATATGATGTTGAAAAATGAATCTAGCCCTTTTGGCCAATCTTGAATAAGAAGAACTGAAGAAACTACCTTAAAAGAATCGAGCAAGATAAGTGATTCAAGTTCGGGTTGAGAAGTGATAAAGTTACCACCTTCATCAAAGAAGGATATGCAAATAAAGACAAAGATAAACAAATTGAAGTCACCAAAATATCATTCCAAGAAATCCTAGAATAAAGCCTCGAGCAAGAAGATAGATTATAATATTCTATCACATCAAAGATCCTACAATTGATATGAGGCTCTCTTGATGTCAAAAGGCCTCAGAAACTTTGATACAGCTCTCAAAGATCCAGAGTTATGAAGCTTACTTTGCTGAAAAAAATGACGAAGCATTGCAAACTCAAGATCTCCCAATAATCACATTTTCGAAGGCCATGTTGTGAGCATGATCACTCGTCCTCTTTATATTTACATATAGAGTGATGGTATCTCGATTAAGAATTGATTGATTGATCTTCTATCAATCTTATGAGTTTAAAGGTGTTAAAATTATCACTGATATCCAACATCTTGGGAGAGATAAGTTGATGGTTCATGATTTTAATGAAAAGGGACAAAAAACTTTGGGTTCTTTTATTCTCTTTCTCAAGTTCAATGATTTATATACAGAAGCCAAGTTTCATATAATCTATGCCGATACATCATTTAGAGCTCTCTTGGGCCAGCCGCGGCTACATGATTATGGCATGGTCCCATCAACTATGCATCAATTTATGAAGTATCTGAAAGATGGAGAATAATTCAAAATTTTTGAAAACCTACAACCATTCTCCATCAATAAAGCAAAGATCTATGAAGATACAAAATATTTCATCCTCAAAGAGCCTAAGCTAACAGAGCCTCTTGAAGCGGTAGCTTCCACTTCTAGAACTAAAAAGAAATTTCACAAAGTGAAAGAGTAGAAGAAAAGAGGAAGAAAGAAGGCAATGCCTCTCCCTAAAGCACTCAATTTTACCTAAAGTCAAGCAAATAAATTCCTCATTTGAGAAGTGACACGGAAGAGAGAAGATATCCTCAAACCTAAGGAAACTTATAAGCTTTCAAGAAAGGTAGAGTATGAAATAAGTGATTCTAATTTATGATTTTGAATCTTTTCATGGAATTAGAGTTCAAATGGGCATCAAGGAGGATAGCTCACTTGGCGAGAGGATGACTCACTCAAAATTATACCCATCCCTAGCAATGCTTCAAAGAAATCATCCAGGTTCATAATATTGAAGAATTGATAACATTCTTGCCATTGGTGAGAGTGGGCAGAACTCTATTTTACAAATCTGAAGAGTCTTAGCCTCAAGATTTTGAGCGACCTACTCAACATAAAAATTTTGATGAGATATTGTCAATAAGAATACCAATATACTATCCATAGAAGTTGCGAAGAATGATGCATAAGCTTGGAATTCATATTGGAACTACTAAACATAGGACTCAAATTTTTAACAAGATGTGGAGCCAAAGAAGTCCTCAAGCATCTCGAAGTGATAACTTTACCACTAAAGGTCTGGTTCATCCACAAATCTCATCAAGATAGAGCTATTATAATATAATAGAAGGAGATAGAAACTCTTAGTGATGAAGAAGATGATTCCCATGAAATTCTTCTTAAAATGATGAAGAAGTGGAAGCCAAGCCCACCGAAGAACTCAAAGATGGTGAACAAATAACTACTGGATGAACTTAAAGAAGTCAACCTAGAGAGAATGATCCCCTCCACTTTTCGTCTGCCCTCACGATGAGAAAGTTGAGAGCTAAAAATAATATTTTGTAAATTCGGATTGCTTTGCACGGACATATTCAAAATGCCGGGCTTATCCCTAATGTAGATTCATAAACTAGATATTAAACCCGGATGCACGGCATTAAACAAGCTCCTAGGGAATGAGATTGGAGATTGAAGAATAGGTAATTGCATAAACTAAAAAAAGCTTAAGTAGGCTTCATTAGAGAAGAAATACAGATTGGATAGCAAAAATTATCCTAGTTAGAAGAAGAATGGCAATCAAATGCATTGACTTAGGATTTAAATAAGGCATGCCCAAAAGATGACTTTTCGCCAATATTAGAACTACTTGGACAACACCTCCAACTATGACATGTTCTTTATTTATGGATGGATAGCTGGTACAACCAAATCAAATTGGCACGAGATGAAAAATGTACATCATTGAACTGTTGAATGTTATACGATGATCACGGTGATGAAAGAGCTTAAATGAACTGAAGACTTGAGAATTGTATTGGAAAGAATTAGAAAATATGATCTCAAGATGAATCCTCTAAAATGTGCATTGAGATATTCTCAAAATTCTGGGGTACATTATGCGTAGGTATTGAAATAATCGCCAAAATCAAGGCAATCATGGAGATGCCTCCACCGAAGAGTTTGCGTCAACTCCATTCTTTATATGGACATCTCGCATTCATCCATCGATTTATATCAAATTTATTAGGATGTTGTCAACATTTGGAAGGTTAATGAAGAAGGATGCTCTTCAAGTGGGACAAGTGTCAAGAAGTCTTCAATAGCATTAAAAGCTACTTATTAAATCCACCAATCCGGCGGCCTTTTCAGAAGCCCTCATTCTATACACATGCATTAGAAGAGTCTGGTATTATTAGCACAATGAAGAAAACAAAGAGAATGCTCTTTATTATATCAACGAAGATTGGTGGGCGAGAAATGAGATACTCTCGATAAAGAAGAACTTTTAGCATTGGATCTTTGCAATCCAAAAGCTCCATCATTATATGTTATCTCACAAGATTACCCTCATCTCGAGGATCAATCAAGTACTTGATGACAAGACTAGCGTTGATAGGTCACTTAGTAAGATGGGCGATTATTTTTTACAATTTGATATCACATATGTTTCAGAAAGCGGTGAAGGGACAAGTCTTAGTAGATTTTTCTAGGCACATCCATCCTTGGACTCTTAATGAGATTTGCAGATGAGCAAATTATGCTCATTCATGAAAGAGAAAAATCACAAATTTGGGAAATGTACTTTGATGGAGCCTCATCGATCAAACAAGTCCAACATCTAAATTTTCCAAGAGAAGAGGGCGACATCATCTTCATAACACAAGAAGGAGATAATGAGATGATCATATGGATTGATAGCCAAGAACTAATAATGAAGCTGAATATGAAGTATTAGTAGCAGGTCTGGAAGAAGCTATTTTCATAGGCATTCAAAACTTGCATATTTTTGGCAATTCTCAGCTTATTATAAATCAAGTACTTGGAATCTATAAAATTAACAAGCTTGAGTTAGCTTTCTATCATAAGCGAGTTCTTGAGCTTATGAAGCAGATACCAAATATCACATTAACTCGAGTCTCTCGATCTGAGAATAGTAAAAACTATTGCTTGGCAAAATTAACTAAGAAAATGACAAATATGAATGGTGATTATGTCATGATCAGCATATTTACTCGATGAGTTCTAGAGCCAATAAAGTATCAATCCCCGTAGGTAGCGGGGTTACTAAATTGACACAGCAGGATGTGACTTAGGCTGCTCCTCATACTCTTCAAAATCAACAAGAAGTTGTACAAGAAGAGCTAAGAATGGCATTGCTTTGAGCGGTGTGAAACCTTTGTTGTAGAAGAGTCACGTGATTGGAGGCAAGCCTTCATCGACTACTTTAAAGAAGGCAAATTACCAAGTAATAAATCACTGGCAGCTCAAATCGAAAAGAGAATGCTATGCTTTCATCAATAATACTCTATATCTTAGATCCTTTGAACAAATGTGGCTACGATGCCTAGGTGTAAATGAAGCTAGCAAAGTGATGGTTGAAGTTCATGAAGGACTTTGTGGTGCACATTAGTCAGGTCCCAAGATGACAATAAAATTAAAAGAATGGACTATTATTGGACATCTATGGTGAGAGACTGCATTAATCATGCTAAGAAGTGTCATGAGTGTCAAGTACATGGGAATCTCATCCATCAACCTCCAAATTCATTACACCTAACAATAACATCCTGGCCATTTGAATGTTTGGGTACAGATGTAATTGGACCAATTGATCCACCATCGTCAGCTCGACATCGCTTCATCCTAGCGACTGATTATTTCTTTAAGTGGGCAGATGCTACTCCATTTAACGAAGTTACTGCTGACCGAGTGATCAACTTCTTCATGCATAATATAGTCTATAGATTTGGAGTGCCACGCAGAATAATTTCTGATAATGGCATAGCTTTCAAAAGTGCAAAGATTTATAGATTCGTCGATCAACACAAAATTGATTGGCGATACTCTTCAATATATAATCCAAGAGCAAATGATTTGGTGGAGGCCTTCAACAAGACATTAGTCAAACTACTCAAGAAGATTCTCACTAAAAATAAGAGAATGGCATACCAAGCTAAAGGCTCTATGGGCATATCAAATTACCTACAAGAGCTAACTAAAGCCACTCCTTATTCATTAGTATTTGAACGGCGGATCTTCCACTCGAAGTTGAGTTGCCTTCCCTTCGAGTAGTCATCCAATACAGTCTAACTGAAGATCAAAATGTCAGTCTGAGAATAGAGGAACTCGACGTGCTTGATGAAATTAGATTGCAAGCTCATCAAAATCTGGACGTCTATCGAGCAAAGATGTCCAGGACTTTTGACCATACAGTGTGGCCCTGAACATTCCAAAAAGGAGAATTGGTTCTGGTGCTGAGAAGACCAATTATCCCCAATCAAAAATTCGGTGGCAAATTTGATCCTAACTAGGAAGACCCTTTTGTCATTGAAAAGGTATACCAAGGAGGGGCATACCAACTCATCGACTTAAAGGGTGAAAGACCAATGCCATCAATTAATGGTCGATACTTGAAAAATACTATACTTGACGACTACATTCTCAAGGTACAATAGAAATCCTCTTACAAGACAAGGGGCATTTTTTTTAGTATATCTATTTAGGTTGACATCGTGCTTCATGATGAGATCCCTAAATAAACATACTCCAAATGAAGAACTTTTTGTGAAAATTCTCCTATTACACAGGGGGTATTTTTAGATTTTTATATATAGATGAAATCAATGTTGTATGTTAAAATCCCCTTTAGAGTACATCAATTCAAATATATATATATTTGTATATTTTCATCTTAAAAATTCTCCTAAATGTACTTTAGAATTCCCCCTGCAAGATAGGAGGTATTTTTTTAGTTTATATTAAGTTTATCTGAGTTGACATCGTGCCATAAGATGAGATCCTCAAAAATATTCTAATTCGGGTTAACATCGAGCATTATGCTGAAATCCCTCAATATATCTATAATTATCATTGTTAAGTTGCAAAGTTTTGCAGAAACGAAAAGAATTTATTTCTACGCATGAAAAGACAACCCTAAATATCAAGAAATTTATTTCCCAGATTTGCCAAATTAAGTCAAGAACTCCTGATTTTAGAAGCTTCAATCAACTGAGTTGGAGAAACATCAACCTCTACATCCTGAGGTCTAAGACACTGATGGGTTCTAAAGGTCATACTCAACAAGCCCACAAATGGTCGAGTTGCTGACACTCTCCTCACTCAACAAGTAGCAAGAAAAGGCCGCAGTGAATGAGCTCTCGTTTGTCAGTCTGATGGCAAAACCACCAACCCACTACAGCTCAAGTCGAAGACTCGAGTAAGTTCTAAAGGTCAAACTCAACAAGCCCAAATATGGATGAGTAGGCGGCTCTCACTCAAAGCCATAAGAAAAGGCAGTGAAAGAGCCCTTTTGGGTTTAATGGCGATAGTTGTTCAATCTCAAACTAGATCTAGCTTAGTATTTATAAGCAACCGGATCTAAGAGATCTTTCTACTTGATCGATAGATCAAAGAAATTTGAGAAAATACTCAATTCAGAGCTACCTCAAATCAATCTATATATTGCATGATATGATATCTCAATTTATTCTCAAATGTTTTGATCAAGCTCAAAGAACAAATCAAAGCCTATCTCCTCTTCAAGTCCATCAAAGCAGAAAGCAAAGGATCGAGGAAGCAATTCTATAGTTCATACAAAGCCGTAACTAAAAAATTTCATGGTTATTCAATTTAAAGCACATGTTGCTAGACTGATAACTCAACATTGACCATATATAAGCCGGAAGTCATCTGTATGTACCCTCCAACGAATCCATCAAAGTAGTAAGCATAGGGTTCATGGCGTACAGACACTTCCTGACAAGTTAATATGGACAAATCAGGCCAATCCTTCATCAAGTCCGTCAAGCTTAAAGCTAAGATAGAAGGAATTTCAAATCCGACCAAGCACGGATAAACCAATTCCTTAGTGGAATCATTCATCAAAACAAATAAAATAATTCCTCCATCAAACCCAACCAAGCATGAAACTAGGGATAGAGGAAACTCAAATCTGCAAGAACATAAAAGAAAGAGATATTCAACAAAGCCATTGAAGATAGTAGATGGTGTAAGAGCTCTTATCAATCGACAAGTCGATTCGATAATCGGTCAAGCCTCATAATGACATATTAATGACAAATCCGTCAAGCTCCCTAAGCTATTGCAATGCTAAAATGATCCAAGCTCGTGGCCAAATTGTCAAATTTTCAACAAATGTGACTCGTTCCATGCACAAATCACATTTATTGGGGGGCATTTGTTGACCTCAACATATGTGTCATAAATCTAGAAAATCCCACAAGTCAAATTCGATGGACTTCGAAGGTGACAGTGCGCAAATTGAGGCTCAAAATACACTGGACGTCCCTAAAAATGGTCAAAATGATTTTTGATCAACGAATGAACTTCTCCATCATGTTCAGAACATTGAAATTGGTCAGGATATAAATATTGTACGACTTGATGATCAACCGATCAAGCGTTGAAGTCTTCAACGCACCTGCACGCATATCGAGATCAGGAAGCTACGATAATGTCTGAACAACCTCCATTCATAAAATTGATCATGTTAGCTTCAAAACATAAAATCTATCAAATGAGACTATCGCTCAATTGGGACGAGTAAATGTCAGTGATTTGAAGTGACAATGCATAAATTGTGAAATGCACGGATGTCCGAAATCAACTCAAATGACCTTGATCGATGAGCAGACTTTACCATCATGTTTGAAACATCAAAGCGGTGAATATAAATATTGTATGACTTGATGATCAACCATTAAGTGATCGAGTTGTCCGTCTACATGCATATCATCGGTCGAGGCATCGATGAGGATCAAGCGACCTCGTTCATGAAATTGATCATGTCGTTGGCTTTGAAATCTATCAAGTAAGACTATTCACACTCAATTTGGATGATTCTGTATAAAAATCGAGTGGTCGAAAGCAGTTATGCGCATTTTGAGCTTAAATTGACCCAATTTGACGTCAACTTGAACCAAATGGCCTTCAATCGCAAAATAGACTGCGCCATTGCGTTCAGAACAACAAAATTACCTTAAATTAATATATATTGACTATGTATGTTTACCAGCATAAAATCCACATTAAAACCCTTTAATAAATTTAAATTTAAATAGAAATTCCTAAATTACCCCCCATGCTCAACGGTTTCCCCCTATTTTCAGTTTTTTGAAAAACTCCAAATAAAAAATAAAAAGAAAAGGAACTACCCCACTCAGCCATACCCTCCCCATTCTCTCGCACGTTTCTCTCTCCCTGCGGCAGCCCTCTCTCTCGTCAGAAATGAAAAAGATAGGTAAAAAATCTCCTCCATGGTCTTAATTTTGGTCGATCCGTGATCTGTATGTCATTGCACATTTATTACCGAGCCATTTCTGCACTCCGCATTGGCCCGTTACCCACTCAGGTCGCTTCCAGCCGTGGTCGTTCTTTCCGTTATGACCCCGTGACCCGTACCGTTCATGGCCGTGTCCCACACTGCGGACATTTCCCATGCCGTGCCTCCTCACTACTCCTGAGCGACAACCCTACCTCCGCGCTCCGACGCATAACCAGCCCTCCTGCCCGCAAGCCAGACCCGACCATTTCCTCTTGGCTTCTCGACCCTCGGTACATGCCAGCCGCCTGGCGCATCGTTGACCCTCCCCAGGCCCATCCGACCTTCAGGCGATCGCGCCGCGTTCATGGCCCCAACCACGCGATCCGCATACCGGTTCTACCCATTGGCTGCCTTCCTGACCCAAACCCTCTGTTTTAAACATTTTCAAAATAGGGAAGAACATCATCAGTAATTCTTCTTTTCGGTTTTCGTTGCCTCGATTTAGCAGATCTATTTTCTTTTCCTGTCGGAAGAACATCGTTAAGAGAATTCTTATTTCGATTTCAGCGTCTCCATAACCCTTCAATTTTGCAATGTCGGAAGAACATCATCAAAGCAAATTCTTCTTTCGATTTTCATACATTCCTCGCTTTAGCCTTCCACCTTACCGTATGGCGGGAAGAACATCATCAAGAGGTGAATTCTTCTTTCAATTTCTGGCATTGCACTCCATGCCTTACATTCTCAATCGCATACCTAACCTCGTTTCTTTCTTTGCATTGCGGTATGGTATATATATATATATATATATATATATATATATATATATATATATATGCTTGCATTTCTCTCCAGGTTGGAGACCTCGTTGTGCTCAAGAGGGCGCGATGAGATGAAAAATAGCGTGGTGTGCAAGACAGTTCATATCTCAACAGGCGTAGGTAAGAACACTTGTTAGATGTGCTCTCCCTAGGCAATCTTTGCCAAAATTTTGTCTAATTTCTAGACTTAGAAAAAAAAAAGAATAAATATATATTGTATTGTATGTCTTCTTCTAGAAGGCCTTGGGTGCTCAAGAGGGTGCGATGAGATAAATAATTGGTTGCGTGTCCTGCACCACTTTCTTCGAGGATGTGAGTAAGCCAAAAAACACCGGATCAGACCCTTTCATGGGAATGATGCTAGGGAAAAAAATATGTCAAATCTTTTGACTTAGAAAAAATGGGAGAGTGAAATGAGCTGATTTAAGAATGCTAAGTAGGGAAACATGTAGCTAATTTTAAACTAAAAGCATCAAATAAGAAAAAAAGGGGAGGGAGCACTTAAAGAAAATTTTGGAAGGAATAGAATATTCATTTAAAATCTAAGTGAAATTTAGGGGAGGCTAATATTAAACTCTCAAACTCTAATTGCAATTCTCTATGGCTTAAATTGAAGTGGTAAAGTGAGTTCACTTTTCTTGTAAAGTCCTCAAAATTAAGTAAGCTTTAATTGGAATTTGGGGGGACTAATACTAAACTCATAACAAACTTGCAATAAACTCAAATTCTAAGGATAAATCCAAATTGGGTTTAATTATTCTTATACAAATATGGAGGTGATTACTATGCTAGCTAATAAGCATGAGTAGGGCTAAATCAATAAACACTGAAATCGGCATAACTTATCAAAAGTGATTTAAATTGAGCATAATCAAGTGGGGAGAATTACAAAAACTCAACAAGTAAACTAAGTGCAAATAATATTTTAAACTATAATCTAAATCAAAATATCTTCTTCGTCACCGGATCTACAACCCTTTGTACAAGCAGACAGAAGGAGATATTAAATAAAAATCTACAAAAATTATAGAGCTTCATTCTATCGAATTAAGGAATTTCATTCTAATTATGATTTTCAAAATTAATGATTTCATTAATTAGATGAAATTAACTAAGCTATAAATTCTTGCATGTGCTCAGACATAGAAATTTAAAGTGCAAATTTTAATGTCTGAAAAGGCTGTGCAGACTAAAGTTAGAATTAAATAAAAATATAAAATCAATCTCATAATTCAAACATAAAATTACCTAAAATTATAATACACACATGGGCGACACATCTTTGAATCTTTGAAATTCAAGTGTTTGAAGATGCTGCGTGGGTTGCTTCCCGATTTAGTCTTAGGATTGGATACGGGTTAACAAAACCTAAAAACCTATAATAAGAGTTTCAAATCAGTGAAATATCTGAGAAACTGATTATGTCACGTGACAGTAGATCTAATCCTCATTGTTAAATAAGTTGGCGGATCTAAAGCTCTCAAATATATTCAAATTAATCAATTTTTTCAACTCAAATCAAATATCAATCAGAAACTACATAAATGGAATTCTATCATTAAAAACTTAAATCAAACTCAATCTATCCACCTTCCGCAACTGTTTATCAGGTGTGACAAATTAAGAAAACTTTAGCTCACAAAGGAGCCAATGTCAAATCAAGTATTCTACTATGTTCACTCTCAATCAATCTCTTGCTAGTAAGGATGTAGCATTCTAACTATGTCTTGGCAGTGGGCTCCAGATGAATCTCGACCAAAGTCCTCTGATCGGGTGGTTTGGCTAGTCCGACTCCATTATATTACGATCACGACCATATATCGTATGTTCTCCATTGACTCTGCCCTTTGGGATGTGAATCATAGGGTATACTTGATAGGGCAAACAACCCTCTGCAAATAGGTACTTAGACAAACACTACCCCAGTTTACAAAGATTTCTTGAATGGCGTAATGTATTGTTGATGAGGATCATACATAGGTTAGGTTGACTACCTCCTCGACTAAGTAGACTAGGGACCACGATGGCCGGATGGAACCATGGGATCTAGATGGCACATCATCATTCCCCAACCATCGGTTTAAGCTAAAATGATGAATTTCATATCTTAAATATTAAAACTCCATATGTTGCTATATCACTACCCATTAAGCGATCTAATGACTAGCCTTAGTGAAAGTTTTCTCTCACTTATTGAGAGGAGTAATAGGGGCTTGCACATAAACGGAACAGATCTAAAGTCCTCACTAAATGAGAGTGAAATCTCTAGGTAGTGTCCTATCTACTATCTCATCTGCCTTCTGAAAATTACACTGACACTTTAAGTCACACTCCTCAATTCAATATCAAATAAATTGTCGAGAGGTCAGTGGCAAATTTTCAGAGCCCACAATATTGTAGTTAATATAAGTGGTATTGATTAGAGTGAAGAATTAGATGACAGAAAAAGCATAGTCAGATGTATATTCTTGATAAGATTGAGATATGGCTTTCACAACGACATCAAAGAAGCAACATGCTGATGTATTTGACTTGTGAAGTTCAATATGTTAGTTCAATTTTATGTATTTATCATGCTATCATTGAAAGGATTATTTTTATTATTTTTATTTTTTATCAAAAGACCACAAAGGCATGTATTGATATAAATATCATTGTTTATATTAACAAATTTTTTTTAATTTTTATAATAGAAACAAGCACACATACACTTGCTATCACTACATAAAGAGAATGTGTTGCAAGAAAGAATATGAAGTTGAAGTAAGTGATACCTCGATCTAGTGATGAATATTTTATCTGATCACAAAAGTACAAATATTTATTTCATGTTATGAAGCATTTTAAGAGTAATAAATCCAGTTCAAGGGATAGTTTCAGAACAATAAATAAATAATTAATTGATTGTTGGTTGAAGTCTCTAAATTTTTCATGTGGTTGATAGAAACCTCTCATTTATGGAGTAAAAAATAAAGATTTTAATTAATCTTAGAAGTTGATAGAAATTCACATTTAATGCTATATCTAAAATTCTTTATCATGTCTTCTAAATAGAGTTCTTCTTCCATTATTATGCTTCAAAAGCCTAAAATCAAAACAATGCCTCTTCCATCCACAATATCTTCCCCATCTTATTTCTTCCACAATATCTTCATTCCAACTCACGATAGTTCCTCATATTTGATCTCCTCCAACACTATAGACTTATAGGCCAACTATCAAAATAATTTTTTTAAAGTGTGAGAAATATAAAACTAATAAATCCATTATTATTATTATTATTATTATTATTATTATTATTATTATTATTATTATTACATAAATTTGCATCCTCCATTTATTTGTTATAATATCAAAGTATTAGAACTCCAATAGCCAACCATTGGCAAGCATAGATTACATCATAGAAAATCACCAAGGCAAGCAAAGTAGCTAAGTCAGACTATAATAAAATAATTAGGTTAAAACATGTTGAACTTGCTAGTTGCAAGCTTCTTGGAAAGGCATTAGTAGAAAACCCACCCAAGATCTCTATGAATATATATATAATTGTGTATGAAATTTATATAAATCATATATAAATCTTTAATATTTCATCTATAATACCTCTATATGGTATTTTAAAAGCGTGAAATATATTTTGTTAAGTATAAAAAAATATTATATATATATATATATATATATATATATTAAATTTTAGGTATCAGATTTATAAATAAATAATAATTATATGATATGTATATAGATCTATTCTTTTAATGAATTAATAAAAAAAAGATTTAATTAGGCATCCCATATTTAAATTTAAAATAAAGGTTGATTTAAATGGATTTATTTTTTATTAAATTACTTATTAAATCATTTATGTCTCCATCAGAACCATCGAAACCCATTTTAAGAAAATGGATGGAAGTATTAAGATTTGTTAAATTAATTCCTTTTGCATTATTATAAATATAATAAATATATAGATATATATATATATATATATATTACACAAAATTAAAAATATGCATAAAATCAGGACATATGACGATATGTTCAATACAATAATTACACATAAAATATATTTAAAATATATTAAAATTTAATAATTTTAAGTTTACAATTATTAAAATATTTATAAAAGTACACACACATAAATATATTCATCATAAGTTATTTTAAATATTTTAAAAATAATTATCATCATAAAATATATTTTAATTTAAATAAAATATAAATAAAATAAAATAATAAATAATAAATAAAATTCATCTCAAGCGGCCTTATTAACTTCGGAAAAGAATGAAAATACAAACATTAGTTGATTCGTTTCATTAACAATCATCGAATGAATTATCATAAGGTTATTCAACCAATCAAAAAATAAAAAATAAAAATTACAATATAAAATAATTAGAAATTAAATTTAATTTTGTCTCCCTTCACATTTGTCATATATTGCCTTTTTATTCAAAAAAGAAGATGACACGTGAGGGTCAAATCAAGCGGCCAAGATCATCTCTCATTCTGCTTGAACTATCTCAGCCACCACACATGCCTTCCACCTCGGTATGCGGATATTCGTCGCTCCATGCCATTTCATTGCTAGGACTCGACAACCATCCAAAGCGATTAGTTTATTGACTATTAGTTTTGATTATATTAATTATCATACATGTTAAAGGCAGCGGTCTAGGGGATTGGCGAAAGAACTCCGTGACACATAGGCTTGTTGCCATGTGTCACCTCCACTGTGGCTCCATTTGGGTCGATTCGTAGATTCGTCATCACATCGTTGGGAAATCAAACCGTTAAAATTTAAGTGTTTTTAAGAAGACATAGCGATATGTTGTACGAAGGACATGAAAGGATCGAGATCGGAATATTGGATGATGTGATTTGAAATGATTTTGACCCACGACATTAGTAGTTAGGCATTCCTCCTGTTGATTTTACAATATGTAGAGAAAGAGATATATATGTGTAAGTATCTATTTGTTGTTTTAAATGCAATGTGGTGACTTTTAGAAATTCCATGATGGATGGATTAATGGAAGTGTCTTTGGGAATTGCTTAGCAATATAAAAAATAAATGAACTCTTTTCAAATTAATATTGATCACAATTAACTTAAATAAATATTCTATAGGTAAAATTTGAGTGTTTTGATATAATATGAATTTTTAAACATATTTAAAAAATTTAAATACTAGATATATATATATATATATATATATATATATATATATATATATATATATATATATATATATATATATATATATATATAGTATTATGAGATATATAAAATTAATTTTTTAATAGTTTAAAAATTATAAATCAATTACTAGATAAACCATCTCTATTAAAAACAGATAATGGTTTAATTAAATGACAATTTTAGGGAATAAATACCTCTAAAATTTTTTATTTATTTCATTTATGTAAGTTATGTTTTATAAACATTAATAAGTTTATTTGCATAAACCACAAATTTCAGTATAAAATAGACAATGATGAAACGTAAAGCACAAATCTCAAAATAACAAAGAATAATGATTAAATTTTATTATTTAAATTTCAGTTGTAAGGAATTTTTCACAAGATTTCTCTATCAAAACTAGCAAAATAATAATAATAATAGAAATAATAAAGAAATATTATCCATGATGAAAAATATATTTTTTTTTTAAAATGCATAATTCCATATTTTAAATTATTTCAATTTAAGTGCGATCATATAAAATTTTATTTTTCATAAATTTTTTAAAAAATTAAAGAATAAATTTTATTAAATTTAAGATTTATTTGTGACAAATGAAGCTATATGAAAAAATAATAATAATGGTACTAAAAAATCTATTATAAAAGAAATTTTGTTGATGATATATAATTTTTTTATTTTTTAAAATCAAATTATAGCTTTTAATTGTCATTATAGTTAATTAGATCAGATTAAAAAATATAAAATTTTATAAAATTTTTAAAATATAACTAATTATATTTAAAATTCTAAATTACATTTGCAATCAAAAATTGAAGTAAGTAGTACCTTTTTTTATTGCAAACGTGCTAAGGAATCCATAAAAATTTCTGATTGAGGATTGGTGGAAGGCGTGCATGGCGAGATAGCCATAGGAGCAGCGTCAAAATATCTGTAAGAAAATAAAATTATAAATAATTGAAGTAATATCAATTTATATTTCATGCAAAATAAATTATAAGTAAGAGTATGTATTTCATATTAAATCAAATTAAATACATTAATAGTTAGAAAAAAAATCGAATAGAATTGTAAAAAAAATTATTTTATTCCATTAGATTTTAAATTCACAGTATTAAAAAAAATTGAATTTTGATAATTCAAAGACTGAAATTAAATCATAATATAAGAAAAAAAATGGAAAATCAAATTAAATAATGCATATATGACATTACATTTATTGGAAATTAGATATTCATTATTAGCATTTTTTTATTAATCATTTTTTCAAATCTAATTAAAATCTTAATCCAAATAACTCTTATTTTTAAATAAAAAAGCAATAATTCTTTTAATTTATTATCACATATATCTCTAGATTACCTTAAGCGTTCCATGCAGTTGTATTTTGTTATTAATCTCTTGCTGTAATTTCTGAAAATACAAAAGAAAAAAAAATATTGAAGTTAAAAATTATTAAAAATAATATTTTATAAAGGGATTTACATACTTATCAATAACTTTTTATCTAATATCTAAATTCTTATAATTACTTTAATAATACCCTTATATTTGAATTACATCAAAATTTATGCATGTAAATATACATTTTATTTTAGATAATTAATATTAATAATATTTTTATGTCATTATTATTATTATTATTATATATATATCTCATATGTATATTAGAGTGCTATATAAGTAAATATAAAAATATAAGAATTTAATGATATGGATGTAAATTTCACTATTCTATTTTAATTTTTTTATTTCAAGTTCAGAGTTAAGATCAAAATACCTCAGCTTTTGTGTTCGCCATCCCAGCACTGAATTAGGCCCTACATAAGAAGTAAAATAAAGGAAATATATAAGAATGATAAAATATAAGAATATTGAGATATTAATTAAATTTATCTGAAATTAAATAATTAAATGTTATATAAAACATTTTTAAATATAATTAATCTAAAATTAAAATTTGAATAGTACAATATTTATCCAATAGCATTTTTTTTAAAAAAAATTCCTTCAACTAAATATAGCGTATAATCTTACTTGGATAATTGGATAGCTCTATCACTCTCACATTGGAGCTTGTTAAGAGTCCTCATCAAATACTGCAAATATGCATTCAGAAATAATTAATAATAATATACAATATATTTCAATTTTGTTAAATTAATTAAAATTTTAAGAAGAAACTTAAAATTGATGCCAACTTACCTCTTTGTGCATGTTAACTCTGCTTCAAAATTATGATTAGAATAGCATAAATGTCAAAATATATCTCTTTTAATAAATAAAAAATTAAATTAAATTTCATACCCTGCTCTATCATGCTCCGGGAGATTAACGTCTGCCAATAACATCTTCAATCCTGTAGAAAAAAAACCATTAAAATGCAATTAAATTTAATATTTCATGTAAGCTAGAAAAAATAATATATATTTATGCAAAATTATAATTTTCTTTCATGGTTAATTAAATTAATATTTTTAATAAATATAAATTATCACGCCTTCCCATAACATCGATATGAACAAAAAATAAAATTGAACA
The DNA here is from genome assembly GCA_021442155.1 of Cymbidium sinense. NCBI lineage: Eukaryota > Viridiplantae > Streptophyta > Magnoliopsida > Asparagales > Orchidaceae > Cymbidium > Cymbidium sinense. The sequence goes on along the minus strand of CM038229.1, from coordinate 4,902,548 downwards.
AATTAACAGATCAATTAAAATATAAAAGAAATGCATGAAAACTATGGATCGATGAACATAAATTATATAAAGAAAAAAAAAGAAAAAAATTATAATAATATCAAAAGAAGAAGCGATTGAAAATTAATTAATTACGCTTTGATTTACCTCCGGCGGATGGAGAGAACATGATGAGGGTGATATCAATATCGCAGAGGACGGAGAGCTCGTAAGCCTTCTTGATGAGGCCATTGCGTCTGTTCGAAAAAGTCACCTGTCTATTTGTGTTATTCTCTATTCTCTTTATCTGCAGCTTCACCCTACCCATTTATTGTTTTTATATATCCTTCTAAGAAAAAAGGATGAGCCAATATTATATATATATATATATATATATATATATATGAGAGAAAGTAGCAAGATTGAAAAATAAATTGTGAAAGGGATCAAAGAAAGAAATGAAGTTTAAATATGTGTGAAATTTGGATGGGTTCAGATTTGGAGGATGGATTGCGTAGAAACGGAGCAGGAAGGTAATTCGATGTTACGAACCGATGGCGTTGTTTTTTTTGATGAGGCCATTTGGTTGAGTCGGCGTAAATTGAGTCAATTTCAAAATATGCGTCTGCTTTTCGGCGATTTTTGTGAACTCATCGAATTGAGTGCAAATAGTCTCACTTGATAGATTTCAGCATTTCAAAGCGAATGACTTGATCAATTTCGCGAACGGAGGTCGTTTGATTACGGTGGTGCTCTTTCGATATGCGTCTGGTGTGTTGGCCGAGCACTTGATCAGTTGATTATCATGTCGTGCAATATTTACATCTTGACCAATTTCAACATTCTGAATGCGATGACGAAGTCCGTTCGTCGATCGGAGGTCATTTGAGTTGATTTCGGTGACATCCTGTGCATTTCAGCCTCGATTTGCGCGTTGTCACTTCAAACCACTCGACATTTTACGTTCGTCTAAATTAAGCGTCTGATCTCATTTGATAGATTTTGATATTTTGAAGCTAACGATCAATTTCATGAGCGAAGGTTGTTTTCATCGTCATTGGCTTCACGACTTCGACGTTGAGACATTTATAGCTCGAGCGCTTAATCGATTGATCGTTAGATTTTGCAATATTTATATATTGATCAATTTCGATGTTTTGAACTCGACGGTGAAGTCCGTTCATCGTCGAGGTCGTTTGACCATTTTGATGGTCGGTGTATTTTGAGCCTCGATTTGCGCATTGTTACCTCAAAGTCCATTTTGACTTGTGGTCTTGCTTGATTTATGACACATATGTGGAGGTCAACATTGTAGATCTTATAAGAGAGAGATCATTAATGGAGGAGAAAGCGGTTGTGAGGAAGGTTGACCAATGGCCAAATTATCCCACATATGTTTTTTTTTATTTTTGTGGCGGTCATTATCCATTCCCGTGTCTCCTTCCAACTAAAGCAAGACAGATTCGCGATGTGTTTTCTTGACTTTCGATTTTGTTGTTATTTGTATTGAATCAGAATTAAGCGACTCATGCGGATAAAATTAATAACTCTTTAGATTTGCGATGAGTGATTGGCGGTGACGAAGCGGTAACGGTGGTTGGCGGCGTGGCGGTACAATAACGCGATAGTCGATGGTGCGCAACATCGGTAATGTGAGGATGACCAGCGCAATGGTGGTGGCAGCGGTCAGCGATGATTGACGGCCCCGGTGGTTGGCGAGACGGGGTGGTTCAGCAGCTGGCGATAGTAGTTGGTGGCGTCGGTAGTGGCGAGGATGACAAACGATGATAATTGGTAACCGGATTACCGGCGATAATTGGCATTTTCTTTGACTATCGAGGTTGTTTGTAAGTGTGACTCAATGGCGTTAACACAGTATGGAAGATGTTGAATTGAATCCGAGGGTTTTGACTATCGAGGTTGTTTATTGTGTTACCGATGACGTGAATGGAAGAGGTTGAATGGAATCGTCGAGAATTTTGAAGGTTGTTTGTTAGAGTTTTTTGCTCGATGGCGTTAACTATCGGAAGAGGTTGAATTGAATCGGCGAGGATTTTCCATCAAGATTGTTTGTCGAGTGTTACGATGGCGTTAACTTGTATGGAAGAGGTTGAATTGAATCCGGCGAAGATTTTGACTATCAGGTTGTTTGTCAGTATGAATCGATGGCGTCTTATATGGAAGAGGTTGAATTGAATCCGAGGATTTTGACTATCGAGAATTGTTTGTGAGTGTTACCGATGGCGTTAACTTGTGGAAGAGGTTGAATTGAATCGGCGAATTTTTGACCTATCGAGGTTGTTTATCGAGTGTTACAGATGATGTTAACTTATGGAAGAGATTGAATTGAATCTGAGGATTTTGACTATCGAGGTTGTTTGTCGAGGTGTTATCAGATGGCGTTAACTTGTATGGAAGAGGTCGAATTGAATCGCTAAAATTTTTAACCTATCAGGGTTGTTTGTCGGTGTTATCAGATGATGTTGTATGGAAGAGATCGAATTGAATCGCTAAGGATTTTGACTATCGAGGTTGTTTGTCATAGTGTTACGATGGCGTTAACACGTGTGAAAAGGTTAGAGTCCAAGGACCTTTTAACCTATCCTAGGTTGTTCATCAGAGTCTTTGCTTGATGACGTTAACCTGCATGGAGTAGGTGCGAAGTTTTGATATATCCGAGGTTGTTTGTCAGAGTCTTTGCTCGATGACGTTAACCTGTATGGAAGAGATCAAATTGAATCCGCTGAGAATTTTTGACCCATCCGAGGTTGTTTGTCAAACTATTACTTGATGACGTTAACCTGTATGGAAGAGGTTGAATGGAATCCGAGGATTTTGACCTATCGAGATTGTTTGTCGAGTCTTTGCTTTCGATGGCGTTAACAACTTGTATGGAAGATCGAATTGAATCCGGCGATGATTTTGACCCAGGTTGTTTGTCAAAGTATTACGTTAACTTTTATATAGAGGTCAAATCAAAACATCCGTTGTAGTTGTAGCCAAAGTTGCTCCTTAACCTTGGTCTTTTTCATTGGTATTCTTGACTTGCTTCTCTAGCGATAATAGAATTAGATATTGATTTTAGATAATCTTTTGAGATTAAGAGTTGCCCCAGTTTTGACAAAATGAAGGAGCAGTTTGTGAATCTTCATTTTTAAACTGCTTGCTCTTTAAAAGCTTGAAATGCTCCACCTCGATAGTGGTTTTGATCTTATTGGAAACTTGGTGCGTCATACAAGATGAAATAATGTGAATCAGTTTCCAGGCACTCATGTTGTGTGCTAGAAAACCGATTCGGTAGAGTGAAAGTTCGCCTTAGCCTTGTTGTGAAATCCGGCACACCGTATTTAAAGAGTGAACAAGAAAACCAGAAAATTTTAACGTGGAAAACCTCAAAAGGGAAAAATCACAAACTAGCCCGGTAAAAGCTTCCACTATATATTTATTTTGGAGTACAAGTTTTCCGATAATTACATGATTGTATATGAAGAGGCGATAATGGGAATCCCAAAATCGGACAACAACATATATAGTCCGTTCAAGTTGTGGATTGCTAGTGGTAGCGAGATGATGGTGAGCAGTGGGGAACAACGCGATGAAGGTCATCATGATGGTGGCCAAGTGATTGACGGTAAGGATCGGCGGTGGCGGCGGCGGTGGTTGACAACCGTCAGTGGTAACATGTGCTTGGAGGATTTTCAAGCTTTAGAGCTCTCTCCTCTATCTTGCTTGACCTCCCCTCATATGAAGAATGATGAGCTATTTATAGATTAGAGGAGTGGGGTCTCTATAAATACATGCAAAATCCGAACCACTCCTCTATGGGGGCTCAAAAGCGATTCCTTTGATCATTTGATGTATTTTAAGTATTTGAAAGCTCAAATGAAGTCATAATTATGAGATCTTGGGCTCGTTAGATCCATTCGTCAGGCAGCTCAATTTATAAACACTCAATGTTTGAGAGTTATTTAGGGATTTAACTAACATCCCAGAGTTTTCAAGGATATTTTAAGTGCTTGATCTCAGTTTCAACCGGATCACTTGCTTTTAGCATCAAGATTAGATTAGTAGTATTTTAAGTGTCATATCAATACTTATAATTAGAATTTATAATAGTGCCCAACTTAAGAATTGTGTGATTATAATTAAAATTTCTTCTACTAAATTTTGATATACTATAGAAAATTATCCTCTAAATCTTGATAGTATAGGTATAGGCACAACTAATTTCCCATATTTAAAATAATAATAATTTTATTTTATGTCAAATAAAAAATAAGATAATGTATAACAACTCTTCTTATAAAATTAAATTAAGGAAAATAATATTAAATTCAATGCTCATGCAACTATGCACTATGCATACATATAGTTTGTCATTAATAACTTGTTTTTTTTTGCTGCAATTTATCAAAATTTTTATTCATCCAAATATATAAATCGTGGAATAAGATATAAAATGATATATTTGTTGTAAATGATTCCCCAAAATGTTTTAAATTATTTAACAGAAATCCAGTACTACACTTTAATAATAATATTACTAATATTGAAGGGCTAATTTAATAATAATCTTTGCTAATTTTATATTATTAAGAGACTATGACACCTAAAGAGAGGATGAATTGAGTATTTTAGATGAATTTTAAATTAAAATTTAATTTTAAAACTTTGTAAAAAAATGTTTGTTATAAAATATATAAGATTGTTTAAAAGAAAGAGCAAAAGAAATAACCAAATCAAGTAAAAGTAAAATGCACATAAATTGTTTACATGGTTTGGCTA
>CM038229.1:4821434-4897684 GCA_021442155.1 Cymbidium sinense | reverse complement strand
TAGGCGATAACTCAGCATTGACCCTATATAAGCGGAAGGAAGTCATCTGTATGTACCCTCAATGAATCCATCAAAGTAAACACAGGGTTCATGGATGGAGACACTTCACGACAAGTTAATATGGACAAATCGGAGTCCTTCATCAAGTCGTCAAGCTTAAAGCTAAGATGAAGGAATTTCAAATCCAACCAAGCACGGATAAACCAATTCCTTAGTGGAATCATTCATCAAAACAAATAAAATAATTCCTCCATCAAACCCAACCAAGCATGAAACTAGGGATGAGGAAACTCAAATCTCGAGAACATAAAAGAAAGAGATATTCAACAAAGCCATTGAAAGAAGATAGTAGATGGTGTAAGAGCTCTTATCAATCGACAAGTCGATTACAAATCGGTCAAGCCCCTCATTTAGCATATCTGAATAAGGCGACATACTAATTACAAATCCAGCTCCATTGTCAATCGAAGCTAAAATGATCCAAGCTCAGGCGGCCCAAATTGTCAAATTTTAGCAAATGTGACTGCTCCATGCACAAATATACATTTATTGGGGGCATTTGTTGACCTCAACATATGTGTCATAAATCAAGACAATCCTGTCAAATTAGGGACTTGAAGGTGATAGTGAATTGAGGCTCAAAATACCTGGGCGTATGGTCAAAATGATCCAAACGAACTTCTCCATCATATTGAAATTGATCAGTCAGGATATAAATATTGTATGACTTGATGATCAACCGATCAAGCGTTGAAGTCTTCAACGCACCTGCACGTATATCGAGATCAGGAAGCTGCGACAATGTCTGAACAACCTCCATTCATTAAATTGATCATGTCGTTAGCTTCAAAACATAAAAATCTATCAAATGAGACTATCCATGCTTAATTTAGACGAGTCTATGTAAATGTCGAGTGATTTGAAGTGACAATGCATAAATTGGAAATGCGGATGTCAAATCAACTCAAATGACCTTGATCGATGAGACTTTGCCATCATGTTTGAAACATCAAAAGCGGTCGAATATAAATATTGTATGACTTGATGATCAACCAATTAAAGTGAACATAACGCGTCTACATGCATATCAAGGTCAGGAGGCATCGATGAGGATCAAACGACCTCTGTTCATGAAATTGTTTATGTCGTTGGCTTTGAAATGCTAAAATCTATCAAGTAAGATTATTCACACTCAATTTGGATGATTCTGTACAAAAATCGAGTGGTCAAAAGCAGTTATGCGCATTTTGAGCTGAAATTGACCCAATTTTACGTCAACTTGAACCAAATGGCCTTCAATCGCAAAATAGACTGCGCCATTGCGTTCAGAACAACAAAATTACCTTACATTAATATATATTGACTATGTGTGTTTACCAGCGTAAAATCCACATTAAAACCCTTTAATAAATTTAAATTCATTTAGAAATTCCTAAATTACATGCTCAAGCGGTTTCCCCTATTTTTTTTGAAAACTCCAAATAAAAAAATAAAGAAAAGGAACTACCCCACTCACCCTCCCCATTCTCTCGTTTTTCTCACTGGACCTCTCTCTCGTCGAAGCGAAAAGATAGGTAAAAAATCTCCTCCACGGTCTCAATTTTGGGTCGATCCCGTATCTGAATCTGCGTGTCAAGCATCAGCTACACTCTCACTTCATTTCCAGACCCCATGCTGAGCCCACCGCGTTCCTCCTCCCGTTGTCGTTCCCCAGGACTGCCAAACCAGGCCGTGTCCCAGGCCATTGCAACTCCCAGGTGCCTCCTGTTTACTCGGCGAAGCGACCAACTACTTCGTCTCCATGGCTCAGATCAGCGCAACCGGTCCTCTCGGCCCGCTGATTGCTGCACCAAACCGATACCTGACCATTTTCTCAGCCCGCTTCTCGACTCACCCGGCGTGCCAGCCGGCGCGTTGTCCCCCCTCCCCATATCCGACCTTCACTCTGCGTTCCTTGGATTACGCACCGCCCTCACGACCCATCTACAACCCATTGGCTCTGCACCCACAAAGACTGACCCTCTCATTTTAATGTCTGAAAAGGCTGTGCAGGCTAAAGTTGGAATTAAATAAAAATATAAAATCAATCTCATAATTCAAACATAAAATTACCTAAAATTATAATACACTTGCAGATGGGCACTCTTGAATGTTGAAATTCAAGTGTTTGAAGATCTTTTTGCTTCGGTTTAGTCTTAGGATTGGATACGGGTTAACAAAACCTAAAAACCTATAATAAGAGTTTCAAATCAGTGAAATATCTGAGAAACTGATTATGTCACGTGACAGTAGATCTAATCCTCTGTTAGCAGCTAAATAGAGTTGACTGGATCTAAAGCTCTCAAATATATTCAAATTTTTCAACTCAAATCAAATATCCATCGAAAACTTAAATGGAATTCTATCATTAAAAACTTAAATCAAACTCAATCTATCCACCTTCCGCAACTGTTTATCAGGTGTGACAAATTAAGAAAACTTTAGCTCACAAAGGAGCCAATGTCAAATCAAGTATTCTACTATGTTCACTCTCAATCAATCTCTTGCTAGTAAGGATGTGGCCCGTGTCCTCTGACTGTGTGGCTTGGTCAGTAGGCTCCACAGATGAAACAATCTCGACCAAAGTCCTCTGATCGGGTGGTTTGGCTAGTCCGGCTCCATTATATTACGATCACGACCGTAGATCGTATGTTCTCCATTGACTCTGCCCTTTGAGATGTGAATCATAGGGTATACTTGATAGGGCAAACAACCCTCTGTCAGCTAAGGTAGACTTAAGCCTATCTCCTTAGACAAACACTACCCCAGGGTTACAAAGATTTCTTGAATGACGTAACCCATGTATTGTTGATGAGGATCCTTCTGTCAGGTTAAGTTGACTACCTCCTCTGACTAAGTAGACTAGGGACCACGATGGCCCCGGATGACGGAACCATGGGATCTAGATCGGGCACGTCATCATTCCTCCAACCATCCGGTTTAAGCTAAAATGATGAATTTCATATCTTAAATGTTAAAACTCCATATGTTGCTACTATACACTACCCATTAAGCGATCTAATGACTAGCCTTAATTGAAAGTTTTCTCTCACTTATTGAGAGGTAATTAACTAAGCTTTTGAAAACAGAACTAGATCTAAAGTCCTCACTAAATGAGAGTGAAATCTCTAGGTAGTGTCCTATCTACTATCTCATCTGCCTTCTGAAAATTACACTGACACTTTAAGTCACACTCCTCAATTCAATATCAAATAAATTGTCGAGTGGGTGGCAATTTTGAGCCCACAATATTGTAGTTAATATAAGTGGTATTGATTAGAGTGAAGAATTAGATGATAGAAAAAGCATAGTCAGATGTATATTCTTGATAAGATTGAGATATGGCTTTCACAACGACATCAAAGAAGCAACATGCTAATGTATTTGACTTGTGAAGTTCAATATGTTAGTACAATTTTACATATTTATCATGCTATCATTGAAAGGATTATTTTTATTTTTTTATTTTTTATCAAAAGAAGACCACAAAGGCATGTATTGATATAAATATCATTGTTTATATTAACAAATTTTTTTTAATTTTTATAATAGAAATAAGCACACATACACTTGCTATCACTACATAAAGAGAATGTGTTGCAAGAAAGAATATGAAGTTGAAGTAAGTGATACCTCAAGATCTAGTGATGAATATTTTTATCTGATCACAAGTACAAATATTTATTTCATGTTATGAAGCATTTTAAGAGTAATAAATCCAGTTCAAGGGATAGTTTCAGAACAATAAATAAATAATTAATTGATTGTTGGTTGAAGTCTCTAAATTTTTCATGTGGTTGATAGAAACCTCTCATTTATGGAGTAAAAAACAAAGATTTTAATTAATCTTAGAAGTTGATAGAGAAATTCACATTTAATGCTATATCTAAAATTCTTTATCATATCTTCTAAATAGAGTTCTTCTTCCATTATTATGCTTCAACTAAAAGCCTAAAATCAAAACAATGCCTCTTCCATCCACAATATCTTCCCCATCTTATTTCTTCCACAATATCTTCATTCCAACTCCTGATAGTTCCTCATATTTGATCTCCTCCAACACTAGACTTACCAATAGGCCAACTATCAAAAATAATTTTTTTAAAGTGTGAGAAATATAAACTAATAAATCCATTATTATTATTATTATTATTATTATTATTATTATTATTATTATTATTCACATAAATTTGCATCCTCCATTTATTTGTTATAATATCAAAGTATTAGTGGGAACTCCAATAGCCAACCATTGGCAAGCATAGATTATATCATAGAAAATTACCAAGGCAAGCAAAGTAGCTAAGTAGTCAGACTATAATAAAAATAATTAGGTTAAAACATGTTGAACTTGCTAGTTGCAAGCTTCTTGGAAAGGCATTTTATATAAATCATATATAAATCTTTAATATTTCATCTATAATACCTCTATATATGGTATTTTAAAAACGTGAAATATATTTTGTTAAGTAATAAAAAAATATTATATATATATATATATATATATATATATATATATATATATATATATATATATATATATATATATATATATAAATATTTTAGGTATCAGATATATATAAATAAATAATAATTATATGATATGTATATAGATCTATTCTTTTTTCTGTGAATTAATAAAAAAAAAAAACAGATTTAATTAGGCATCCCATATGATTTTTTAAAATTACTTATTAAATTATTTATGTCTCCATCACAACCATCGAAACCCATATATATATCACAGTTATTACAACACAAATTAAGGAAATATCCATAAAATCAGGACATATGACGATATGTTCAGTACACAACCATTTACACATAAAATATATTTAAAATATATTAAAATTTAATAATTTTTAAGTTTACAATTATTAAAAATATTTATAAAAGTACACACACATAAATATATTCATCATAAGTTATTTTAAATATTTATAAAAATAATTATCATCATAAAATATATTTTAATTTAAATAAAAATATAAATAAAATAAAATAATAAATAATAAATAAAATTCATCTCAAACGGCCCCTTATTAACTCGGGAAAAGAATGACTGAAAATACAAACATTCGTTCAGTTCTGTTTCCTTAACAATCATCTCGAATGAATTATCATAAGGTTCCATTCAACCAATCAAAAAATAAAAAATAAAAATTACAATATAAAATAATTAGAAATTAAATTTAATTTTGTCTCCCTTCACATTTGTCATATATTGCCTTTTTTCAAAAGAAGATGACACGTGAGGCTGGTCAAATCAAAGCGGATCATCTCACATTCTCCGATCAACTATCCACAATCCACCACCACACATGCCTTCCACCTCACGGCGTAATAGCTTATGCTCCCGCCGCCGGCGGCTCACGGTAACGGACTCTGAAACCCAACCATCCAAACGTCGTTAGTTTATTCGACTATTAGTTTTGATTATATTAATTATCATACTTGTTCTAAAGGCAACGGTGCTAGGGGGAATGGCGACGAAAGGAGCTCCGCTGACACATAGGCATGTTGCCATGTGTCACCTCCCACTTGTGGCTCCATTTGGGCTGTAATCGATTCGTAGATTCCGTCATCCCTGCATCGTTGGACGAAATCAAACCGTTAAAAATTTAAGTATTTTTAAGAAGACCGCAAGCGATATGTTGTACCTGAAGGACATGAAAGGATCTGAGATCTGGAATATTGGATGATCGGGATTTGAAATGATTTGGACCATCGACATATTGGCGGGTTAGGCATTCCTCCCTGTTGAGGCTGCAGGTACACCTGTATGAAGAGAAAGAGATATATATGTGTAGTGATTTCATTGGCATCTATTGTTGTTTTCTGTCTGCAATGTGTAGCTGACTTTACCGAATTCGCATGGATGGATAGGCTGAAGTGGAGTCTTTGGGAATTGCTCAATAACTACGCAAAATAAATGAACTCTTTTCAAATTAATATTGATCACAATTAACTTAAATATATATTCTATAGGTAAAATATGAGTGTTTTGATATAATATGAATTTTAAACATATTTAAAAAAATTTAAATACTAGATATATCTATATATATAATTAAATTTTAGTATTAGATATATAAAATTAATTTTTTTAATAGTTTAAAAATTATACATCAATCACTAGATAAACCATCTCTATTAAAATAGATAATGGTTTAATTAAATGACAATTTTAGGGAAATAAATACCTCTAAAATTTTTTTATTTATTTCATTTATGTAAGTTATGTTTTATAAACATTAATAAGTTTATTTGCATAAACCACAAATTTCAGTATAAAATAGACAATGATGAAACGTAAAGCACAAATCTCGAAATAACAAAAGAATAATGATTAAATTTTATTATTTAAATTTCAGTTGTAAGGAATTTTTCACAAGATTTCTCTATCAAAACTAGCAAAATAATAATAATAATAGAAATAATAAAGAAATATTATCCATGATGAAAAAATATTTTTTTTAATTAAAATGCATAATTTCATATTTTAAATTATTTCAATTTAAGTGCGATCATATAAAATTTTATTTTTCATAAATTTTTTAAAAAAATTAAAGAATAAATTTTTATTAAATTTAAGATTTATTTGTGACAAATGAAGCTATATGAAAAAATAATAATAATGGTGCTAAAAAAAATCTATTATAGAAAGAAATTATGTTGATGATATATAATTTTTTTTTATTTTTTAAAGATCAAATTATAGCTTTTTAATGGCCATTATAGTTAATTAGATCAGATTAAAAAATATAAAATTTTCTGAGAATAAAATTTTCAAAATATAACTAAATTATATTTAAAATGTAACATTCTAAATTACATTGAGTTGCAATCAAAGTGAAGTAAGTAGTCGTACCTTTTATCAAACACGCGTGCTAAGGAATCCATAAAAAATTTCTCATGATTGAGGTCGATTGGAAGGCGTGGCGAGATAGTAGCATGTCAAAATATCTGTAAAAAAATAAAATAAAATTATAAATAATTGAAGTAATATCAATTTATATTTCATGCAAAATAAATTATAAGTAAGAGTATGTATTTCATATTAAATCAAATTAAATACATTAATAGTTAGGAAAAAATCGAATAGAATTGTAAAAAAAAATTATTTTATTCCATTAGATTTTAAATTCACAGTATTAAAAAAAATTGAATTTTGATAATTCAAAGACTAAAATTAAATCATAATATAAGAAAAAAATGGAAAATAAAATTAAATAATGCATATATGACATTACATTTATTGGAAATTAGATATTCATTATTAGCATTTTTTTATTAATCATTTTTTCAAATCTAATTAAAAATCTTAATCCAAATAACTCTTATTTTTAAATAAAAAACCAATAATTTTTTTAATTTATTATCACATATATCTCTAGATTACCTTAAGCGTTCCACGCAGATTTGTAGCTGTTGCTGACACATACTAATCTCTTGCTGTAATTTCTGAAAATACAAAAGAAAAAAAATATTGAAGTTAAAAATTATTAAAAACAATATTTTATAAGGGGATTTACATACTTATCAATAACTTTTTATCTAATATCTAAATTCTTATAATTACTTTAATAATACCCTTATATTTGAATTACATCAAAATTTATGCATATAAATATACATTTTATTTTAGATAATTAATATTAATAATATTTTTATGTCATTATTATTATTATTATTATTATATATAAATCTCATATGTATATTAGAGTGTTATATAAGTAAATATAAAAATATAAGAATTTAATGATATGGATGTAAATTTCACTATTCTATTTTAATTTTTTTATTTCAAGTTCAGAGTTAAGATCAAAATACCTCAGCTTTTGTGTTCGCCATCCCAGCACTGAATTAGGAAATATATAAGAATGATAAAATATAAGAATATTGAGATATTAATTAAATTTATCTGAAATCAAATAATTAAATGTTATATAAAACATTTTTAAATATAATTAATCTAAAATTAAAATTTGAATAATACAATATTTATCCAATAGCATTTTTTTAAAAAAAAATTCCTTCAACTAAATATAGCGTATAATCTTTCTTGGATAATTGGATATATTTTCTCATTTGCTTGTTAAGAGTCCTCATCAAATACTGCAAATATGCATTCAGAAATAATTAATAATAATATACAATATATTTCAATTTTGTTAAATTAATTAAAATTTTAAGAAGAAACTTAAAATTGATGCCAACTTACCTCTTTGTGCATGTTAACTCTGCTTCAAAATTCAGGAAGTTAGAAAAAAAAAAAAAAAAAAAAAAAACGAATATTAATTATGATTAGAATAGCATAAATGTCAAAATATATCTCTTTTAATAAATAAAAAATTAAATTAAATTTCATACCCTGCTCTATCATGCTCCGGGAGATTAACGTATCTGCCAATAACATCTTCAATCCTGTAGAAAAAAAACCATTAAAATGCAATTAAATTTAATATTTCATGTAAGCTAGAAAAAATAATATATATTTATGCAAAATTATAATTTTCTTTCATGGTTAATTAAATTAATATTTTTAATAAATATAAATTATCACGCCTTCCCATAACATCGATATGAACAAAAAATAAAATTGAACAAATTAACAGATTAAATAAAATATACAAAATTGCATGAAAATTATGGATTGATAAACATAAATTATATAAAGAAAAAAAAAAAAAAACTATAATAATATCAAAAGAAGAAGCGATTGAAAATGAATCATTTTGTTAATTAATTACGCTTTGATTTACCTCTGGCCGGAGAAGTATTTGGCCTGGGATGGAAGAAACGTGATGATATATATTGCGGAAGGAGAAACCGTAAGCTGATGGCCATTCGTCTTAAAAAAGCTATTTATGTTATTCTATTCTCTTTATCTACAAACTCCTACCCATTTATAGTTTTATATATCCATCTAAGAAAATAGGATGAGCCAATATTAGAATTATATATATATATATATATATATATATATATATATATATATATATATATATATATATATATATATATATATATGAGAGAGAAAGTAGCAAAGATTGAAAAAATAAATTGTGAAATGGATCAAAGGGAAAGAAATGAAGTTTAAATATGTCGGTGAAATTTGGATGGATTACGGATTTGCGGGAAGGGCTGCAGGATGGATTGCGTAGAACAGGCTGGGAAGGAGGTTTGCTGGCTGGCGGGCCGTGGGCTGGAGGGAAGGAGACTGGCGGGCCGGGCCGGATGGTTTGAAGGGCTATGGCCGGCGGTTTTGCGGCAGCGGGAGAGGAGATTTCCGGTTTCGCGGCTGAAACGGCGGATCGGCGGCAGCAACGTCGGCGGACTGGCGCAGCGGTGGGATCGCGGGACAGCGCGGGCTTGGTCCGCGGGCTGGGCGTGGAGCGTGGGGAGGCAAGGGCCGCAGGAGTCGGCAGTCGCGGCTGCGCCGGTCGACGGGTCGGGTTGCAAGGCTGCGGAGCGGGTCGGGCGGCAGGGTCCCTCGCGGGTGCGGGCCGCAGTGGCGCGGATCGCTGGTCCCTGCAGCGGGCGCGACGGCGGTCGCGCGGCGGGCTGCGGTTTCGGGCCGGAACAAAGCGGATTGGAGTGACGGTGGGTCGCGGCCGCGGGACGTTGCCGGCGGCGGAAGACGGGCCGGAACGGAGGAAAATGTAGTGGGGGAGAATTTACCTATTTTTTCTTGTTTCGTTTCCGACGTGAGAGGGATGCTGGAGAGAGAGAGAGAGAGAGAGGAGAGTGGCAAAGAATCAGGAGGGAGAGAGTGAGGAGGAAAATGAGGGGGTAATAGTTTTCAGTTTTTTTTTTAATTTATTTTTTTTTGGCAGTTTTTTCAAAAAACTAATAATAGGGGGAGGTTGAGCATATATGATAATTTAATCATTTTTTAAATAATTTTAAATATATTAATGTGAATTTCATGCCGATAAATGCACATAGTCAATATATATATCAATTTAAGATGATTGATTCTCAACGATGATAGCCGCGTTTTATGATCGGAGTTTGGTTCGAGTTAAGTCAATTTCACTCAAAATGCGTCGGCCGCTTTTGACCTCGACTTTCGCGCACTCATCAATTTAGTCTCACTTGATAGATTTCGGCGTTTCAAAGCGAATGACTTGATCAATTTCGCGAATGGAGGTCGTTTGATTCTCGTTGGTGCCTACTGTCCACGATATGCGTATAGGTGCGTTGACGACTCGAGCGCTTGATCAGTTGATTATCATGTCATGCAATATTTACATCTTGACCAATTTCGACGTTCTGAATGCGATGTCGACGTCCGTTCGTCGATCGGAGGTCATTTGAGTTGATTTCGGTGACGTCCTGTGCATTTCAGCCTCGATTTGCGCGCTGTCACTTCAAACCACTCGACATTTTCACAGACTCGTCTGAATTAAGCGCGTATAGTCTCATTTGATAGATTTTGATGTTTTAAAGCTAACGACTCGATCAATTTCATGAACGAAGGTCGTTTTTTCATCATCGTGGCTTCCCGATTTCGACATGTGCGTTGACACATTTATAGCTCGAGCGCTTAATCGATTGATCGTTAGATTTTGCAATATTTATATATTGATCAATTTCGATGTTTTGAACTCGACGGTGAAGTCCGTTCATCGATCAGAGGTCGTTTCGACCATTTTCAGTGACGTCCAGTGTATTTTGAGCCTCAATTTGCGCACTGTTACCTCCAAAGTCCATCGAATTTGACTTGTGGTCTTGGCTATGACACATATGTGGAGGTGTAGATCTTATAAGAGAGAGAGATCGTTAATGGAGGAGAAGCAGTTGTGGGGAAGGTTCGGAGCCAATGGCCAAAATTATCCCACATATGTTTTTTTTTTTTTTTGTCGATGGCGCCATCCAGCGTGTCTCCTTCCAACTAAAACCGAGATGCGTTAACGATTGTGTTTTCTTGACTTTCGATTTTTGTTAAATTTTTTTTCAATTTGGGATGGAGAAGAAGAGAGAACTTTTCTATTAAATTGTTGTCACTATTTGTTTCATTTTATATTGAACTAATCATTAGATTTTGTGCTTTTTTATGATATTAATTAATTTATATTGATATATCCTTTTAAAATTTATAATTCAAGTATGGATTTCAAGTTAAAGCATGTATTCAATCAAATTAAATGACTCAACGGATAAGTCTAATAACACAGATTGCGCGATAATGGCGGCGTGATGATGGCATGGTTGGCGGCCGAGGGGGGTGGTCGGCGCAACACGATAGTCGATGTAGCGGCACCGTCGGCGAGATGACCGCAACAATGGTGGTGACCGGCGAGATTGTCAGCGATATGGTTAGCGGCGTGGCAAACGGTGGTTCGGCCACGGTGTTAGCAACAGCGGTGATGGCATGCGGCTGCGAGCGTGTAGTCGGGGATGACCAACGGCGATGGTGGTGACCGGGAGATTGCAGCGATAATTGCGGTTTTACTTTTTATCCGGTTGTTTGTAAGAGTGTGACTCAATGACGTTAACCTGTATGGAAGATGTTGAATTGAATCCGCTGAGGGTTTTTGACCTATCTGAGGTTGTTTGTCAGAGTGTTACCCGATGACATTAACCTGTATGGAAGAGGTTGAATGGAATCCGCTGAGGAATTTTCACCTATCCGAGGTTGTTTGTTAGAGTTTTTGCTCGATGACGTTAACCTATGTGGAAGAGGTTGAATTGAATCCACTGAGGATTTTTGACCCATCCGAGATTGTTTATCAGAGTGTTACCCGATGACGTTAACTTGTATGGAAGAGGTTGAATTGAATCCGCTGAAGATTTTTGACCTATCCGAGGTTGTTTGTCAGTATGAATCGATGCGTTAACTATGTGGAAGAGGAATTGAATCGAGGATTTTGACTATATGAGATTGTTTGTTGGCGTTACAGATGGCGTTAACACGTGGAAGAGGTTGAATTGAATCCGAGGATTTTGACCAATGCGATTGTTTGTCGTGGTTTTACCGGATGGCGTTAACACTATGGAAGAGATTGAATCTGAGGATTTTGACCAAGGGTTATTTGTCGAGTGTTATCGATGGCGTTAACCGTATGGAAGAGGTCGAATTTGAATCCGCTAAGAATTTTAACCTATCCGGTTGTTTGTCGGTGTGTTATCGATGATGTTAACGTATGGAAGAGATCAATTGAATCCTAAGGATTTTGACCTATCCGAGGTTGTTTGTCGTTACCCGATGGCGTTAACTGTGAAAAGGTTGTGGAAGTCCACCAAGGACCTTTTAACCTATCTAGGTTGTTCATCGAGTCTTTGATTGGCGTTAACACATGGAGTAGGTGCGAAGTTTTGATCTATCCGAGGTTGTTTGTCAGAGTCTTTGCTCGATGATGTTAACCTGTATGGAAGAGATCAAATTGAATCCGCTGAGAATTTTTGACCCATCCGAGGTTGTTTGTGAAACTATTACTTGATGACGTTAACCTATATGGAAGAGGTTGAATGGAATCCGCTGAGGATTTTTGACCTATCCGAGATTGTTTGTCGAGTCGATGACGTTAACTTGTATGGAAGAGATCAAATTGAATCCTCTGAGGATTTTTGACCTATCTGAGGTTGTTTGTCAAAGTATTACTTGATGACGTTAACCTGTATGGAAGAGGTCAAATCAAAACATCCATTTGTAGTTGTAGCCAAAGATGCTTCTTAACCTTGGTCTTTTTCATTGGTATTGCTGACTTGCTTCTCTAACTGATAATAAATTAGATATCTAGAATATTGATTTAAATAATCTTTTGAGATTAAGAGTTGCCCCCCAGTTTCTGACAAAATCTGAAGGAACGAAGTTTGACGAATCTTCATTTTTTGCTTGTGCTCTTTAAAAGCTTGAAATACTCCACCTCGATGGTGGTTTTGATCTTATTAGAAAACTTGGTCGTCATACAAGATGAAATAATGGGAATCGGTTCCACGACCTGCTTGTGTGCTAGAAAACCAGTAGAGTGAAAGTTTACTTAGCCTTGTTGAAATCCAGCACACACAGGTATTTAAAGTGAACAAGAAAACCAAATTTTAACGTGGAAAACCTCAAAAGAGGGAAAAATCACAAAGCTAAGTAAAAGCTTCCACTATATATGTATTTTGGTACAAGATTTCGATAACGGGATTACATAATATATGAGGCGATAATGGGAATCCCAAAATCGGACAACAACATATATAGTCGCATTCAGTTATAACGTAGTGGTAGAGATGATGGTGAACATGGGAACGACCACGATGAAGGTCGTCATGATGGTGACCGACTGAGATTGACAACGGTAAGGATCAGCGGTGGCGGCCGGCGGCGGTGGTTGACAACCGTCGAGTGGCGGCACGATTGTGCTTGGAGGATTTTGAAGCTTTAGAGCTCTCTTCTCTCTCTTACTTGACCTCCCCTCATATGAAGAATGATGAGCTATTTATAGATTGGAGGAGTGGTGTATCTATAAATACATGCAAAATCTGAACCACTCCTCTCTATGGGACGGCTCAAAACGATTCCTTTGATCATTTGATGTATTTTAAGTATTTGAAAGCACAAATGAAGTCATAATTATGAGATCTTGGGCTCGTTAGATCCGACTCGTTGAGACGCTCAATTTGACTATAAACACTCAATGTTTGAGAGTTATTTAGGGATTTAACTGACATCCCAGAGTTTTCAAGGATATTTTAAGTGCTTGATCTCGACCAGTTTCAACTTCGGATCAGCTTGCTTTTAGCATCAAGATTCGTGCTTCGTAGTATTTTAAGTGTCATATCAATACTTATAATTAGAATTTATAATAGTGCCCAACTTAAGAATTGTGTGATTATAATTAAAATTTCTTCTACTAAATTTTGATATACTATAGAAAATTATCCTCTAAATCTTGATAGTATAGGTATAGGCACAACTAATTTCCCATATTTAAAATAATAATAATTTTATTTTATGTCAAATAAAAATAAGATAATGTATAACAACTCTTCTTATAAAATTAAATTAAGGAAAATAATATTAAATTCAATGCTCATGCAACTATGCACTATGCCATCCATATAGTTGCCTGTCATTAATAGCTTGTTTTTTTGCTGCAATTTATCAAAATTTTTATTCATCCAAATATATAAATCGTGGAATAAGATATAAAATGATATATTTGTTGTAAATGATTCCCCAGAAATGTTTTAAATTATTTAACAGTGAAATCGACTACACTTTAATAATAATTTACTAATATTGAAGGGCTAATTTAATAATAATCTTTGCTAATTTTATATTATTAAGAGACTATGACACCTAAAAGAGAGGATGAATTGAGTATTTTAGATGAATTTTAAATTAAAATTTAATTTTAAAACTTTGTAAAAAAATGTTTGTTATAAAATATATAAGATTGTTTAAAAAGAAAGAGCAAAGAAATAACCAAATCAAAAGTAGCAAAGTAAAAATTGGATGCACATAAATTGTTTACATGATTTGGCTAAAACTCATAAATCAGCTTACATTCATGCATAGTCATCCTGACTAGGAATTCACTAATCAAATAAGATTACAACAAATCTCTCATACTTTCCTATACTAAGCAAGTTCAACTCTAATAAGTACATTACTATACCAGATAAGTACAACTCCAATACATACTTTTTAATACTAGGCAAGTACTCAACAACATACTTTCATACACGAAAAAGTACAGCCTCAAATAAATTAGTACAACAACAACAACAACAACAACAACAAGCCTTAATCCCACTAGGTGGGGTCGGCTACATGAATCCTTCGTCTCCATTGTGTCCTATTATGTGTCAAATTCTCATCTAATTCAAGTATACTAAGATCATTATTTATACATCTTAACCAAGTCTTTTTAGGTCTACCTCTACCTTTCTTAACATAAGGCAAATCTAATGCATCTACTCTCCTAATCAGTCATCTGGTGGCTTTATGTGGCCAAACAATCTAAGACTCTCCCTAATCTTATCTACCCTGAGCTACTCCAACTTTTCCGAACATACTCATTTTGCATTCTATCTCTAAGAGTAAAGCCACTCATCCACCTAAGCATCCTCATCTCAGAACACTTAGTCTTATGCTTCTCTTTTATTGGCCAACATTCGCACCATAAGTCATTTGTCTTACCACCATCTTATAAAATTTTCCTTAAGTTTAAGTGGAACTTTTCTATCACATAATAGGCGGATGCATTCCTCCACTTCAACCATCCAACTTGAATTCTACTAATAACATCTCCATCTATTTCACCATCATTTTGGATAATAGAGCCTAAATATAATCTCACTCTTATTAATGACTTGATCACCTAAAGTCACAACACTATCACTAAAACTTCTACAACTAAAATTACACTCCATATATTCAGTTTTAGATCTACTTAAACGAAAACCTTTAGACTCTAAAGTTGACCTCCATAATTCAAGTTTTTGTTGGACTCCATCTCTAGTCTTATCAACAAGAAGAATGTCATCAGCAAAAAGCATACACCAAGGTACATCTTCTTGTAAATGCCTCGTAAGAGCATCCATAACTAAAGTAAAAAGATAAGGGCTTAATGTTGATCCTTGATGTAATCCAACTGAAATAGGAAAATATTTTGTCAATCCTTCTTGTGTTTGGACACAAGTAATAGCTCTAGTATACATATCCTTAATGACTTGAATATAACCAATATTAACTCCTTTCTATTCTAGAACTCTCCAAAGAACATCTCTTGAGACTTTATCATAAGCTTTCTAAATCAATAAATATCATATGTAGATCCTTCTTACTTTCTCTATGCTTCTCTATCAAACCTCTTAACAAATGTATAGCATCCATAGTAGATCTACGGCATGAAACCAAACGATTGTGAGAAACTTCACATTACATCACTATTACTCTCTCTAATTTTAATGTATGGCACATTAACTCTATAATTTGCACACTCTTGTGCATCACCTTTATTCTTAAATATAGGAGACTCTTTCTCCACTCATCTGGCATCTTTTAAGTCTTTAAAATAATATTAAAAAGATTTGTAAGCCAAGAAATTCCTTGATCTCCTAAACATTTTCACACATCTATTGGAATATTATACGGTCCTACAGCTTTTCCACATTTCATTTTCTTTAAAGCTTCACTAACTTCATTTACTAATCTGACGATAGATATGAAATTCTATTATTGTTTAGGTATTAAGGTTGCTAAAATCAATTGTACTTTCAGATCCTTCATTGAAAAGTTTATCAAAATATCTCATCCACCTATTTTCAATATCTTTTCTAAGAAAAGCACTTTATTATTTTCATCCTTAATACTCCGCTTGAACTATGTCTTTACTTCTCCTATCTCTTTGTGGCTAACTTATACATACATCTTTCACCTTCTTTGGTATCTAATCTATTGTATAAATCCTAAAAGCTAAATTTTTTGCATCATATATTGCTTTCTTAGAATCTCGATCACTTTATATCTTTCCCAATTCTCCAATTTTACATCTAAACTAAGTTTTATAACAATGCTTCTTATTTCTTATCTTTTCTCCGACTCCACCAACTATTCTTATTAAAAGAAGCTTTTCCTTTTGATTCTCCAAGCATCTTTAGCAACTTGCTTAATTTCACTTGATATTTTTTCCCACATAATTAGCTTTATGAACACCCCAAATTCTAATATCTTGTAGCTTGCTCTTAAAATATTTTTATTTTGTGTTCTTTAAGTCCCCATCTAATCCTAGGATAATAATTTAGTTTGTTTTTCTCTTACAACCTTTCATCTTAAAATCTAAAACTAATAGTCGATGTTGGGTACTTAAAATTTCACTTGGTATGACCTTACAATCTTTACAATTTAAACGATCTATTTTTCTTATCAGAAAATAATCAATTTGTGTTTTACTAGATCCATTTTATAAGTAATAATATGTTCATCTCTTTTCTTAAAAAAAAGTATTAGCAACTACAAAATCATAAAAATAAAATCAATATAGTTTTACCTTCTTCATTAGTCACTCCAAATCCATAACCACCATGAATACTTTTAAAAACTTCTACTACTCTACCAACATGTCCATTTAAATCTCCTCCAATAAATACTTTTTCTTCAAGAGGTATCTATTGTATTAATCCCTCTAATTCATTCCAAAATCTTTTAAACACCTCCAAACCTACTTGAGGAGCATAGACACTTATAACATTGATAATCTTAGTATCAACAATAACCTTTAAAGCTATAATTCTATCTCCACATCTATTAATACTTATAACATATCCTTCAAACTTTTATCTATAATCACACCTACACCATTTCTAGTTCGACTTTTTTACCCAAAGTTTAAAACCTAAACTATCA
Organism: Cymbidium sinense; assembly: GCA_021442155.1. Lineage (NCBI taxonomy): Eukaryota > Viridiplantae > Streptophyta > Magnoliopsida > Asparagales > Orchidaceae > Cymbidium > Cymbidium sinense. The sequence continues at coordinate 4,880,295 of CM038229.1, read as the reverse complement.
ATCTCCTTGGCCTTCTCACCAACCCATTTAGTTTCGAACACATAAAATATTTATCTTTCTATGAACCATAATATCTATTAATTCCATTAATTTACCTATAAGAGTACCTATATTCCAAGATCTAACCTAATTCTAGTTTCATGGACTAACTTCTTTTGCCCGTCAAAATGTGGGAACCCTTGCTATTTAACACACTGGTGATGCAGATTTTTCCTTTATTCAAGCCATCTTTCGTCCTTGGGACGCAGCATTAACACAATGATTTAAAGGATTCATGTCATGATTATTTGACAAATTTTATATGTGCGTACTACCTAACGTAACCTCCACTTTTGCATCCGGACTTGGGACCGGCAATGGTAGTGTTAAATAAATTAGTACAAGAAAAATGAAAATACAAGAATAAAATTTATCTATCTAATTTTTAAATAATTGTGCTCATAAGCCCAAATAAAATAATATTAAGACAAATAAGAAAGAGCGCTCAATATGTGTAGATTTCTTTTTAATTTTAAAATATCAATGATATGATTATATGAAGTACTTGAAATAAATGATTTTTTGAAAACAATTTCACAAGGTGAAATAATGATTTGAAAATATGAATTTAAAACAACTTTAACACAATGTGCAAGGATAAAAATAAATTTTAAAAAAATTTGTATAAAGTAAACTACAAATATCATGAATATGTAAACTATAAAAATAATATTTGTAAAAGTCTTAAAGATGTGATATCACAAATCAAAACACAATTTAGTGACAATAAAAAAATATTCAAATCACTTAAAAAAATGATTGAAATGAACTTTAGAAAACTGTCAGCAATGTTAATAGCAATTCATTTCAATCACACCAATATATCAAAAATCAAAAATTATATTGATTGAAGCAACTTGAAACAATCTTACTCAAGTCTCTTTGATGAATGAAGATGTAAGCACAAGACTTGAAACAATTTGTATTTAATGAATTCAAAACAAGATTTAATTCCAACCAAAGTATGTATATATATGAATGAATAAGTGCACTCGTCAAACTACTAGAGCTCAGCTCGATTAATGCTTGTTCATATTTATTCAAATTAATAAAAGAAAAATAAGCTTGAATATTTTTTGAAAACTTGAAGTTTAAATGAACTAAATATGTATATGATCTTATTGAGTTGTTTATGCTTATGAACTAACCATGAACTCAGCTCGATTTATGTAAGCGACTCGAATTTTCATTTGTTCAAAATTTCATTTATTCAAAATTTGCTTGTCTTCAAACTTGTTTGAATCATTCAAATTTGAGCCGTAGAAGACGTGCATATTAACTATTGAAAATAAATAAATAAAGATCGAAAACTGAGCCGAACACGATTGAATAAGATAATTTTTTGTTCAGCTCTTAAGTAAATGATCTCGAAATAACTGTTAAATATCATCTCGTTTAAAGAATGAATCAAACATGAGCTATTCATGAACAAAGAGTTACCCCAATCAAAATGCTACTAACAAAGGTTGATTTCATAGATGGGGAATGCTTATAATGACCAAGATGCAAATTCGAAAGCGAATTATAATTACTTGTGGATCATGCCTTGATAGTTGATGAAACCTATAACAACATTCAAAAAAACTGCAATTTTTCCTCATCGACATTCTTGCAGATGAGGCTATGACTGAAAATGAGGTTGGAAATATTGATAGATATGATATTTATGCTCCTATATGTAGTGGATCTTCTTCAAATATAAAGCCTTGTTCTTAACTTCTCTTATAAATTCTTCAAATTTTGATTTCATAATGTTAAAAATACAAATTAAATTAAAAAAAATTAATTTCCATTATATTAGTCAGTTCAACCAGGTCCTTGTGCTTCTGACTATGTTAAAACCTATCTGAATCTTCCTGAGGTGCAGAAAGCACTCCATGTAACTGTTCTTTTATCATATCCTTGATTGCGTGTAATTTTGTAAAAGTAAATTTTTATTCAAATTAAATTTATAAATTTATTTAATATCATTTTAATGTCATAATTGTTTTTTACAGTATGATGATTGAAAGGTGGAATGATCGCCGCAGTCTTTCAACTATTCGGGAACTAATTGGCAGTGATCTGAGAGTGTGGTTTTATAGGTTTTTCCTAACTCATTAACATCATTTTAAATATTTTATTTCTCTTTTTCCATTATATCAACTTGACTCTCTCTCTCTCTCTCTCTCTCTCTCTCTCTCTGCAGTGGGGATCAAGATTCAGTTGTCTCAGTGACTTCGACTAGGTATTCGATCGAAATGCTAAAGCTTCCAGTTGAATCACAGTGGAAGGCATGGTATACTAATGATCAGGTGAAATATATGAATTTTTTTATTCTATAATATTTGATTATGATTTATTTTTTTGTGAAATAATTATATTAATGAAATATTTACTTTGTATTATGATAGGTGGGAGGATATGTGATTGGTCATAAGGGACATTTGCTACGATGAGGGGAGCGGGACATTTGGTGCCAAGCTATCGGCTGAGCTCGACTATGTTCTCAACTTTTCTAAAAGGAGAATTGAAAGCTTTGTTTGATCATTATCTGTTTTAGTTCACTGTGGAAAGTATTTACTCAAAGCTCATGTGTTCAAGTGCCTGTATTGTGGACTGAAATTGGAGTAAATTATGAAACATTTTGAAGATATATTTTCATGAAGCAAGATATTGTGATATTATTACCATTTATCTTATGGGACCATATATATGAATTGATCATGAGAGTTTAAGAAGTCAGAAGTAACCTTCAAGAATGAGTTATTGAATCATAAAGCTAAGACCATAGTTTTTAATTTTTAGAAAATGAAATGAAAGAGATGAGTCTTCTTAAGTTTCCTTGAAATATGAGCACAAGTAACTTTGTTAATTTGTGCTTAATTTGTTGAATTCAAATTTACTGTAGATGACACCACTCTTAGTCATAAGATTTAGTAGAGAAAAGATCGATAGAGAGATAGATAGAAAGAGAATGAGAATGGTTTAGTATATTGAGTGGGCATAAGATTTAAGTTCTAATGATTAAGTTAACTAGTTGTGGTGAGTTGTCAAATTGATGAGTCAATGAGTTGGCAACTCGATGAGCCAACTTCGACTCGATGAGTTCCTAAATTTATACTCAAGTTAGCTTGGTTCAAATCTAGGCCATATACCACATTTGGGTGAACAAAATTGGCATCCTTGACTTGAATAAGTGAGACTAAATCAATATGAAGGTTTCATTTTGTTGTTTGTAAATAGAAAAGCATCTTGAAAGCATGTGAGACTTTATATTTAGTTCGATATCAAATAGTCAAATTTTTTGTTGGTCTTAGCTTCATGATTTGTGCAAGGAGATTACTACTTGAAAGAAATGAAAATGCTATTAAAAAAACTTTTATTTAGTGTGAGGGAGATATAGCCATAAAAGCTATATTTGGATCCTCATCTTCTTCAAATGCATAAATGCATTAAGATTGGTGTAACATCTATTCATAAATGGATATAAATCTATGGCTTTGTTTTGTGTGTGTATCAGTTATTTTTTTGTGAATCTAACGTAATATAGTCACTATTATATTAATATATTATTTAAAAATATGTTAACTACTTTAAAAATTGTGAAAATATGATAAAAAAATGTATTTAACAAGTTGCTTTTGATAAAGTAATAAAAATAATACTAAAATTCACTACTGAACTATATGCTATTTTAAATAATATATAATAAATCATAAAGACTCAAAATTATGATTTTAAAGAAACTCCTCTAATCGAGGGACTATAGATCTTTTTTACATATTTATTTTTAAATAATTTATAATTATAACTTAAATTTATAATAGTGCCAACCTTTAAATTGTGTGATTATAACTGAAATTTTATTTAATTTATAATAATTTAATGTATAATTTAAATAGATAATTTAATAATGATTTATGCTAATCTCTAATAATTAATTAATTGATATATTTAAAACAAATTTTATAGTTAAACATCATAAGAATAAGTTTGACTGACAAGCCATTACAATGGGGCCAGCAATAAGCTACGAGCAATCTAGCAGTTGTCATGCATTTATATATATATATATATATATATATATATATATATATATAGAGAGAGAGAGAGAGAGAGAGAGAGAGAGACCTAAGATGCATCAGCAAACTAAATCAATTATATGAGAAAATATTTATTTGTATTATCTACTTACTAAATCACTCTCCTTAAAGAAGGGTGAACAGAAAATCTCTCCAAGAAACATGAAGTGGAAAAGAAGCTATAAATTTTTATTCTCGAGTTCTATAGAAGTGCAGTATGAGAAGTAAACAAAGCTTAATTATATTGCTTTCACATATGAATATCAAATTAAGAAGCATCCCATCATTAAACACTTTAACTTTTAATTTTATGCATTTATCATACAACTTGATTAAGAAAGTTATTTAAAGATTGACATTATTCATAAGTAAAACCCATCGAGATACATATTGGCATTAAAAAAGCAATCTATTATCACTATATGAGAAAATGTATTATAAAAAGGAGATAGATAGAGGTGACAATGTGCAAATTGAGCTCAAAATGCTCTGAACGTCCCTGAAAATGATCGAAAGCGACCTCGAAAACGGGCTTTTGCCATGCGTTTAGAATATTGATCGATATAAATATTACGACTTGATGATCAAAAACAAGCTGAGTCATCGCGCACGTATATATAGGTCGAAGGCTGCGGCGATGTGAAACGACCTCCGTTCATGAAATTGATCATGCTGTTAGCTTTGAAATCTATCAAATGAGACTATCCGCACTCAATTCAGACGAGTCTATGGAAATGTCGAGTGATTTGAAGTGACAGTGATCAAATCGAGGTTAAAATGCATAGGACGTCACCGAAATCAACTCAAATGATCTCCGATCGATGAACCGCCATCGTTTCTCGAATATTAAAATATAAATATTTCACCACTTGATGATCAATCGATCAAGTGATCGAAGTCGTCATCGCATGCATATCAAATCGGGAACCGAGGATCAAACGACCTCCGTTATGCAAATTGATCGGGTATTGGCTTTTATGCTCAAGTAAGACTATTCACGCCAACGGTCATGCTGAAAATTGAGCTGAAAGCGGCGACACGTATTTTGAGTTGAAATTGACCCAATTTGAGGTCGAGTTGAACCAAACGGCCTCCGATCACGAAATGGATTACGCCATTGCGTTTAGAACAATGGAATTAATTTAATTGATATATATATATATATATATATATATATATATATATATATATATATATATATATATATATATATATATATATATATATATTGATGTGAAATCCACATTAAAACCCTTTAATAAATTTAAATTTATTTAAAATCCTAAATTACCCTCATGCTCACCGTTCCCCTATTTTCGTTTTGAAAATTTGCAAAAAGAAAATAAAAGAAAAACTACCCTCTTCTTCTTCTTTCCGTGCCACATCCTGCCCTTTCTCCGCTGACCATGGCCGCCAGCCTCCGGCTTCCGCTCACCGTTCATACCATCCAGGACCATTCTGTCCCACACCAGCGTTCCAGACCTGCTGGCTTTCTGCCTCAGAAGCCTTCGACCCACCCTCTCCTGGCCAGCGCAACCTAACCCTCGCCTGATTCTCCGCCCAGACCCAGCCGTTTTTCTCACTGCTTCTCTCGATCAATCCAACACATGCCAGCCGGCCGGCGTTGTCAGACCCGCCCCATCCGACCTTCAAACTGATCCTGCATTCCTTGGCTGACCCGCGAACTGCCGACTCCGCGACCCATCATCCTACATCCATGGTACCTTCCTGACCCGCAAAACCAGCCGACTCCTCGTTTTAAACCGTTTGCAAAATAGGGAAGAACATCATCAAAAGGCGAATTCTTCTTCTTGGCGTTGCACACCTCGATTTCGTCTATTTTCGCTTTGCCCTGGAAGAACATCGTTAAGAGGATCTTCTTTTTGACTTCAATTTTGCCGCAATGGAAGAACATCATCAAGAACAAATTCTTCGATTTTTTCGCTTTCGCTAGCCTTCCCACTTTAAACAGCAATGGGAAGAACATCATCAAGAGGTGAATTCTTGCGATGGATGTGGCCGTGTCTCCATGTGGCTTGGTCAGTAGGCTCCACAAATGAAACAATCTCGACCAAAGTCCTCTGATCGGATGGTTTGGCTAGTCTGGCTCCATTATATTACGATCACGACCGTAGATCGTATGCTCTCCAATGACTCTACCCTCTGGGATGTGAATCATATATACTTGATAGCAACAACCCTCTAAGGTAGACTTAAGCTTCTCTCCTTACAAAACTACCCCAGTGCAAAGATTTCTTGAATGGTAACCCATGTATCGATGAGGATCCTTACGTGTTAGGTTGACTCTCCTCTAACTAAGTAGACTAGGGACCACGACTGGCCGGGATGACGGAACCATGGGATTTAGATATCATTCCCCAACCATCCGGTTTAAGCTAAAATGAAATTTCATATCTTAAATGTTAAAACTCCATATGTTCTACTATACACTACCCATTAAGCAATCTAATATTTAATGAAAGTTTTCTCTTATTGAGAGGAGTAAATAACTATAGGGGCTTGCACATAGGAAACATCTAAAGTCCTCACTAAATGAGAGTGAAATCTAGGTAGTTCTATCTACTATCTCATGAAAATTACACGACACTTTAAGTCACACTCTCCATTCAATATCAAATAAATGATGAGGTCGGTGAATTTTGAATATTGTAGTTAATATAAGTGGTATTGATTAGTGAAGAATTAGATGTAAAACCATAGTCGAGTATATTCTTGATAAGATTGAGATATGGCTTTCAAACATCAAAGAAGCAACATCTATGTATTTGACTTGTGAGGTTCAATATGTTAGTACAATTTTAAGTATTTATCATGCTATCATTGAAAGGATTATTTTTATTTTTTTATTTTTTATCAAAAGAAGACCACAAAGGCATGTATTGATATAAATATCATTGTTTATATTAACAAATTTTTTTTAATTTTATAATAGAAACAAGCACACATACACTTGCTATCACTACATAAAAGAGAATGTGTTGCAAGAAAGAATATGAAGTTGAAGTAAGTGATACCTCAAGATCTAGTGATGAATATTTTATACATACAAGTACAAATATTTATTTCATATTATGAAACATTTTAAGAGTAATAAATCCAGTTCAAGGGATAGTTTGAACAATAAATAAATAATTAATTGATTGTTGGTTGAAGTCTCTAAATTTTTCATGTGGTTGATAGAAAACTCTCATTTATGAGTAAAAACAACAATTTTAATTAATCTTAGAAGTTGATAGAGAAATTCACATTTAATGCTATATCTAAAATTCTTTATAATGTCTTCTAAATAGAGTTCTTCTTCCATTATTATGCTTCAACTCAAAGCCTAAAATCAAAACAATGCCTCTTCCATCCACAATATCTTCCCCATCTTATTTCTTCCACAATATCTTCATTCCAACACCTGATAGTTCCTCATATTTGATCTCCTCCAACACTAAAGACTTACCAATGGCCAACTATCAAAAATAATTTTTTTAAAGTGTGAGAAATATAAACTAATAAATCCATTATTATTATTATTATTATTATTATTATTATTCACAAATAAATTTGCATCCTCCATTTATTTGTTATAATATCAAAGTATTAGTGGGAACTCCAATAGCCAATCATTGGCAAGCATAGATTACATCATAGAAAATTACCAAGGCAAGCAAAGTAGCTAAGTAGTTAGACTATAATAAAAATAATTAGGTTAAAACATGTTGAACTTGCTAGTTACGAGCTTCTTGGAAAGGCATAAGTAGAAAACTCACCCAAGATCTCTATGAATATATATATATATATATATATATATATATATATATATATATATATATATATATATATATAATGTGTATATATATAAATCATATATAAATCTTTAATATTTCATCTATAATACCTCTATATGGTATTTTAAAAACTGAATATATATTTGTTAAGTATAAAAAAATATTATATATATATATACATATATATATATATATATATATATATATATATATATATATATATATATATATATATATTAAATAGGTATCAGATATATAAATAAATAATAATTATATGATATGTATATATCTATTCTTTTTTTGAATTAATAAAAAAAAGATTTAATTAGGCATCCCATATTTAAATTTAAAATAAAGGTTGATTTAAATGGATTTATTTTATTAAATTACTTATTAAATCATTTATGTCTCCATCATCACATCGAAACCCATTTTAAAAGAAATTATTCCGCATTATTATTAAATAAATACCTAAGAAATATATATATATATATATATATATATATATATATATATATATATATATATATATATATATATATATATATATCAGTTATTACAACACAAATTAAGGAAATAGGCATAAAATCAGGACATATGACGAGTACACAACCAATTACACATAAAATATATTTAAAATATATTAAAATTTAATAATTTTTAAGTTTACAATTATTAAAAATATTTATAAAAGTACACACACATAAATATATTCATCATAAGTTATTTTAAATATATATATATAAATAATTATCATCATAAAATATATTTTAATTTAAATAAAAATATAAATAAAATAAAATAATAAATAATAACCTAAATTCATCTCAAAAAGGGCCTTAATAACTGGAAAAGAATGATGAAAATACAAACATTCGTTTTGTTTCATAACCATCTCAAATGAATTATCATAAGGTTCCATTCAACCAATCAAAAAATAAAAAATAAAAAAATAATTAGAAATTAAATTTAATTTTGTCTCTTCACATTTGTCATATATTGCCTTTTTATTCAAAAAAAGATGACACGTGAGCGGTCAAATCAAGCTAAAGATCATCTCACATTCGATCTTGACTATCACAATCCATACCACCACCACCCTTCCACCTCGGTAGGCATGTATGGATAGCTCGTCGCTCATACGGTATTCGGCCGTTGCGGTTCACCCAACCATCCAAACGCCGTTAGTTTATTCGATTATATTAATTATCATAGTTCAAAGCGGCTAGGGGATTGGCGGCGAAAGAACTCTGTGACACATAGGCTTGTTGCCATGTGTCACCTCCCACTGTGGCTCCATTTGGTACATGTCGATTCGATTAGATCATCGCATCGTTGGATGAAATCAAAGCAAGTTAAAATTTAAGTGTTTTTAAGAAGACCATAGCGATATGTTGTACGAAGGACATAAAGGATCGAGATCCGGAATATTGGATGGCGTGATTTGAAATGATTTGGGACCCATCGACGCCTCGTTAGGCATTCCTCCCTGTTGAGGCTGCAGTACACCTGTATGAAGAGAAAGAGATATATATGTGTGATTTCATTGGCTATTGTTGTTTTTAAATGCGCAATGTAGTGACTTTTCGAGAAAATGGATGGATCGTGGTGGAAATGGGTCTTTGGAATTGCTCAATAACTAAAATAAATGAACTCTTTTCAAATTAATATTGATCACAATTAACTTAAATAAATATTCTATAGGTAAAATATGAGTGTTTTGATATAATATGAATTTTTAAACATATTTAAAAAAAATTTAAATACTAGATATATATATATATATATATATATATATTAAATTTTAGTATTATTAGATATATAAAATTAATTTTTTTAATAGTTTAAAAATTATAAATCAATCACTGGATAAACCATCTCTATTAAAAATAGATAATGGTTTAATTAAATGACAATTTTAGGGAAATAAATTCCTCTAAAATTTTTTTATTTATTTTATTTATGTAAGTTATGTTTTATAAACATTAATAAGTTTATTTGCATAAACCACAAATTTCAGTATAAAATAGGCAATGATGAAACGTAAAGCACAAATCTCGAAATAACAAAAGAATAATGATTAAATTTTATTATTTAAATTTCAGTTGTAAGGAATTTTCACAAGATTTCTCTATCAAAACTAGCAAAATAATAATAATAATAGAAATAATAAAGAAAATATTATCCATGATGAAAAATATTTTTTTAATTAAAATGCATAATTTTATATTTTAAATTATTTCAATTTAAGTGCAATCATATAAAATTTTATTTTTTAAATTTTTTTTAAAATTAAAGAATAAATTTTTATTAAATTTAAGATTTATTTGTGACAAATGAAGCTATATGAAAAAATAATAATAATGGTGCTAAAAAAATCTATTATAGAAAGAAATTATGTTGATGATATATAATTTTTTTTATTTTTGAAAAATCAAATTATAGCTTTTTAATTGTCATTATAGTTAATTAGATCAGATTAAAAAATATAAAATTTTTTGAGAATAAAATTTTCAAAATATAACTAAATTATATTTAAAATGTAACATTCTAAATTACATTGAGTTGCAATCAAAGTGAAGTAGTGATTTTTTTATCGCAAACACATGATAAGGAATCCATAAAATTTCTCATGATTGATGTGGAAGGCGTGCATGGCGAGATAGCCAACAAAATATCTTAAAATAAAATAAAATTATAAATAAAGAAGTAATATTGATTTATATTTCATGTAAAATCATTATTTTTTGACTACAACGCTCTAACCCAGCGTTCGGCTCATGTTTTCCTTTATTCGCAATCAAGATTTGTTCTTCCGCGATTTGATCGATCTCCACTCGGTTGTAATGTAAAGCCTCTCGCCAGAAATATGGCGCTCACGGACAAATCTGCATATGCTCGATCGGATCCTGAGTTAAATCTTTCAGATGCTCTCTAAATGGTCTAACTCGTCAAACTAATGTTTTTTGTATCGCAATAATGTGTTTGATTGATGTCGAAACTCTTGCTAAGCCATTTGAATTCGTTGGTGGGTAAATTCAACTTGACTTAGAAAATATCCGCTCTTTTTTTTTATAGTCAGAAACTCACGCACTTTTACGTGGGATTGATTGACAGGCATGTCTAATTCAATTATCAAATGATTTGGATTATTCAAGAGTTTTTTGACGTCGTTCTTATTTTGTTTTAACGCCAAATCGACTTCTTAAGTGGACACCTAGTTTTGATATTAAGAGAATCACCGTGTTCCTATTGCGCTTTAATATGCATACACTTTGTTACGCGCTCTTTTGTTCTTGTGGCTATCTTTGGGCGGCCTCTTCAAATTGATCAAGCGGCCGTGAGATCCCACCCTGTTGCTCGGATACTTGTTAAGTTGATATAGCAAAAAAAACATCAAAAAAATGTGATTGGATAGAAAAAATGGGTTATAATCAAAGGTTGAATGAACCTCATATAACGCAAAATTTGCATGACAGATTGACTACATCCACATCTCAAAAAAAATAATCTTCTATTCCTACTATTTTTTGACTAAGGAACAACCAACTAAATGGCATATGTGCCAAAAACTAACAAAATAATCATCCTCCACAAAATAACTCTTTACAAACGGTGAATTGCAAAAGGAGGCTATTATGTTGAACAATGATTGATGACACATTGGTTTTGGGAACTTAGAAAATATGCCTACTACTATGCCCATTGGTAACATGCCCACAACTAATGACCCAAAACAAAGAAATTGATGAACTTGGGGTTAACATCTCAGTAAATCTTAGTTTGGATCAAACAAAATAAAATAAAACAAACCATTAATCTAGAAAAAGAAGATGAAATCATCCCCAACACTTTGAATTGCCAAAATGATAGCATAACTTCATTCTCGATATGAAGAAATTACCATCATTCCTTTTAATAATGAAACTTTGGATCACACAAACTACTCTTTTGAGATAATTTGGACACCAGAGATTTCAAAAATTTTTAAACAAAAAAAATCATTCAAATCCAAAATAACTCTAAAATGCAAAAGAATCACAAGATCTTCATCAACCCTACATCAAATATAATTTCCTTTCTCCTCTTTCTCATCCAATCAATCTTTCCATTCCAACAATTATGATTAATTTCATCATTTGGAACATTTGGTATTGACTACTCAGTTGTATCCGCGTTAGAAGTCGATTCATAACATATCTCTCCTTACTATTTAACCACTTTATTTACTAAGATTAGAAACACTAGGTTTATATTTTTTTCTCTGCATAAACAAAATTTGGTTGTTTTGGAATAATTCTATCGACATCAATATCCTTGACAACCAACAATTGATTAATGCTCAAATGATGTTTTCACCGTGTTGTGCTCTTTTTTATTTATGCATCTTGTAATAGAGCCTAGGAACATTCTATAAGATCTTTAGCTTCTCGTCTCTAACCACGGATGGTTGGTGTGATTTCAATACCATCCTCTCTAAAGAAAGGGTCATCTCTAATCTTAATTCTATGGAAGATTTAGCTAATATGATTCAACCTTACCGATTTCTGGTTCCAACTAGTGGCAATTCTAGACTTTCCAAATGAGTATCTGGTTAACCACCTGGATTGATCAATGGCCTTAGTAGAACATTTAAGTAGAACACACGATGCCTCTTTTGATTCGTGAAAACACCCCTACTTCAATACCCTCAGTCCCTTTCGTTTCCAAAAATGTGGAACATAATGACTTTATGTCTTGTTTCAACTAAGGCATTTTCACATAACTCCATTAAAGGCATGATCCGCTTTTGGCTTAAACTTAAAGATTAAAACAAACTCACTGGAATAAACATCATTTTAAAACATTTTGCAAATCTTAAAACTATGGAAGATCTTGTATGCTCTTTGAAGAAATTTAGTTTTGAACCAATAAAATGATGAACTCAATAAGCTAGATAACTTGATTAAATATCAAAACATGGAGGAAACTTATTCGGCAAAAATACTAAACATATTATAATACAAACACAAAATATTTCGCTCTTTTCAACAAAGAAAAGTTATAAACTCGATTAGAAAATTAAAAACAATAATGATAATTGGATATATAAAATGATATTAAAGACTTCATTATCCATCATTTCCAAAATTTGTTAAATAACAAATTAACATGGAACCTATTGCTAACCTCATCGATTCCTTCAAAAATTAAATCAAAACATCTCTCTTTGTATCTCCATATCAAATTAGTAATGTTCTCCAAAGCATGAATTAATTCGATTAATGGCTACTACTATATTCTTCCAGTGTTGGTCCATTATTAAGTGATTTAATGGGTTATTGACTTTTTCAATGGAAATTTCCTAGATTTCTCTAGCACCTCCATAATACTTATCTAAAAACAATATCGGAAAAAATGGAATGACTTTACGATTAATATGCACCTTTTTTAACAGATATCCAAAATAATGCCATTACTCATGTATTTAGAACATTATCTCCCGAATCAAACTAAAGGAGAACCATACGATAATATCCTTTTAGCACAAGAAATGATTCATGATATTGATGTTATTGAAATAACATTGCTTTCAAATGGACATTTCTAAAGCTACAAACTCTGAATTCTCGTTTCTATACTCCAACTTTTATTCTCAAAAATTTATTATATCATTAAAATGTATCATAATGTTTGGTTCTCGATTATCGTTAATAGAATCGTTTTTCTTCACTTCTATTATAAAGATCATTATCGCCATTGCTTTTATTATATAGATTATTTATCCAGCTGAGCGATCTTTCTATAATAAACCAAGTATGATTTACAAAACTCAAGGTGGATTTCCATTACTCATCTTTGCTTTGTTGACGATTTTATCATTTTCGCAATGTAATTTCTCATCAAAACCATTATGAAATTCTTTAAAAATTTGGCAAAGCGGTCTTCTCCTTAACAAAATAAATGTTGCTTCATAACTAATAAAATCAACAATAATAGATTAATCGGATAACGAGGATCACTAACTTTCATCAACATCATCTTCCATCAATTATCTAGGTACTTTTGTTCAAAGGACATAAAAGATCTTACCTTTTGGGATTTACTCCATAAAATATCCAATGTATCTCCTCTTGGGAATATCATTTTTCTATCCTTTGGAGGGAGGTTAACTCAATAAGTACCCATTGATGCCTCTTTATCTTATTCAAACTATCGTCCAACCAATTTTTGTATTAATAGAATTGAGAGGCTAATTAATTGAATACCTCTTCCTCAAAAAATACACGGTCTTCTTGGCACAAAATATGGCATCGTGAGGAAGGTGGTGCGAGCAAATCTATCAAAGACACCATTAACTTATAAACTTTGGAATTTTAGAAACAATAATTTGGGCTAACTTCATGACAAACAAATATTATTTTATCTAAGCAATTGTTGCTCTTATAAAAGCTTCTCCTATTTGGAAAAGACTTTCTAAAATCAAATAATCTCTAATTTTTGGGGCATTAACTCGGCAACTCTTTCTTAAAGCAAGATTGGCAGGAAATAACTCTTTTGATGAATTAATTTCCTCATGTTCTATTGATACCATCAAAGTCAAATCTTTTCGAATAATAATAAATGGAACTTTTCAGCTCATTGATTATATCCTCTTCCTTTTTAGACAAACTCAATAACATAAACATTACATCCAATAAAAAAAAGACCATTCTTTTTAAACTCTCTCACAATTAATTATTTAAAATGTTTGGCTTATGATCAAGAATCAGATTATTCCAAAGTGTATGCTCGACTTTGGCATAATAATATTCCCACCTCATATTCCATACTCTGGCTTATCTTAAAAGCTTTGTTATTGATTCCTTATGTGGGGTAAAGGTTTTACCTCCCATCAAAATGTCATTGTTGCTCCCATATTGAAAATGTAAATCACCATTAGTATAATTGCATCTAAACTTTGGATTTATTATAATCTTTTCTCCATTGACAAATATACTCGCTTTATTTATCAACTCCTCGAGATATATTTTGAAAACAATATAAAGGTCATATTAAAATTATTCTGATCATTATTCTTTCATTTGGATGGCTAGAAATGATGCTATCACAACGATATTTTATGAGTCATTCCAAAATAATTGCCAAAACTAAATTCAAAATTGATCTATTTAAAGCCAACCTTATTAAATATAAACACTTAAAAGGGTCTAAATTTGTCGCCTCTAAATTGGGTTTGCTTTTGCGATACAAACATCTAATCAAGCCAAAATTCTTTGTGGCCAAACCACATGATAACGTTATCAAAATTAACAGATTATCCCCTAATGCTTATGTGGTGGCATCTTTAGAAATTTCAATGATGTTCTCATGGCCTTTTTTAATCCTATTATTACTAACTCTCTTTTTTGAACTAATGGCGTGTATAATGCTCTTAACATTGCATTTAGAAAGGTTGGCTTAATATCGCTAGAAGTGGATGCCTTACTACTAATTGATCTCTTATTAAAAAATGACAATGTGGAATTATATTATTTAATCAAGCAAACTAAAATTCTTCAATCAATTTTGTTACAAAATCACTCATATATGGAGGGAAGGAAATGCTTGTCGATTACCTTGCTAACAACTAATGAGCCCACTAATTTTGATAACCATTCTATTCTAAACACTTAAAAGGATTGGTTAAAAAGAGTTTGCCTTACATCGAGATCATGACATTTTAATTTGCATCTTGCCTCCATTTTTTTTTGTATATCGCTTTATGTTATTGTTGATTTTTGGTCCCCAAGCATTGTTGCCTCTATGAATATCTGGTAATTGACGTGAATATCTCGATTTATGGAAATTTTTTATTTGATGTTATTCTGTGGAATTCATATTGTTCCATGGTTTAATTTTGATCTGGATTTCTTATCTATTTACTCTAAACGATATTTCGGATAATTTTTTTTGTTTGTTTTCATGCATTGTTAGGCCTATAAATTTTTATGCATGATTTGATTGTTTTGGTCCCTATTTTCATCATGCATGGTTTTGTTTGTTTTCTAATCCCACATTTGGAAAAAATTTTCCTTTGATATATAATTGTTATTTCGCTTGTGGATGCAATACTTCTTTGGTGCTTTATATATATTGTCCTTTATCTGGATCATTCGATATGAATTATCGAAAATTACGCCTATGGTGCGATTATTTTTGGTCGATCTAAACTTGTAACATTGTTCCTACTAGTTCATATGAATTGCACTAAGTGCATTCTTATTTATCGTTGGTTAGTTGTTACATTATTGCACATTTTACCTAATTTGTCACTAGATTGCTTGTTGATTTGGGCTCCCATTTTCTGCTTATGGTATCGACTTGTAAGCTAAAAAAATTTTATTTTTCTAACTTGGAATTTGTCCTCTTTTAATATTCATATGGGAATTCGCTCTAAGTGCATTATTTATACTTTAATTGGTTCGGGTTTATACTTTGGTTAATTGTTACATTTATATACAATACCTTTCACTTAACATGATTCTTTGGGTTAAATTGGGCTTTCATTTCTTTAATATATTGGTTATCTTTGCCTTCTCATCTTTTTTAAAAAACCGTCCGTGAATAGCTCTTTCTATTCGCTTGTAGTTGATGATATCATCGATGATGATATTCTCAAATTACTCTGTTCTTATCCGTTATCTCTGAATTACCTATATGGCACCCATGAATGCTCTTATTGGTATTCGCTCTAAATGCAATTCTGATGCTATTTTGGATGTTTGTATTACATATCTTTTAAATACAATGCTTTACTTACCACTTATATAGGCCATTTATAAGGGAGGGTTTCTGGTCTTTTGTGCCGATATATTCTATTGATGGTGTTAATCTCAAATGAGCTTGATTATTTTTTATAAAACTCACTTATCTATCAACTGATGTTGCCTTCTCTCTCTTGTTGGCTATGATGGCGTGATCTCACTTCCTATTGGTTGGTAGTTGCTCGTGATGTAACCCTTCTCAAGTTGATGCTCATACTTGCATAAAAGGATGTGATTGAGCTAGCCTATTCTATCACATTTCTTAATATCATTCTCATTTTATGGGTTTTCCTCCACTTATTGTCGGCGTACCTTAATGCTATATCTTTTCTTTGTCTCTTATTGTTTTTGTTTGCTCCGACTTATTTTACTTTTAATTGTTTGAATGCTTTCTTTGGATTTTGGATGTATTTAGATTGGGGTTTCTCCTTAGGTTGATTGTAGCTCTTTTGAGTTCAGTGTTACCCTTTTAAGGATCTTGTAACCTTATTTTATGGCAATAAAATACCCCTTATAATGGGGTTTCCCTAAAAAAAAAAAAAATTTAAAAAATAAAATAAAATAAAAAAAAAATAAAATATATATATATATATATATATATATATATATATATTTCATGTAAAATAAATTATAAGTAAGAGTATGTATTTCATATTAAATCAAATTAAAATTAATAGTTAGGAAAAAATCAATAGAATTGTAAAAAAAATTATTTTATTCCATTAGATTTTAAATTCACAGTATTAAAAAAATTGAATTTTGATAATTCAAAGACTGAAATTAAATCATAATATAAGAAAAAAATGGAAAATCAAATTAAATAATGCATATATGACATTACATTTATTGGAAATTAGATATTCATTATTAGCATTTTTTTATTAATCATTTTTTCAAATCTAATTAAAATCTTAATCCAAATAATTCTTATTTTTAAATAAAACCAATAATTCTTTTAATTTATTATCACATATATCTCTAGATTACCTTAAGCGTTCCAGATTTGTAGTTATTCCTGACACATACTAATCTCTTGCGTAGTTTAGAAAATACAAAAAAAAAAATTGAAGTTAAAATTATTAAAACAATATTTTATAAGGGGTTACATACTTATCAATAACTTTTTATCTAATATCTAAATTCTTATAATTACTTTAATAATACCCTTATATTAGAGTGTTATATAAGTAAATATAAAAATATAAGAATTTAATGATATGGATGTAAATTTTACTATTCTATTTTATTTTTTTCTTTCAAGAGAGTTAAGATCAAAATACCTCATTTGTGTTATATCCCAGCGAATTAGGCCATATATAAGTAAAATAAAGGAAATATATAAGAATGATAAAATATAAGAATATTGAGATATTAATTAAATTTATCTGAAATTAAATAATTAAATGTTATATAAAACATTTTTAAATATAATTAATCTAAAATTAAAATTTGAATAATACAATATTTATCCAATAGCATATTTTTTTAAAAAAATTCCTTCAATTAAATTTAGTATAATCTTACTTGGATAATTGGATAGCTCTCACTCATTGGAGCTTTTAAGAGTCCTCATCAAATACTGCAAATATGCATTCAAAAATAATTAATAATAATATACAATATATTTCAATTTTGTTAAATTAATTAAAATTTTAAGAAGAAACTGAAAATTGATGCCAACTTACCTCTTTGTGCATGTTAACTCTGCTTCAAAATTCAGGAAGTTAGCGAATATTAATTATGATTAGAATAGCATAAATGTCAAAATATATCTCTTTTAATAAATAAAAAATTAAATTAAATTTCATACCCTGCTCTATCATGCTCCGGAGATTAACGTATCTGCCAATAACATCTTCAATCCTGTAGAAAAAAAACCATTAAAATGCAATTAAATTTAATATTTCATGTAAGCTAGAAAAATAATATATATTTATGCAAAATTATAATTTTCTTTCATGGTTAATTAAATTAATATTTTAATAAATATAAATTATCAGGCCTTCCGATAACATCGATATGAACAAAAAAATGAAATTGAACAAAATAACAGATCAATTAAAATACAAAAAAAATTACGTGAAAACTATGGATCGATGAACATAAATTATATAAAGAAATAAAAAGAAAAAATTATAATAATATCAAGAAGAAGCGATTGAAAATGAATCATTTGTTAATTAATTACGCTTTGATTTACCTCCCGTGGGAGAAGTGGTGCACGGATGGAGAGAGAATATGATGAGGCGATCATATCATGAAGGGGGAAGGCTGTATGAATTCGTCTCTTCAAAAGTATTTGTGTTATTCTCTATTCTCTTTATCTGCTTCTCTACCCATTTATAATTTTTATATATCCTTCTAAGAAAAGAGGATGAGCCAATATTAGAATTATATATATATATATATATATATATATATATATATAGAGAAAGTAGCAAAGATTGAAAAAATAAATTGTGGAAGGGATCAAAGGGAAAGAAATGAAGATGGGTTACGGATTTGCGGGAAGGGCTGCAGGATGGGAAGGAGGTTTGCTAGCTGGCGGGCCGTGGGCTGGAAGGAGGCTGGCAGGCCGGCGATGGTTTGAAGCTATGGCGGTTTAGCAGGAGAGGAGATTTCCGGTTTCGCGGCTGAAACGCGGACCGGCAGCGGCACTGGCGCAGTGGATCGCGGACAGCGGGCATCCGCAGGCTGGGCGTGGAGCGTGGGAGGCGAAGCGGGCCGCGGGCGGAGTCGGCGAGTCGCGGGCTGCGCCGGTCGACGGGTCGGGTTGCAAGGCTGCGGAGCGGGTCGGCGGCAGGGTCCCTCGCGGGTGCGGGCCGCAGTGGCGCGGATCGCTGGTCCGAGCAGCGGGCGCGACGGCGGTCGCGCGGGTGCGCGGCGGGCTGCGGTTTCGGGCCGGAACAAAGCGGATTGGAGTGATGGTGGGTCGCGGCCGCGGGACGTTGCCGGCGGCGGAAGACGGGCCGGAACGGAGGAAAATGTAGTGGGGGAGAATTTACCTATTTTTTCTTGTTTCGTTTCCGACGTGAGAGGGATGCTGGAGAGAGAGAGAGAGAGGAGAGAGAGAGAGAGGAGGAAAATGAGAGGGTAATAGTTTTCAGTTTTTTTTTTAATTTATTTTTTTTGGCAATTTTTTCAGAAAACTAAAAATAGAGGGAGGTTGAGCATATATGATAATTTAATCATTTTTTAAATAATTTTAAATATATTAATGTGAATTTCATGCCGATAAATGCACATAGTCATATATAACAATTTAAGGTAATTCTGATGTTCTGAACGCAATGACGCAGTCGTTTTTATGATCGGAGGCCGTTTGGTTCGAGACGATGGCAAGTTGAGTCAATTTCAGCTCAAAATGTACGTCGCTGCTTTCGACCGCTCGATTTTCATTCATCCGGGTGGTGCAAATAGTCTCACTTGATAGATTTTGGAGTTTCAAAGAGAATGACTTGATTTGTGACGGAGTCGTTTGATCCCGTCGGTCTACCGTCGATATGATGCATAAGTCGTTGGCGACTCAGCGCTGATCAGTTGATTATCATGTCATGAAATATTTATATCTTGACCAATTTCGACGTTCTGAATGCGATGACGAAGTCTGTTCATCGATCGGAGGTCATTTGAGTTGATTTCGGTGGCGTCCTGTGCATTTCAGCCTCGATTTGCGCACTGTCACTTCAAACCACTCGACATTTGCAGTTCGTCTAAATTAAGCGGCGTCGCATTTGATAGATTTTGATGTTTTGAAGCTAACGATTGATCAATTTCATGAGCGAATGTTGTTTTTTTATCGTCGTGGCCCGACTACGTTGACACATTTATAGCTCGAGCTTAATCGATTGATCGTTGATTTTCAATATTTATATATTGTTCGATGTTTTGAACTTCGATGAAGTGATGATCATCCTTTCGACCATTTTCACGTCCGTATTTTGATATTTCTACTCCAAAATAATTTGACTTGTGGTCTTGGCGATTTATGACACATGTGGAAACATTGTAGATCTTATAAGAGAGAGAGATCGTTAATGGAGGAGAAGCAGTTGTGGGGAAGGTTCGGAGCCAATGGCCAAAATTATCCCACATATGTTTTTTTTTTTTGTTTTGTGACGGTCAACGCCATCCATTCCTTCCACGTGTCTCCTTCCAACTAAAAACTGAGATGCCGTTAACGATTGTGTTTTCTTGACTTTCGATTTTTGTTAATTTTTTTTTCAATTTGGGATGGAGAAGAAGAGGAGAGAACTTTTCTATTAAATTGTTGTCACTATTTGTTTCATTTTATATTGAACTAATCATTAGATTTTATGCTTTTTTATGATATTAATTAATTTATATTGATTTATCCTTTAAAATTTATAATTCAAGTATGGATTTCAAGTTAAAGCATATATTCAATCAAATTAAACGACTGGATAAGTCTAATAACAATTATGCCGATGGTGGCGGTGGCAGATGGCGATGGTTACCAGCGGTGGTCGCATACAACCGCGGCGATGTCGTCGATGGTGGCCAGCGTCGAGTCGGCGAGATGACCGCAATTATAATTGGTCCGGTAGATGCCGGCGATGGTGTGCGCCGACATGGTTAGCGGCCCGGCGGTGGTCGAGCGGCTGGCGATGGTAGTCGGCAATTGCGGCAGCGTGGTCAGCGAGATGACCGGACGATGGTGTGGCCGCGAGATTACCGGCGATGATCGGCGTTTTTCTTTGACCTATCGAGGTTGTTTGTAAAGAGTGACTCAATGGCGATGCTTATGGAAGATGTTGAATTATGCGAGGTTTTGACCTATATCGAGGTTGTTTTGATACCGATAACATTAACATGGAAGAGGTGGAATGGAATCCGAGAGACTATCCGAGGTTGTTTGTTAGAGTTTTTGCTCGATGACGTTAACCTATGCGAAAGAGGTTGAATTGAATCCGCTGAGGATTTTTGACCCATCCGAGATTGTTTGTCAGAGTGTTACCCGATGACGTTAACTTGTATGGAAGAGGTTGAATTGAATCCGCTGAAGATTTTTGACATATCCGAGGTTGTTTGTCAAAGTATGAATCGATGATGTTAACCTATGTGGAAGAGGTTGAATTGAATCCGCTGAGGATTTTGACCTATTTGAGATTGTTTGTGAGAGTGTTACCCGATGACGTTAACCTGTGTGGAAGAGGTTGAATTGAATCCGGATTTTGACCTATCTTGAGGTTGTTTGGTGTTACGATGGCGTTAACCTGTATGGAAGAGATTGAATTGAATCTGCTGAGGATTTTTGACCTATCCGAGGTTGTTTGTCAGGGTGTTATCCGATGACGTTAACCTGTATGGAAGAGGTCGAATTGAATCCGCTAAGAATTTTTAACCTATCTAAGGTTGTTTGTCAGGGTGTTATCCGATGATGTTAACCTGTATGGAAGAGATCGAATTGAATCCGCTAAGGATTTTTGACCTATCCGAGGTTGTTTGTCGAGTGAGTAATGCGCTGCGTGTGAAAAGGTTATGAAGTCCACCAAGGACCTTTTAACCTATCTGGGTTCATGAGTCTTTGCTTGATGGCGTTAACTTGCATGGAGTAGGTGCAAGTTTTGATCTATCGAGGTTGTTTGTGTCTTTGCTCGATGGCGTTAACGTATGGAAGAGAGAATTGAATCGGCGATTTTGACCCATCCGAGGTTGTTTGTCAAACTATTACTTGATGATGTTAACCTATATGGAAGAGGTTGAATGGAATCCGCTGAGGATTTTTGATCTATCCGAGATTGTTTGTCAGAGTCTTTGCTCGATGACGTTAACTTGTATGGAAAAGATCGAATTGAATCCGCTGAGGATTTTTGACCCATCTGAGGTTGTTTCTCAAAGTATTACTTGATGACGTTAACCTGTATGGAAGAGGTCAAATCAAAACATCCATTTGTAGTTGTAGCCAAAGATGCTCCTTAACCTTGGTCTTTTTTATTGGTATTGCTGACTTGCTTCTCTAACTGATAATTAATTAGATATCTAGAATATTGATTTAGATAATCTTTTGAGATTAAGAGTTGCCCCCCAGTTTCTGACAAAATTTGAAAGAACGAAGTTTGACGAATCTTCATTTTTCGCTTGCGCTCTTTAAAAGCTTGAAATACTCCACCTCGATAGTGGTTTTGATCTTATTGGGAAACTTGGTCGACATACAAGATGAAATAATGAGAATCGGTTCCACGCACCAAAGCTGTGTGCTAGAAAATCATTCGTAGAGTGAAAGTTTACGCCAGCCTTTTGAAATCCACACACGGTATTTAAAGTGTGAACAAGAAAACCAAATTTAACGTGGAAAACCTCGAAAGAGGGAAAAAATCAGCCCAGAAAAGCTTCCACTATATATTTATTTTGGAGTACAAGTTTTCCGATAACGGATTACATAATGTATATGAGAAAGGCGATAATGGGAATCCCAAAATCAGACAACAACAGTTATATAGTCGCGTTCAGGTTATAACAGTTGCTAGTGGTAGCAGATGATGGTGAACAGTGGGGAACAGCCACTGACGATGAAGGTCGTCATGATGGACCGAGAGATTGACAGTAAGGATCGGGTGGCGACTAGCACGGTCAGTGGTGGCACGATTGTGCTTGGAGGATTTTGAAGCTTTAGAGCTCTCTCCTCTCTTGCTTGACCTCCTCATATGAAGAATGATGAGCTATTTATAGATTGGAGGTGGTGTATCTATAAATACAAAATGAACCACTCTCTATGGGACTCAAAACGATTCCTTTGATCATTTGATGTATTTTAAGTATTTGAAAACTCAAATGAAGTCATAATTATGAGATCTTGGGCTCGTTAGATCCGACTCATCGAGACGCTCAATTTGACTATAAACACTCAATGTTTGAGAGTTATTTAGGGATTTAACTGACATCCCAGAGTTTTCAAGGATATTTTAAGTGCTTGATCTCGACCTTCAACGGATCGCTTGCTTTAAGCATCAAGATTCGTGCTTATTGTAGTATTTTAAGTGTCATATCAATACTTATAATAATTTATAATAGTGCCCAACTTAAGAATTGTGTGATTATAATTAAAATTTCTTCTACTAAATTTTGATATACTATAGAAAATTATCCTCTAAATCTTGATAGTATAGGTATAGGCACAACTAATTTCCCATATTTAAAATAATAATAATTTTATTTTATGTCAAATAAAAATAAGATAATGTATAACAACTCTTCTTATAAAATTAAATTAAGGAAAATAATATTAAATTCAATGCTCATGCAACTATGCACTATGCCATACATATAGTTGCCTGTCATTAATAGCTTGTTTTTTGCTGCAATTTATCAAAATTTTTATTCATCCAAATATATAAATCGTGGAATAAGATATAAAATGATATATTTGTTGTAAATGATTCCCCGAAATGTTTTAAATTATTTAAGTGAAATCCAGTACTACACTTTAATAATAATTTACTAATATTGAAGGGCTAATTTAATAATAATCTTTGCTAATTTTATATTATTAAGAGACTATGACACCTAAAAGAGAGGATGAATTGAGTATTTTAGATGAATTTTAAATTAAAATTTAATTTTAAAACTTTGTAAAAAAATGTTTGTTATAAAATATATAAGATTGTTTAAAAGAAAGAGCAAAGAAATAACCAAATCAAAAGTAGCAAAGTAAAATTGGATGCACATAAATTGTTTACATGATTTGGCTAAAACTCATAAATAAATCGCTTACATTCATGCATAGTCATCCTAACTAAGAATTCACTAATCAAATGAGATTACAACAAATCTCGTACTTTCCTATACTAGGCAAGTTCAACTCCAATAAGTACATTACTATACCGATAAGTACAACTCCAATACATACTTTTTAATACTAGGCAAGTACTCAACAACATACTTTCATACACCGAAAAAAGCCTCAAATAAATTAGTACAAGAAAAATGAAAATACAAGAATAAAATTTATCTATCTAATTTTTAAATAATTGTGCTCATAAGTCCAAATAAAATAATATTAAGACAAATAAGAAAGAGCTCAATATGTGTAGATTTCTTTTAATTTTAAAAATATCAATGATATGATCTTTTATATGAAGTACTTGAAATAAATGATTTTTTGAAAACAATTTCACAAGGTGAAATAATGATTTGAAAATATGAATTTAAAACAACTTTAACACAATGTGCAAGGATAAAAAAAAATTTTAAAAAATTTGTATAAAGTAAACTACAAATATCATGAATATGTAAACTATAAAAATAATATTTGTAAAAGTCTTAAAGATGTGATATCACAAATCAAAACACAATTTAGTGACAAGAAAAAAAAATTCAAATCACTTAAAAAAATGATTGAAACGAACTTTAGAAAACCGTCAGCAATGTTAATAGCAATTCAATTCAATCACACCAATATATCAAAAATCAAAAATTATATTGATTGAAGCAACTTGAAACAATCTTACTCAAGTCTCTTTGATGAATGAAGATGTAAGCACAAGACTTGAAACAATTTGTATTTAATGAATTCAAAACAAGATTTAATTCCAGCCAAAGTATGTATATATATGAATGAATAAGTGCACTCGTCAAACTACTAGAGCTCATTTCGATTAATGTTTGTTCATATTTATTCAAATTAATAAAAGAAAAATAAGCTTGAATATTTTTTGAAAACTTGAAGTTTAAATGAACTAAATATGAATATGATCTTATTCAGTTGTTTATGCTTATGAACTAACCATGAACTCAGCTCGATTTATGTAAGCGACTCAAATTTTCATTTGTTCAAATTTTCATTTATTCAAAATTTGCTTGTCTTCAAACTTGTTTGAATCATTCAAATTTGAGCCGTAGAAGACGTGCATATTTTAAACTATTGAAAATAAATAAATAAAGATCGGCACACGCATTGAATAAGATAATTTTTGTTCAGCTCTTAAGTAAATGATCTCAAATAACTATTAAATATCATCTCGTTTAAAGAATGAATCAAACATGAGTATTCATGAACAAAGAGTTACCCCAATCAAAATGCTACTAACAAAGGTTGATTTCATAGATGGGGAATGCTTATGTATCACCAAGATGCAAATTAATTATAATTACTTGTGGACTCATGCCTTGATAGGCGATGAAACCTATAACAACATTCAATCAACGCAATTTTTCCTCATCGACATTCTGCAGTTGTGATGAGGCTATTATCATGAAAATGAGGTTGGAAATATTGATAGATATGATATTTATGCTCCTATCTATAGTGGATCTTCTTCAAATATAAAGCCTGTTAAGTTCTTAACTTCTCTTATAAATTCTTCAAATTTTGATTTCATAATGTTAAAAATACAAATTAAATTAAAAAAATTAATTTTCATTATATTAGTCAGTTCAACCAGATCCTTGTGCTCACTATGTTAAAACCTATCAATCTTCACGAGGTGCAAAGCACTCCATGTAACTGTTCTTTTATCATATCCTTGGACTGCTTGCAGGTAATTTTGTAAAAGTAAATTTTTATTCAAATTAAATTTATAAATTTATTTAATATCATTTTAATGTCATAATTGTTTTTTACACGTATGATGATTGAAAGGTGGAATGATTACTTTGCAGTCGCCAACTATTCAGAACTAATTGGCGTGAGAGTGTGGTTTTACAGGTTTTTCCTAACTCATTAACATCGTTTTAAATATTTTATTTCTCTTTTTCCATTATATCAACTTGACTCTCTCTCTCTCTCTCTCTCTCTCTCTCTCTCTCTCTCTCTCTCTCTGCAGTGGGGATCAAGATTGATTGTCTGACTTTAGGTATTCGATCGAAATGCCAAAGCTTCCGGTTGAATCACAATGGAAGGCATGGTATACTGATCGTAAAATATATGAATTTTTTATTCTATAATATTATATTATGATTTATTTTTTTGTGAAATAATTATATTAATGAAATATTTACTTTGTATTATGATAGGTGGGAGGATATGTGATTGGTCATAAGGGACTTACATTAGCTTCTGATGAGGGAGCGGGACATTTGGTGCCAAGCTATCACCGAAAGAACGACTATGTTCTCGCTTTTCTTAAAGGAGAATTATGAGAAAGCTTTGTTTGATCAATTATCTTCCTATGTTTTAGTTCACGTGGAAAGTATTTACTCAAAGCTCATGTGTTCAAGTGCCTGTATTGTTGAAATTGGTTATGAAACATTTTGAAGATATATTTTCATGAAGCAAGATATTGTGATATTATTACCATTTATCTTATGGGACCATATATATGAATTGATCATGAGAGTTTAAGAAGTTAGAAGTAACCTTCAAGAATGAGTTATTGAATCATAAAGCTAAGACCATAGTTTTTAATTTTAGAAAATGAAATGAAAGAGATGAGTCTTCTTAAGTTTCCTTGAAATATGAGCACAAGTAACTTTGTCAATTTGTGCTTAATTTGTTGAATTCAAATTTACTCGTAGATGACACTCTTAGTCATAAGATTTAGTAGAGAAAAGATCGATAGAGAGATAGATAGAAAGAGAATGAGAATGGTTTAGTATATTTATGAGTGGGCATA
The DNA here is from genome assembly GCA_021442155.1 of Cymbidium sinense. NCBI lineage: Eukaryota > Viridiplantae > Streptophyta > Magnoliopsida > Asparagales > Orchidaceae > Cymbidium > Cymbidium sinense. Next base: position 4,853,035 of record CM038229.1, on the reverse strand, counting down.
AGATTTAAGTTCTAATGATTAAGTTAACTAGTTGTGGTGAGTTGTCAAATTGATGAGTCAATGAGTTGGCAACTCGATGAGCCAACTCGACTGATGAGTTCCTAAATTTATACTCAAGTTAGCTTGGTTCAAATCTAGGCCATATACCACATTTGGGTGAACAAAATTGGCATCCTTGACTTGAATAAGTGAGACTAAATCAATATGAAGGTTTCATTTTGTTGTCTGTAAATATAAAACATCTTGAAAGCATGTGAGACTTTATATTTAGTTCGATATCAAATAGTCAAATTTTTTGTTGGTCTTAGCTTCATGATTTGTGCAAGGAGATTACTACTTGAAAGAAATGAAAATGCTATTAAAAAAAACTTTTATTTAGTGTGAGGGAGACATAGCCATAAAAGCTATATTTGGATCCTCATCTTCTTCAAATGCATAAATGCATTAAGATTGGTGTAACATCTATTCATAAATGGATATAAATCTATGGCTTTGTTTTTGTGTGTGTATCAGTTATTTAATTTTTTGTGAATCTAATGTAATATAGTCACTATTATATTAATATATCATTTAAAAATATGTTAACTACTTTAAAAATTGTGAAAATAAGATAAAAAAATGTATTTAACAAGTTGCTTTTTGATAAAGTAATAAAAAATAATACTAAAATTCACTACTGAACTATATGCTATTTTAAATAATATATAATAAATCATAAAGACTCAAAATTATGATTTTAAAGAAACTCCTCTAATTGAGGGACTATAGATCTTTTTACATATTTAGCTATATTTTTAAATAATTTATAATTATAACTCAAATTTATAATAGTGCCAACCTTTAAATTGTGTGATTATAACTGAAATTTTATTTAATTTATAATAATTTAATGTATAATTTAAATAGATAATTTAATAATGATTTATGCTAATCTCTAATAATTAATTAATTGATATATTTAAAACAAATTTTATAGTTAAACATCATAAAAATAAGTTTGAGAAGCCATTACAATGAGGTTGCTGGCCAGCAATAAGCTACGAGCTATCTAGCAGTTGTCATGCATTTTATATATATATATATATATATATATATATAGAGAGAGAGAGAGAGAGAGAGAGAGAGAGAGAGAGAGAGAGAGAGACCTAAGATGCATCAGCAAACTAAATCAATTATATGAGAAAATATTTATTTGTATTATCTACTTACTAAATCACTCTCCTTAAAGAAGGGTGAACAGAAAATCTCTCCAAGAAACATGAAGTGGAAAAGAAGCTATAAATTTTTATTCTCGAGTTCTATAGAAGTGCAGTATGAGAAGTAAACAAAGCTTAATTATATTGCTTTCACATATGAATATCAAATTAAGAAGCATCCCATCATTAAACACTTTAACTTTTAATTTTATGCATTTGTCATACAACTTGATTAAGAAAGTTATTTAAAGAATGACATTATTCATAAGTAAAACCCATCGAGATACATATTGGCATTAAAAAAGCAATCTATTATCACTATATGAGAAAATGTATTATAAAAAGGAGATAGATAGAGTTGGAGTATGTGATGTCTCAAGATCAAATGATAAATTACTTTACTAAATCACTCAAATAAGAACTTTTGTAAAGTTATGATGCATTATTTGAGTAATAAACTAAATTTTAAGGGTGGGTATTAACAAAAACTTGATTTACTTATAATCTCTAGATCTTTTTTGAATTTAGTAGAAATCTAAAATTCTAATTTAATTGATAAAAACATTTCGTTTATGAGATGATATATTTGTTGACCTCCACATATGTCATAAATCAAGATAAGCCACAAGTCAAATTGAAAGACTTGAGGTGTGCAAATTGAAGCTCAAAATACTCTGAACGTCCCTGAAAATAGTCAAAATGACCTCCGATCAATGAACGGGCTTTGCCATTCGTTGAGAATAAAATGATCATATTACATTGATGATCAATCAAGCTGAGTCATCAGCGCATGCGCGTATATCGAGGTGAAGGCTGCGGCGATATGCACGACCTCCGTTCATAAAATTGATCATGCTTTAAATATAAATCTATCAAATGAGACTATGCGCTCAATTCGACAGTCATGGAAATGTCAGTGATTTGAAGTGATAGTGATCAAATCGAGGCTAAAATGCACAGGACGTCACCGAAATCAACTCAAATGATCTCCGATCGATGAATGGGCTTCGCCATTGCATTTGAAATGTCAAAACTAGATAAAATATAAATATTTCACTACTTGATGATCAATCATGATCGAATCGTCAACGTCACGCATGCATATCGAGGTTAGGAGGCACCGATGAGGATCAAACGACCTTTGTTTGCAAAATTGAACGTGCCATTGGCTTTGAGCCTAAATATATCAAGTAAGACTATTCGCTCAATTGGACAGTGATGCGAAAATTGGCGGTCGAAGCGGCGGCAGCGTATTTTTTATTTGATTTTGAGGTCGACTTGAACCAAACGGCCTCCGATCGCGAAATGGATTACGCCATTGCGTTTAGAACAACGGAATTCCCTTTAATTGATATACATATATAGACTATATGCATTTATTGATGTGAAATCAACATTAAAACCCTTTAATAAATTTAAATTTATTTAAAAATCCCTAAATTACCCCTCATGCTCAACGTTCCCCATTTTCTTTAGAATTGCAAAAGAAAATAAAAAGAAAATAAAAAGAAAAAAACTACCCTCCTCATTCTCTCTCATGTTTCTCTCTCACTCCCGCAGCCCTCTCTCTCGTCGGAAACGAAAAAGATAGGTTAAAATCTACTCTCTGATTTTTTAGATCGCCATTAATCCTTCATTTTGCCGCAGGCCCATTCCACTGCATTGCACCAGCTGAGACTGCTCAGAAGAGCCCGTGGTTCAGCCTCCAGCGCTGGTTAATGACCCACCAGACCCATTCCATGTCCCCGCATAACCGAAACCGGTGGCGCCTGGCTCTCCGCGATGTTGCAAGTACCGTCTCAGCGACCAGCTCCGTGACCGCTCGTGCCCTCAGACTCAGCGTTCATTTCCATGCCCGTAGCTCGTATGCCATTTCCTCGCCCGGCTTCTCAGGCCCTCCAAGCAGCGATCCTCTTAACCCGGTCGTGTCAGACCGCTCCGGCCCATCTAGCCTTCAAACTGATCCTCATTCGCGGCTAGACCAATCCTACACCCCTTTATTTAAGCCCCCCTTTAGCATCGTATAAATCGGGGAAGAACATTATCAGATGAATTTTCTTTCATTTTTTACGTCGCACTCGCTTTAGCGGTCCGTTTTCACTTTGCTGATCGATTAAAAATATGAATTCTTTTTTTGATTTCGGCCTCATAACCCTTCCAATTTTGTTCACAATCGGGGAAGAACGCCGTCTAGAATTCTTCTTTTTCGATTTCAATCCTGCTTTCTTCTCACCTTCTTCATGTAAACGAGGGAAGAACATCGTCAATACAAATTCTTATTTTTCGCACTCTTGCCTTACATTCCCAATCGCGCCTAACCTCATTCCTATGCGAGCATTGTAAGAAAAATGAGTCTATATGGATCTGTGAATGTGAATATATATATATATATATATATATATATATATATATATATATATATATATATATATATATATATATATATATATATATTGTTATTCTTGAGGTTTGAAGACCTCGTTGTGCTCGAGGACATGAGAGATGAAAAAAATAGGTTGTGCAAGACACCGCTCATACTCTGAGTAGGCCAACACTTGCTAGATGTCGCTCCCACTAGACGAAATGCTACTGAAATTTTGTCTAATTTCTAGACTTAGAAAAAAAAGGGAATGAATATATATTGCATAGTATGTCTCTTATGGTCGAAGGCCTGGGCTGACGAGATAAAAAACTACTGTGTAGACACCACTGCAACAGGTGGTAAGCCAAAAACATCCTGATACACAAGGATGGTCGAGGCCTGAGGTGTGTTTCTTTTGACTTAAAAAGTGGGAGGTGAAATGATTTAAGAATGTTAAGAGGAAACCTATAATTTTAAACTAAAATCAAATGAGGGGAGCCCTAAAAGAAAATTTTGGAAGGAACAAAACATTCATTTAAAATCTATGTGAAATTTGGGGAGGCTAATATCAAACTCACAAACTCTAATTATTCTATGGCTTAAATTGAATGGTAAAGTGAGTTCTCTTTTCTTGTAAAGTCTAAAATTAAACAAGCTTTAATTGGAATTTGGGGGGATAATACTAAACTCATAACAAACTTGTAATAAACTCAAAATCTAAGGATGAATCCAAAGGGTTTAATAATTCTATACTCTGAATATGCTGATTATTATGCTAGGTAATAAGCATGAGTAGGTCTAAATCAATAAATCGAAATCATAACTTATCAAAATGATTTAAATTGAGCATAATTAAGTGGGAGAATTACAAAACTCAACAAGTAAGTGCAAATAATATTTTAAACTACAATCTAAATCAAAATGTCTTAGCCCTTGGGATCAAAACCCTTTGTAGTATAGAATGCAATACTAAATCAAAATCTATAAAAATCATAGAGCTTCCTTCGATCGAATTAAGAAATTTTATTCTAATTATGATTTTCAAAATCACTAATTTTATTAATTAAATGAAATTAGCTAAGCTATAAATTCCTGTATGTGCCCGGATATAGAAATTTAAAGTTCAAATTTTAATGTTTGAAAAGGCTGTGCAGGATAAAGTTGAAATTAAACAAAAATACAAAATCAATCTCAAAATTCAAACATAAAATTACTTAAAATTACAATACATGGGCCCCGACCTATGTTGAATGCTTAAATTCAAGTGTATGAGGATCTTTGCATTATTGCTTCGGTTTAGTCTTGGGGCGGATCCAGGTTTACAAAACCTAAAACCATAATAAGAGTTTCAAATCTGAAATATTTGGCGATTTGATAGTAAATCTAATCCTCTATTAGCAGCTAAATAGAGTTGACAGGATCTAAAGCTCTTAAACATATTCAAATTAATTAATTTTTTCAATTCAAATCAAATAGCAATCTGAAACTACTTAAATGGAATTCTATCATTAAAAAATTAAATCAAACTCAATCCATCCACCTTCCGCAATTATTTTTCGGGGGTGATAAATTAAGAAAACTCTAGCTCACAAAGGAGCCAATAAATCAAGTGTTATTGTTCATTCTCAATTGTATTATCGATGGGGCGTGACGAGTCCTGACGCATGGCTTGGTAGTGGGCTCCACGGATGAGATCATAGAGTCCTCGTGGTTTGGCCAGCCCGACTCCATTATATTATGATCACGATCGTAGCCCATATATTTCCCAATGGCTCTGCCCTTTGAGTTGTGAATCATAGGGTGTACTTGATAGGGCAAACATCCCTCTATCAGCTAATGTAGACTTAAGCCTATCTCCTTAGACAAATACCACCCCAGGTCTACAAAGATTTCTTGGATGACGTAACCCATGTGTTCCTGATGAGGATCCTTATTAGGTTGAATTATTATCTCTCGACTAAGCAAACCTGATGGCCCAAGATAATGAAACCATGAGATCTAGATCGGGCACATCATCATTCCCCAACAATCGGTTTAAGCTAAAATGATGAATTTCATATCTTAAATTCTAAAACTCCATATCTTTTCTATACGCTTTAAGCGATCTAATGACTAGCCTTAATAAAGTTCTCTCTCACGAGGAGTAAATATAGGCTTGCTTTATAGAAAACACAGAACTAGATCTAAAGTCCTCACCAAATGAGGGAAATCTCTGGGTAGTGTCTTATCTACTATCTCATATGCCTTCTAAAAATCACACCGACACTTTAAGTCACACTCTCCTCAATTCAATATCAAATAAATTATCGAGAGGTCGGTGGTGAATTTTCAGAGCCCACAGATTTCTGGCTACTCCACTGGGGACAAGATTCTATTTCCATCTTTGGCTAGTCATATATGTGCTATAGTAGCAATAAAATTTTTTGAAAATTCAAAATAATAAAATGTTGATTTAAGTGTGTAATAAATTCAATATGATATAATCATCATTGAGTATATCTTTATTACACCATTATTTTGTTCTGTAATGCCTCTGCATCTTGAAAGTATGGGGTGAAATAATAATTGCTAATTACTAATCCCCATCTTTCACTTTTGCAGAAATGGATCTACAAAGCACACCTTTCACCATTCAACTAGGTCATGGTGCGAATATCTGCCTAGCTAATGTTGTCATCAACACAGGTGATGTCGGGGCTACCATTCAATTTGGTAGCTTGAATTTTCTAGCTATCGTAGTTGCAACTCCTGAAGTACCCACCCATGGTACATTTGTTTGAGGCCATGCTAGAAGGCCTCAAGTTACTGAAGCTCCTACTAGCCGTGTGCACCAACTAGTTCAACAACCATTGTCATGTTCTCCAAATAGAGAACTTCAATTTTCAAGGATAGGCCAATATGAAGATGATGAAAAGAACTCAATGGGCAAACTATGTCTTTAATGTCTCATGCTGCTCCACCGATTGAACCTTTGTACCGAGAAAAGCAAGATCATGAAGCCTCACAAATTAACGGAAGAGAGAAAAGGAGAAACTGAAAGGCTCAGACATTGAGACCTAGTGAACAACGATCTAGCGAGAGTATTCCCACCCACAACAACTTTGACAATCTAAAGTGGGTAAAGAGAAATAACTCTACCGCAAAATAAAGTAATTCTTACGGAACCAACACATCAAGCTCCACCACCACAAAAGAGAGCAAACACTGCGCTAGTATATATAAAATTCTCAAAGTAGCTAAGAATAAAGGCCTAATGAAAAAAAGATTTTAGAGGCCTGTGGTGATGGAAAATACTGAAGCTACACCAAGAAAGTTGTCATCTCTTCTGGTAACTAGTCAGCGAGCCCAGCACGGTTTGCATGGTGAGCATCGAAGCATGACACTTGGACCTCGTGTCCAAGAATCCGCAGCCGAAAGGTCCCGGTGAAAGGATAAGTAAATATGGAGGCCAAAGCCCGTGACTTTGAGTAATATAAGAGGTGTGACATCGATACATATACTCAATCTATCTCAAAATCAACTCATCAAAGTGGATACCCAAAAGAAGGGATATCGATGAAAGATATGATGATCGACCTGGAGAATCCTCTAGGATCCCATCGTCGGTTTCACCCTACAATAAAAGGTTGATGTTGATCATGGTCCTTTAATAGAAGAAGTAGTTGTTCCGCATATTGAATGAGATCCACATCGATCGAAAATTTGTGCATGAAGAAAATAATGAAGAGGATTCTATGGAAGTAGAAGTTGTCTATATAGTTAGAGATATAGATGAACTCCGCTCACCATCGGCAGCGAACTTCAGGAACTGAACGATTTCAACATTTATGAAGAAGAGTCTTCAGAAGAAAATAAAGGATGGATCTTGATCTTTCTGAAGATGAAGAAGAAGACCGAATGAGAAAGAGATCATGAGTGTTGAAATTTATATGGTTGAACCAGAAATGATCACAGTACACTTTTATAATCGGCATTGTCGTCATTATACTTACTATCTCTACACAAGGAGAAGGGAAGTTCTTCCGAATATGAAAGGGAGAACAACAATAAGAAATAGAAGAAGAAGAGGAAGAGCCTATCTTGATTGATGTCATGGTGCTAACTAGAGCAAAAGAGAAATGCGTCAAATGGAGGTCAAAACGGGAGATTGCATAGCTTGATACCAAAATAAATAATATGATGGTACAAATGAACATCATGATGAAGATGTTGCACAAGAATAACACATCAGTGCAACACTTTTGTCTACTAACCAACAACTAATAATACAACTTCTATACCACCATTTATGGTTCCTCAAGCTTCTGCAGTACATGCTATGCATGAAGTGAGGAACGAAGTTAACCCACTACATCTCCACTCAACAATTCAAAATCACTAGCACACTTGAGCGAAGCATTGCTCGGTAGAAACAATCAATGAAAAGATAAAGGTCATAGCCTCAGTGGGTTGAAGTGAGTAAGGGTCACCCTTACCCTGAATATGACCAAGTGTCGAAAGTTTACTTAGTGCCAAAATTTAATACTTTAGCAAGCTTGATAATCCAAAGCAACATCTAGCCTAATTTAAGGCCACTTGTAGTAACAGGAAGGAACAATGCACTAATTTTTTTTGTCAATTCAGAGTAGCTAACCTCAATGCTTTTGAATGGTATAAAATTTCGAATGATTCGTTAAAATATTTGCTAAATTAGATCATATTTGTAAAGAGGTTTTCTAAAACGAGAAAATCATAATTCGACCTTGCCTTGCTAAAAGGAGAAAAGATGAGTTAGTGACAAAATTCATAAGTCGTTGGTGCAACCTAAGTATGAAGTGAGAGCAACAATTGTAAGAAGAACATGCGATCCAATTGCTAATGGGCAATATGCATGATAAAATGGCACCATTTCTATGCATAGTGTCGAGCAACATTCAGGACTTCGATATGGTGGCTAAATTTAAAAAGTTGAATCCTAAGTTTGAAGTCTATGCAGATAAAGCAAGGAGAAACAAACCTTGGACTTAAGAAGAAGCGAAATTCATGTAAACTTCAGCTCAAATGGAAAAATGGGTGATATACAATGTGGATAAAGAGCTAGGTGTACAATGATAATAAGGGTAAAAAGCCTGTTTATTCTAACCCATAGCCAAAATTGGTATTATGAGGTAATGACAAACCTCAGACTTTTCTAAGTGGTGGGAGCATCAAAACAAGCAACAAGAGATGATGAGAAAATGCAGCTCCATGTCTTAAGAAAAAGATGAACAAAGAATATTCCTTTAAAAAGGAGAATGTGGCTAAATTATTTTTGTAGTCAAAGCGGTCTGATTACAAAAATTAAAAGGCGAAGATGCTTATTAAGTCAATTATCCAAACTATTGTCCATATCATCCGGATGATAGGTAATCTATTGAATATTATTATGTCTTCAAAGATTGGCTAGAAAAGAGTATCGGAGGTGAATTTACACTATCGGCGGTGTTCTAGTCAATCCAAAAGAGAGTCTACAAGGATGATTACGTCCTCTTCTATCATCCTAAAAGTCAAGCGAAGGAGAAATTAGTTCAGACTGAAGAATGATAAACAATAGTCTCTAAAAAGACCGTGAAAATGCTGAAGCAGCTAAAATATGTCCCTAGTGTTAAGTGGAAATCACCACTTGAATATATATTGGACTTAAGAGATTCCTAAACCAAGTATTTAGGCTTCTGGCATTACGATAGGCTACTTGTCATGAGAAGCGGTCTACTAAATGCAAGCCTAAATCAAAGAAGCTAGCCAAAAAAAAAAGATTAAGAAGAGAACTACAACTCAAAAGATCATCAACAATCTAGAGGAATATCACCAGCCGACAAGACAACCATTTAGGCTTGAAGACTTCATGCCTAAACTTCATAGTGTTGAATCAGATGAAGAAGATAATGGTGAATCTTGTCCAGTAGAGACATGCTGAATTATCTGCGTGATGTCATATATTATTCAGCATCAGTTACTCTGAAACAACAAAGGTAGTCAGGACACCCATCACAACTCTTGTCGAAAAGCAAGAAGAGCGAGGAGCTAATGCGAATTTTGTTTAATAACTCAACAAGACAATAATAGTTCAGATGAAGATCTATGTTTTCATGATGGAGAAGAGTCATACTCATCGATATCATCACGTATGATGTTGAAAAATGAGTCTAGCCCTTTTGGCCAATCTTCCGAATAAGAAGAGAACTTGACCTCTTTGAAGAATCACGAGCAAGATTAGGTGATTCAAGTTAGGTTGATAAGTGATAAGTCTTACCACCTTCATCAAAGAAGGGATATGCAAATAAAGACAAAGATAAACAAATTGAAGTCACCAAAATATCATTCCAAGAAATCTAGAATAAAGCCTAAATCGAGAAGATAGATTATAATATTCTATCACATACGAGAAAGATCCTGTACAATTGAATGTGTGCAGGCTCTCTTGATGTCAAAAGACCTCGAGAAATTTTGATACCAAAGATCGAGTTATGAAGCTTACTTTTGAAAAAAATGCATGCAAACTCAAGATCTCCTAATAATCACATTATCTAAGGAAGGCCTTATGTTGTGAACAGCGGATCATAATCGTCCTCTTTATGTTACTATAGAGGGTGATGGTATCTCGATTAGCCGAATATTGATTGATCTCGATTCTTCTATCAATCTTATGAGTTTAAAGGTGTTAAGAGGATTATCACTGGATATCTAACATCTTGGGAGAGATAAGTTGATGGTTCATGATTTCAATGAAAAGGGACAAAAAACTTTGGTTTCTTTTATTCTCTTTCTCAAGTTCAATGATTTATATACAGAAGCCAAGTTTCATATAATCTATGCCGATACATCATTTAGAACTCTCTTGGGTCAGCCGTGGCTACATGATTATGGCATGGTCCCATCAACTATGCATCAATTTATGAAGTATCTGAAAGATGGAGAATAATTCAAAATTTCTGAAAACCTACAACCATTCTCCGTCAATAAAGCAAAGATCTATGAAGATACAAAATATTTCATCCTCAAAGAGCCTAAGCTAACAGAGCCTCTTGAAGCGGTAGCTTCCATAGAACTAAAGAAATTTCACAAAGTGAAAGAGTAGAAGCAAAGAGGAAGAAAGAAGGCAATGCCGACTCTCCCTAAAGCACTCAATTTTGCACCTAAGTCAAGCAAATAAGTTCCTCATTTGAGAAGTGACACAGAAGAGGGAGAAGATATCCCTGTCAAACCTAAGGAAACTTATAAGCTTTCAAGAAAGGTAGAGTATGAAATAAGTGATTCTAATTCAGACTATGATTTTGAATCTTTTCATGGAAATAGAGTTCAAATGGCTGCATCAAGGAGAATAGCTCACTTGGCAGAGTCAGATGACTCACTCAAAATTATACCCATCCCTTAGCAATGCTTCAAAGAAATCAGTCCACTGGAGGTTCATAATATTGAAGAATTGATAACATTCTATGTGCCGCCATTGAGTGAGAGTGGCAGAATAGGAACTCTATTTTACAAATCTGAAGAGTCTTAGCCTCAAGATTTTGAGCGACCTACTCAACATAAAAATTTTGATGAGATAGTGTCAATAAGAATACCAATATACTATCCATAGAAGTTGCAAAGTATGATGCATAAGCTTGGAATTCATATTGGAACTACTAAACATAGGACTCAATTCTTTAACAAGATGTGGAGCCAAAGAAGTCCTCAAGCATCTCGAAGAAGTGATAACTTTACCACTAAAGGTCTAGGGTTCATCCACAAATCTCATAAAGATAGAGCCTATTATAATATAATAGAAGCTGGATAGAAACTCTTAGTGATGAAGAAGATAATTCCCATGAAATTCTTCTTAAAAATGATGAAGAAGTTGAAGCCAAGCCCGCACCTGAAGAACTCGAAGATGGTGAACAAATAACTACTAGGAATGAACTTAAAGAAGTCAACCTAGGAGCTGAGAATGATCCCCATCCATCTTTCGTCAGTGCCCTTCTGCCTGATGAGAAAGTTGAGGAGCTGAAAATAATATTTTGTAAATTCAAGGATTGCTTTGCCTGGACATATTCTGAAATGCCAGGCTTATCCCCTAATGTAGTAATTCATAAACTAGCTATTAAACCAGATGCGAAACCTATTAAACAAGCTCCTAGGCGAATGAAATTGGAGATTGAAGAATAGGTAATTGCATAAACTAAAAAGCTAATCGAAGTAGGCTTCATTAGAGAGAAGAAGTATACAGATTGGATAGCAAACATTATCCTAGTTAGGAAGAAGAATGGCCAAATCCGTCTCTGCATTGACTTCTGGGATTTAAATAAGGCATGCCGAAAAGATGACTTTTCGCTTCCAATATTAGAACTACTAGTGGACAACACCTCCAACTACGACATATTTTTATTTATGGACGGATAGCTAGGGTACAACCAAATCAAATTGGCACCTGAGGATGAAAAATGTACATCATTCAGAACTCCTATTGGCATATATTGCTACATGGTCATGCCCTTTGGCCTGAAAAATGCTGGAGCTAAATACTAAAGAGCCATGACATGTATTTTTGATGAGTTGATTCATCAAAAAGTGGAATGTTATGTGGATGATCTGGTGATGAAGAGCTTAAACTGTGATAACCACTTCGAAGACTTGAGAATTGTATTGGAAAGAATTAGAAAATATGATCTCAAGATGAATCCTCTAAAATGTGCATTCGAGATATTCTCCGAAAAATTCCTGGGGTACATTATATGTCATTGAGGTATTGAAATCGATCCTGCCAAAATCAAGGCAATCGTGGAGATGCCTCCACCGAAGAGTTTGCGTCAACTCCATTCTTTATAAGGACATCTCGCATTCATCCATTGATTTATATCAAATTTATTAGGACGTTGTCAACCTTTTGCAAGGTTAATGAAGAAGGATGCTCTATTCAAGTGGGACAAGGAGTGTCAAGAAGTCTTCAATAGTATTAAAAGCTACTTATTAAATCCACCAATCTTGGCAGCGCCTATTCCAGGGAAGCCCCTCATTCTATACACAGCTGCATTAGAAGAGTCTCTCGGGGTATTATTAGCACAATACAATGAAGAAAACAAAGAAAATGCTCTTTATTAAATTAAACGAAGACTGATTGGAGCAGAAATGAGATACTCTCCGATAAAGAAGCACTTTTTAGCATGGATCTTTGCAATCCAAAAGCTCCATCATTATATGTTATCTTATAAGATTACCTTCATCTCGAGGATCAATCTGCTGAAGTACTTGATGATAAGACTAGCGTTGACAGGTCGCTTAGCAAGATGGGCAGTATTGCTTTTACAATTCAATATCACATATGTTTTGCAGAAAGCAGTGAAGGGACAAGTCTTAGTAGATTTTCTAGCTGCACATCCCATCCTTGCGGACTCTTCTCTTAATGATGATTTGCCCGATGAGCAAATTATGTTCATTGAAAGAGAAAAACAAATTTGGGAAATGTACTTTGATGGAGCCTCATCGATCAAACAAGTCCAACATCTAAATTTTCCAAGAACAGGAGCAGGAATCGACATCATCTTCATAACACAAGAAGGAGAGATAATGAGATGATCATATGGATTGATCGAGCCAAGAACTAATAATGAAGCTGAATATGAAGTATTAGTAGCAGGTCTGGAAGAAGCTATTTTCATAGGCATTCAAAACTTGCATATTTTTGGTGATTCTCAGCTTATTATAAATCAGGTACTTGGAATCTATAAAATTAACAATCTTGAGTTAGCTTTCTATCATAAGAGAGTTCTTGAGAGCTTATAGATACCAAATATGACATTAACTCGAGTCTCTCAATAAGAAAACTATTGCTTTGCAAAATTAACTAAGAAAATGACAAGTATGAATGGTGATTATGTCATGATCAACATATTTACTCAATGAGTTCTAGAGCAATAAAGTATCAATCCCCATAGGTAGCGGGGTTACCAAATTTGACACAGCAGGATGCGACTCAGGTTGCTCCTCATACTCTTCAAAATCAACAAGAAGTTGTACTAAGAAGAGCTAAGAATGGCATTGCTTTAGGAAAGCAGTGTGAAACCTTTGTTGTAGAAGAGTCATGTGATTGGAGGCAAGCCTTCATCGACTACTTTAAAGAAGGCAAATTACCAAGTAATAAATCACTAGCAGCTCAAATCGAAAAGAGAATGCTACGCTATGCTTTCATCAATAATACTCTATATCTTAGATCCTTTGAACAAATGTGGCTACGATGCCTAGGTGTAAATGAAGCTAGCAAAGTGATGGTTGAAGTTCATGAAGGACTTTGTGGTGCACATTAGTCAGGTCCCAAGATGACAATAAAATTAAAAGAATGGACTATTATTGGACATCTATGGTGAGAGACTGTATTAATCATGCTAAGAAGTGTCATGAGTGTCAAGTACATGGGAATCTCATCCATCAACCTCCAAATTAATTACACCCAACAATAACATCCTGGCCATTTGAATGTTAGGGTACAGATGTAATTGGACCAATTGATCCACCATCGTCAGCTCCACATCGCTTCATCCTAGCAGCGACTGATTATTTCTTTAAGTGGGCAGATGCTACTCCATTTAACGAAGTTACTGCTGACCGAGTGATCAACTTCTTCACGCATAATATAGTCTATAGATTTGGAGTGCCACGCGGAATAATTTCTGATAATGGCATAGCTTTCAAAAGTGCAAAGATTTATAGATTCATCGATCAACACAAAATTGATTGGCGATACTCTTCAATATATAATCCAAGAGCAAATAGTTTGGTAGAGGCCTTCAACAAGACATTAGTCAAACTACTCAAGAAGATTCTCACTAAAAATAAGAGAGAATGGCATACCAAGCTAATAAAGGCTCTATGGGCATATCGAATTACCTACAAGACGCTAACTAAAGCCACTCCTTATTCATTAGTATTTGGAACTGAAGCAGATCTTCCACTCGAAGTTGAGTTGCCTTCCCTTCGAGTAGTCATCCAATACAGTCTAACTGAAGATCAAAATGTCCGTCTGAGAATAGAGGAACTCGACGTGCTTGATGAAATTAGATTGCAAGCTCATCAAAATCTGGACGTCTATCGAGCAAAGATGTCCAGGATTGAATAAATATATATTGCATTGTATGTCTTCTTCCAGGTCTGAAGGCCTCGTCGTGCTCAAGAGGGTGCGACGAGATAAAAAATTGGTTGCGGTGTCGCAAGACACCACTCGCTACGCTCAAGAGGACGTACCGAGTAAGCCAAAACACCAGGTCGCTAAAAATTATGTCAAATCTTTGACTTAAAATGGGAGAGTAAATGAGCTAATTTAGCAAGAAAAAAATTTAATTTTAAACCAAAAGTATCAAATAAGAAAAAAAGGGAAATAAGAAATTTTGGAAGGAATAACATTCATTTAAAATCCATGAAATTTGGGGAGGCTAATATTAAACTCTCAAACTCTAATTGCAATTCTATGGTTTAAATTGCGTGGAAAAGTGAGTTCACTTTTCTTGTAAATCCTCAAAATTAAGCAAGCTTTAATGAATTTGGGGACTATATTCATAACAAACTTTAAAAACTCGATTCTAAGGATAAATCCAAATTGGGTTTAATTATTCTTATACAATATGGAGGTGATTACATTTTAATAAAATGAGTAATAAATCATCAAAATAACAAATCACATAACTTATCAAAAGTGATTTAAATTGAGCATAATCAAGTGAGAATTACAAAACTCAACAAGTAAACTAGAAATAATATTTTAAACTATATCTAAATCAAAATATCTTCTTGTCACGGACCAATGTAGAAGGAGATATTAAATAAAAAATCTACAAAATTATAGAGCTTCATTCTAAATTAAGGAATTTCATCTAATTATGATTTTCAAAATTAATGATTTCATTAATTAATGAAATTAACTGCTATAAATTCTTTGATCGTATTATAAATTTAAAGTCAAGAAATTTTAATGTCAAAAGGGAAGTACTAAAAGTTAGAATTAAATAAATATAAAATCAATCTCATAATTCAAACATAAAATGCCTAAAATTAGAATACACGATGGGTTTGACATATCAATAAATTCAAGTGTTTAAAGATGCTGGTTGCTCGATTTAGTCTTAGATTGATACGCAACAAAACCTTAAAACCTATAATAAGAGTTTCAAATCATAAATATCTAATGATATATACGTGACGATCAATCCTGTTTAAATAGAGTGATGATCTGGTCTCAAATATATTCAAATTAATCAATTTTTTCAACTCAAATCAAATATCAATCAGAAACTACTTAAATGGAATTCTATCATTAAAAACTTAAATCAAACTCAATCTATCCACCTTGATCATTATCGTGTGACAAATTAAGAAACTTTTTCACAAAGGAGCAATGTCAAATCAAAGTATTCTACATGTTCACTCTCAATCAATTCTTGCTAGAAGGATGTCCGTGTCCTCTAACTATGTGGCTCCAAGAGGCTCCACATGAAACAATCTCAATTAAAATGACGGTGGTTTCAACCACCCATTATATTACGATCAATGCACTATATCGATGTTCTCATGACTCCGCCTTTGGGATGTGAATCATGTGGGTATACTTGAGGCAAACAATCTGTAAAGATTAAGCTATCTCCTTGACAAACACCACCCCAAGTACAAAGATTTCTTGAATGACAACCCATGTATTGTTGATGAGGATCTTCTTCAAAGAGTTGACTACCTCCTCGACTAAGTAGAATAGGGACCAATGCGGTATGAGGAATCATGGGATCTAGATCGCACATCATCATTCCCCAACCATCGGTTTAAGCTAAAATGATGAATTTCATATCTTAAATAAAAACTCCTTATCTACTATACACTACCCATTGCATCTAATGACTATTAATTGAAAGTTTTCTCTCACTTATTGAGAGGAGTAATTAACTAGGGCTTGCACCTATAGAAACATGGAACGATCTAAATTCCTCACTAAATGAGGTGAAATCTCAGGTAGTGTCCTATCTACTATCTCATCTTCTTCAAAATTACACAACTTTAAGTCACACTCCTCAATTCAATATCAAATAAATTGTCGAGAGGTCGAAATTTTGAGCACAATATTGTAGTTAATATAAGTGGTATTGATTAGAGTGAAGAATTAGACGAAAAGCATATCGATGTATATTCTTGATAAGATTGAGATATGGCTTCACAACATATCAAAGAAGCAACATCGATGTATTTGACTTGTGAAGTTCAATATGTTAGTTCAATTTAATTATTTATCATGCTATCATTGAAAGGATTATTTTATTATTTTATTTTTATCAAAAGAAGACCACAAAGGCATGTATTGATATAAATATCATTGTTTATATTAACAAATTTTTTTAATTTTATAATAGAAACAAGCACATACACTTGCTACTACATAAAGAGAATGTGTTGCAAGAAAGCATATGAAGTTGAAGTAAGTGATACCTCAAGATCTAGTGATGAATATTTTATACACACAAAAAGTACAAATATTTATTTCATGTTGAAGCATTTTAAGAGTAATAAATCTCAAGGGATAGCAATAAATAAATAATTAATTGATTGTTGGTTGAAGTCTCTAAATTTTTCATGTGGTTGATAAACCTCTCATTTATGAGTAAAAAAATAAAGATTTTAATTAATCTGAAGTTGATAGAAATTCACATTTAATGCTATATCTAAAATTCTTTATCATGTCTTCTAAATAGAGTTCTTCTTCCATTATTATGCTTCAACTCAAAGCCAAAATCAAAACAAATGCCTCTTCCATCCACAATATCTTCCCCATCTTATTTCTTCCACAATATCTTCATTCCAACTCTGATAGTTCCTCATATTTGATCTCTCCAACACTATAGACTTACCAATGGCCAACTATCAAAATAATTTTAAAGTGTGAGAAATATAAACTAATAAATCCATTATTATTATTATTATTATTATTATTATTATTCACACATAAATTTGCATCCTCCATTTATTTGTTATAATATCAAAGTATTTGGGAACTCCAATAGCCAACCATTGGCAAGCATAGATTACATCAGAAAATCACCAAGGCAAGCAAAAGTAGCTAAGTAGTCAGACTATAATAAAAAATAATTAGGTTAAAACATGTTGAACTTGCTAGTTGCAAGCTTCTTGGAAAGGCATTAGTAGAAAACCCACCCAAGATCTCTATGAATATATATATAATATATTTAAATTTATATAAATCATATATATCTTTAATATTTCATCTATAAATTTATATATGGTATTTTAAAAAACGTGAAATATATTTTGTTAAGTATAAAAAATATTATATATATATATATATAAATATTAAATTTAGACAGATTTATATAAATAAATAATAATTATATGATATGTATATAGATCTATTCTTTTTTCTGTGAATTAATAAAAAAAACAGATTTAATTAGGCATCCCATATTTAAATTTAAAATAAAAGGTTGATTTAAATGGATTTATTTTTATTAAATTACTTATTAAATCATTTATGTATCCATCAGAAATCAAAACCCATTTTAAGAAAATGGATGGAAGTATTAAGATTTGTTAAATTAATTCCTTTGCATTATTATAAATAAATAAATACCTAAGATATATATATATATATCACAGTTATTACAACACATTAAGGAAATATGCATAAAATCAGACATGACGATATCAGTACACAACCAATTACACATAAAATATATTTAAAATATATTAAAATTTAATAATTTTAAGTTTACAATTATTAAAATATTTATAAAAATACACACATAAATATAATCATCATAAGTTATTTTAAATATTTATAAAAATAATTATCATCATAAAATATATTTTATTTTAAATAAAATATAAATAAAATAAAATAATAAATAATAAATAAAATTCATCTCAAACGCCTTATTAACTGGAAAATACAAACATTCATCAATTCGTTTCCTTAACAATCATCTCAATGAATTATCATGGTTCCATTCAACCAATCAAAAATAAAAATAAAAATTACAATATAAAATAATTAGAAATTAAATTTAATTTTGTCTCCTTCACATTTGTCATATATTGCCTTTATTCAAAAAAGAAGATGACACGCGAGAGTAATAAATCAAACGGCCAAGATCATCTCACATTCTCTATCAAATCCCAATCCGCCAATTACCACATGCCTTCCACCTAGCGTAAAATATTCGTCATTTCCCCGCCACGTCACCGTTAACGACTCAAACCCAACCATCCAAACGTTAGTTTATTCGACTATTAGTTTTGATTATATTAATTATCATACTTTTAAAGGCAACAGGGGATTGACGAAAGAGCGCCATACACTGGCGTTGTCACCTCCCACTTGGCTCCATCAGAATCGATTCGATTCTCATCATCGTTGGATAAATCAAACCGTTAAAATTTAAGTGTTTTTTAAGAAGACCGCAAACGAGCATGTATCAAGAATGAAAGGATCGAGATCCGAATATTGAACGTGATTTGAAATGATTTCTGACCCACTGCATCAATCGTGGCATATTCCTCCTGGAGGCGGTACACTCATGAAGAGAAAGAGATATATGTGTAGTAATTTCACCATCTATTGTTGTTTTCTGCTCGCAATGTGCAAACTTACCGAATTCCAGGATGGATCGTAGGGAAGTGGTCTAAGCTTAGCAATAACTTCGCAAAATAAATGAACTCTTTTCAAATTAATATTGATCACAATTAACTTAAATAAATATATTAAAATTTTGAGTGTTTTGATATAATATGAATTTTTAAACATATTTAAAAAAAATTTAAATACTAGATATATATATAATTAAATTTTAGTATTATGAGATATATAAAATTAATTTTTTTTAATAGTTTAAAAATTTTAAATCAATTACTAGATAAACCATCTCTATTAAAAATAGATAATGGTTTAATTAAATGACAATTTTAGGGAATAAATACCTCTAAAATTTTTTATTTATTTCATTTATGTAAGTTATGTTTTATAAACATTAATAAGTTTATTTGCATAAACCACAAATTTCAGTATAAAATAGACAATGATGAAACGTAAAGCACAAATCTCGAAATAACAAAAGAATAATGATTAAATTTTATTATTTAAATTTCAGTTGTAAGGAATTTTTCACAAGATTTCTCTATCAAAACTAGCAAAATAATAATAATAATAGAAATAATAAAGAAATATTATCCATGATGAAAAAATATTTTTTTTAATTAAAATGCATAATTCCATATTTTAAATTATTTCAATTTAAGTGCGATCATATAAAATTTTATTTTTCATAAATTTTTTTAAAAAATTAAAGAATAAATTTTTATTAAATTTAAGATTTATTTGTGACAAATGAAGCTATATGAAAAAATAATAATAATGGTACTAAAAAAAATCTATTATAAAAAGAAATTTTGTTGATGATATATAATTTTTTTTATTTTTTAAAAATCAAATTATAGCTTTTTAATTGTCATTATAGTTAATTAGATCAGATTAAAAAATATAAAATTTTCTGAAAATAAAATTTTTAAAATATAACTAAATTATATTTAAAATGTAAGATTCTAAATTACATTGAGTTGCAATCAAAGTAAGTAATGCATCTTTTATTGCAAACACGCGTGCTAATCCATAAAAAATTTCTCATGATGAGGTCTATGGAAGCATGCATGGCAGATACATGTGAGCAAAAAATATCCGTAAGAAAATAAAATAAAATTATAAATAATTGAAGTAATATCATTTATATTTCATGCAAAAATAAATTATAAGTAAGAGTATGTATTTCATATTAAATCAAATTAAATACATTAATAGTTAGGAAAAAATCGAATAGAATTGTAAAAAAAATTATTTTATTCCATTAGATTTTAAATTCACAGTATTAAAAAAAATTGAATTTTGATAATTCAAAGACTGAAATTAAATCATAATATAAGAAAAAAATGGAAAATCAAATTAAATAATGCATATATGACATTACATTTATTGAAAATTAGATATTCATTATTAGCATTTTTTATTAATCATTTTTTCAAATCTAATTAAAAATCTTAATCCAAATAACTCTTATTTTTAAATAAAAGCAATAATTCTTTTAATTTATTATCACATATATCTCTAGATTACCTTAAGCGTTCCATGCAGATTTGTAGCTGTTGCTGGCACATATTAATCTCTTGCTGTAATTTCTGAAAATACAAAAGAAAAAAAAATATTGAAGTTAAAAATTATTAAAAATAATATTTTATAAGGGGATTTACATACTTATCAATAACTTTTTATCTAATATCTAAATTCTTATAATTACTTTAATAATACCCTTATATTTGAATTACATCAAAATTTATGCATGTAAATATACATTTTATTTTAGATAATTAATATTAATAATATTTTTATGTCATTATTATTATTATTATTATATATAAATCTCATATGTATATTAGAGTTATAAGTAAATATAAAAATATAAGAATTTAATGATATGGATGTAAATTTCAATTATTCTATTTTAATTTTTTTATTTCAAGTTCAGAGTTAAGATCAAAATACCTCAGCTTTTGTGTATCCCAGCACTGAATTAGGCCCTACATAAGAAAAAATAAAGGAAATATATAAGAATGATAAAATATAAGAATATTGAGATATTAATTAAATTTATCTGAAATTAAATAATTAAATGTTATATAAAACATTTTTAAATATAATTAATCTAAAATTAAAATTTGAATAGTACAATATTTATCCAATAGCATTTTTTTTAAAAAAAATTCCTTCAACTAAATATAAATAATAATCTGGATAATTGGATAAATCTCACATCGGAAATTGTAAGAGTCATCAAATAAAGAAATATGCATTAAATAATTAATAATAATATACAATATATTTCAATTTTGTTAAATTAATTAAAATTTTAAGAAGAAACTTAAAATTGATGCCAACTTACCTCTTTGTGCATGTTAACTCTGCTTCAAAATTATGATTAGAATAGCATAAATGTCAAAATATATCTCTTTTAATAAATAAAAAATTAAATTAAATTTCATACCCTGCTCTATCATGCTCCGGGAGATTAACGTATCTGCCAATAACATCTTCAATCCTGTAGAAAAAAAACCATTAAAATGCAATTAAATTTAATATTTCATGTAAGCTAGAAAAATAATATATATTTATGCAAAATTATAATTTTCTTTCATGGTTAATTAAATTAATATTTTTAATAAATATAAATTATCCTTCCCATAACATCGATATGAACAAAAAATAAAATTGAACAAATTAACAGATCAATTAAAATATAAAAGAAATGCATGAAAACTATGGATCGATGAACATAAATTATATAAAGAAAAAAAGAAAAAAATTATAATAATAAAAAGAAAAATTGAAAATGGATCATAATTAATTACGCTGATTTCTCACCGGAGAAGTGGGATGAGAAACATGATGCGATATCAATATCGCAGAGGAATGAGCTTCGATAAATTAAGGCGTTCAAAAAAGTCACCTGCCTATTTGTGTTATTCTCTATTCTCTTTATCTGCAGCTTCACCTACCCATTTATTTTTTATATATCCTTCTAAGAAAAAAGGATGAGCCAATATTAGAATTATATATATATATATATATATATATATATATATATATATATATATATATATATATATATATATATATATATATATATATATATATATATAGAGAGAAAGAGCAAAGATTGAAAAATAAATTGTGAAAGGGATCAAAGAGAAAGAAATAAGTTTAAATATGTAAAATTTGGATGGGTTATAAAGGAATCGGAGGATGGATTGTGTAGAACAAATTTAAGGTAATTTCGATGTTCAACGAATGGCATGCTTTTTTATGATCGGAGGCCATTTGGTTCGAGTCGACGCCAAATTGAGTCAATTTCAGCTCAAAATGTACGTCGCTGCTTTCGACCGCTTGATTTTCGCGCAGACTCATCCGAATTGAGTGCAAATAGTCTCACTTGATAGATTTCGGCATTTCAAAGCGAATGACTTGATCAATTTCGCGAACGGAGGTCGTTTGATTCTGGTCGGTGCCTACTGTCCACGATATGCGTACAGGTGTGTTGACGACTCGAGCGCTTGATCAGTTGATTATCATGTCGTGCAATATTTACATCTTGACCAATTTCAACATTCTGAATGCGATGACGAAGTCCGTTCGTCGATCGGAGGTCATTTGAGTTGATTTCGGTGACATCCTGTGCATTTCAGCCTCGATTTGCTCTCTATCACTTCAAACCACTCGACATTTGTAATGCACGCCTAATTAAGCTGCATCTCATTTGATAGATTTTGATATTTTGAAGCTAACGAGATCAATTTCATGAACGAAGGTTGTTTTTCATCATCGGCTTCGACTAGTGCGTTGAGATTTATAGCGGCCTTAATCGAATTGATCGTTAGATTTTGCAATATTTATATATTGATCAATTTCGATGTTTTGAACTGACGGAAGTCCGTTCATCGATCGAGGTCGCTTCGACCATTTTCGTGACGTGTATTTTGAGCCTCAATTTGATTGTTACTAAAGTCCATCGAAATTTGTGGTCGGGCTTGATTTATGACACATATGTGGAGGTCAACATTGTAGATCTTATAAGAGAGAGAGATCATTAATGGAGGAGAAGCAGTTGTGAGGAAGGTTCGGAGCCAATGGCCAAAATTATCCCACATATGTTTTTTTTATTTTTGTGACGGTCAACGCCATCCATTCCTTCCACGTGTCTCCTTCCAACTAAAAACCGAGACGCCGTTAACGATTGTGTTTTCTTGACTTTTGATTTTGTTAATTTTTTTTTCAATGTGGGATGGAGAAGAAGAGGAGAGAACTTTTCTATTAAATTGTTGTCACTATTTGTTTCATTTTATATTGAACTAATCATTAGATTTTGTGGTTTTTTATGATATTAATTAATTTATATTGATATATCCTTTTAAAATTTATAATTCAAGTATGGATTTCAAGTTAAAGCATGTTCAATCAAATTAAACGACTCAACGGATAAGTCTAATAACACTGATGCGCGATGGTCGCGGTGACCAAGGATGTTGGCGGCCGAGGGTGGTCGGCAAATGCAATAGCGAGCGATACGATGGCGGCAGCGCAGAATCAGGGAGACCGGCAATACGGTGGTGGCCGCAGAGATTGCCGGAGGACGGGCGGAATGGTAACGGGTAGGCCGATGGGGTGGTCGACAGCAATCGATGGTGCATGGCGACTAGCGCGAATGGGCGGATGACCGATGATGGTGGTGACCGAGATTGCCACGGTCGGCGAACCTATCCGAGGTTGTTTGTAAGAGTGACTCAATGACGTTAACTGTATGGAAGATGTTGAATCAACTGGTGGTTTTAACCTATTGAGGTTGTTTGTGTGAACCCGGCGACATTAACTATGGAAGAGGTTGAATGGAATCCGAGAATTTTGACTTATCCGGTTGTTTGTTAGAGTTTTGCTCGATGCTAACTGAAGAGAAATTGAATCCGAGATTTTGACCCATCCAAGATTGTTTGTCGAGTGTTACCCGGCGACGTTAACTTGTATGGAAGAGGTTGAATTGAATCAAGATTTTGACCTATCCGGTTGTTTGTCAGTATGAATCGACGTTAACCTGTGGAAGAGGTTGAATTGAATCGAGATTTTGACCTATCGAGATTGTTTGTCGTGAGTGTTACCAGACGCTTAACGTGGAAGAGGTTGAATTGAATCGAGAATTTTGACCGCGGTTGTTTATCGTGTTACCATGATGTTAACGTATGGAAGAGATTGAATTGAATGGCGAGGATTTTGACCTATCCGGTTGTTTGTCGGTGTTATCCGATGACGCTAACTGTATGGAAGAATTGAATCAAGAATTTTAACCTATCCGAGGTTGTTTGTCGTGGTGTTATCCGGCGATGTTAACTGTATGGAAGAGATCAATTGAATCCGCTAAGGATTTTGACCTATCCGAGGTTGTTTGTCGTGTTACCCACGACGTTAACTCGGTGAAAAGGTCGGAAGTCCACGGACCTTTTAACCTATCTAGTTGTTCATCGAGTATTTGCTTGATGACGTTAACATGGAGTAGTAAGTTTTGATATATATCCGAGGTTTGTCGAGTCTTGCTCGATGACGTTAACCTGTATGGAAGAGATCAAATTGAATCCGCTGAGAATTTTTGACCCATCCGAGGTTGTTTGTCAAACTATTACTTGATGACGTTAACCTGTATGGAAGAGGTTGAATGGAATCCGCTGAGGATTTTTGACCTATCCGAGATTGTTTGTCGTCGCCGGCGATGTTAAGTATGGAAGAGATCAATTGAATATGATTTTGACCCATCGAGGTTGTTTGTCAAAGTATTACTTGATGACGTTAACTCAGTAAGAGGTCAATCAAAACATCCGTTGTAGTAGCCAAAGTTGCCTTTAACCTTGGTCTTTTTCATTGGCCGACTTGCTTCTCTAACTGATAATAAATTAGATATCTAGAATATTGATTTAGATAATCTTTTGAGATTAAGAGTTGCCCCCCAGTTTTTGACAAAATCTGAAGGAACGAAGTTTGACGAATCTTCATTTTTCGCTTGCGCTCTTTAAAAGCTTGAAATGCTCCACCTCGATAGTGGTTTTGATCTTATTGGGAAACTTGGTCGTCATACAAGATGAAATAATGTGAATCAGTTTTCCACAGACGACACCAAACTATTGTGTGCTAGAAAACCAGTTGCGGTAGAGTGAAAGTTTACGCCTTAGCCTTGTGAAATCCAAAGACACACGTGTATTTAAAGAGTGAACAAGAAAACCAGAAATTTTAACGTGGAAAACCTCAAAAGAGGGAAAAATCAAAGCCTAAAAAAGCTTCCACTATATATTTATTTTGAGTACAAGTTTTCGATAACGGATTACATATTATCAGATATGAGAAGTGATAATGGGAATCCCAAAATCGACAACAATATATAGTCGCGTTAAGTCAATAGTTGTGGTAGTAGATGATGGTGAAGTGAAATTAACGACGATGAAGGTCATCATGATGGTGACCACGAGATTGACAAAAGGATCAGATCGGCCGACGGGCGGTGGTGGTACAATGCCGAGTGGTGGCACGATGTTTGGAGGATTTTGAAGCTTTAGAGCTCTCTCCTCTGCTTGACCTCCCCTCATATGAAGAATGATGAGCTATTTATAGATTGGAGGAGTGGTGTATCTATAAATACATGCAAAATCTGAACCACTCCTCTCTATGGGACGGCTCAAAATGATTCCTTTGATCATTTGATGTATTTTAAGTATTTGAAAGCTCAAATGAAGTCATAATTATGAGATCTTGGGCTCGTTAGATCCGACTCGTCGAGATGCTCAATTTGACTATAAACACTCAATGTTTGAGAGTTATTTAGGGATTTAACTAACATCCAGAGTTTTCAAGGATATTTTAAGTGCTTGACCTCGTTCAACGGATCGCCTTGCTTTAGCATCAAGATTCGTGCAATTAGTAGTATTTTAAGTGTCATATCAATACTTATAATTAGAATTTATAATAGTGCCCAACTTAAGAATTGTGTGATTATAATTAAAATTTCTTCTACTAAATTTTGATATACTATAGAAAATTATCCTCTAAATCTTGATAGTATAGGTATAGGCACAACTAATTTCCCATATTTAAAATAATAATAATTTTATTTTATGTCAAATAAAAATAAGATAATGTATAACAACTCTTCTTATAAAATTAAATTAAGGAAAATAATATTAAATTCAATGCTCAACTATGCACTATGCCATACATATAGTCATTAATAGCTTGTTTTTGTAATTTATCAAAATTTTTATTCATCCAAATATATCAATCGTGGAATAAGATATAAAATGATATATTTGTTGTAAATGATTCCCCAAAAATGTTTTAAATTATTTAACAGTGAAATCCAGTACTACACTTTAATAATAATATACTAATATTGAAGGGCTAATTTAATAATAATCTTTGCTAATTTTATATTATTAAGAGACTATGACACCTAAAAGAGAGGATGAATTGAGTATTTTAGATGAATTTTAAATTAAAATTTAATTTTAAAACTTTGTAAAAAAATGTTTGTTATAAAATATATAAGATTGTTTAAAAAGAAAGAGCAAAGAAATAACCAAATCAAAAGTAGCAAAGTAAAAATTGGATGCACATAAATTGTTTATGATTTGGCTAAAACTCATAAATCGCCATTCATGCATAGTCATCTAGGAATTCACTAATCAAATGAGATTACAACAAATCTCTGACTTTTTATACTAGGCAAGTTCAACTCCAATAAGTACATTACTATACAGATAAGTACAACTCAATACATACTTTTAATACTAGAAAGTACTCAACAACATACTTTCATACATAAAAGTATACCAAATAAATTAGTACAACAACAACAACAACAACAAGCCTTAATCCCACTAGAGGTTGTCTACATGAATCCTTGCCTCCATTATGTCATTATGTGTCAAATTCTCATCTAATTCAAGTATACTAAGATCATTATTTATACATCTTAACCAAGTCTTTTAGGTCTACCTCTACCTTTCTTAACATAAGGCAAATCTAATGCATCTACTCCACTCATCTGACTAGACTTTATGTGGCCAAACCATCTCGACTCCCTAATCTTATCTACCATATTAAACTTTTTCCCATACTCATTTTGCATTCTATCTCTAAGAGTAAAGCCACTCATCCACCTAAGCATCCTTATCTCTGTAACACTTAACTTAGTCTTATGCTTCTCTTTTATTGGCCAACATTCTGCACCATAAGTCATTACAGGTCTTACCCCATCTTATAAAATTTTCCCTTAAGTTTAAGTGGAACTTTTCTATCACATAATAGGCCAGATGCATTCCTTCACTTCAACCATCCAACTTGAATTCTACTAATAACATCTCCATCTATTTCACCATCATTTTGGACAATAGAGCCTAAATATCTGAATCGCTCACTCTTATTAATGACTTGATCACCTAAAGTCACAACACTATCACTAAAACTTCTACAACTAAAATTACACTCCATATATTCTCTATGCTTCTCTATCAAACCTCTTAACAAATGTATAGCATCCATAGTAGATCTACCTGGCATGAAACCAAAGACAGAGAAACTTACGTCACATCGTAACCTATGCTCAATTACTCTCCCATAATTTTAATGTATGGCACATTAACTTAATCTATAATTTGCACACTCTTGTGCATCACCTTTATTCTTAAATATAGAACCAATAAACTCTTTCTCCACTCATCAGCATCTTTTAGTCTTTAAAATAATATTAAAAAGATTTGTAAGCTAAGAAATTCCTTGATCTCCTAAACATTTCCACACATCTATTGAAATATTATCGGATCTTTTCCACATTTCATTTTCTTTAAAGCTTCACTAACTCAGATTTACTAATGACGATAGAAATGAAATTCTCTATTATTGTTTAGGTATTAAGGTTGCTAAAATCAATCGTACTTTCGGATCCTTCATTGAAAAGTTTACCAAAATATCTCATCCACCTATTTTCAATATCTTTTCTAAGAAAAGCACTTTATTATTTTCATCCTTAATACCCGCACTTGAACTATGTCTTTACTTCTCCTATCTCTTTGTTGCTAACTTATACATACATCTTTCACCTTCTTTGGTATCTAATCTATTGTATAAATCCTTTTTTGCATCATATATTGCTTTCTTAGAATCTCGACAGGCTACTTTATATCTTTCCCAATTCTCCGGATTTTTACATATAAACCAAGTTTTATAACAATGCTTCTTATTTCTTATCTTTTCTTGCACACTGTGACTCCACCACCAACTATTCTTATTAAAAGAAGCTTTTCCTTTTGATTCTCCAAGCACATCTTTAGCAACTTGCTTAATTTCACTTGATATTTTTTCCCACATAACGTTAGCTTCTTTATGAACACCCCAAATTCTAATATCTTGTAGCTTGCTCTTAAAAATATTTTTATTTGTGTTCTTTAAGTGTCCCCATCTAATCCTAGGACAATAATTTAGTTTGTTTTTTCTCTTACAACCTTTCATCTTAAAATCTAAAACTAATAGTGATGTTGGTACTTAAAATTTCACTTGGTATGACCTTACAATCTTTACAATTTAAACGATCTATTTTTTTATCAAAAATAATCAATCGTGTTTTACTAGATCCATTTTATAAGTAATAATATGTTCATCTCTTTTCTTAAAAAAAAGTATTAGCAACTACAAAATCATAAGCTAAAGCAAAATCTAATATAGTCTTACCTTCTTCATTAGTCACTCCAAATCCATAACCACCATGAATACTTTTAAAATCTTCTACTACTCTACCAACATGTCCATTTAAATCTCCTCCAATAAATACTTTTTTTCAAGAGATATCTGTTGTATTAATCCCTCTAATTCATTCCAAAATTTTTCTTTTACGCTTACCTCAAAACCTACTTGAGGAGCATAGACACTTATAACATTGATAATCTTAGTATCAATAATAATCTTTAAAGCTATAATTCTATCTCCACATCTATTAATACTTATAATATTATCCTTCAAACTTTTATCTATAATCACACCTACACCATTTCTAGTTCGACTTTTACCTGAATACCAAAGTTTAAAACCTAAAGTATCAATCTCTTTGGCCTTCTCACCAACCCATTTAGTTTCTTGAACACATAAAATATTTATCTTTCTATGAACCATAATATCTATTAATTCCATTGATTTACCTATAAGAGTACCTATATTCCAAGATCCAACCTAATTCTAGTTTCATGGACTAACTTCTTTGCCCGAGATCCGTCCAAAATGTGGGAACCCTTGCTTATTTAACAACACTGGGCCAAGTGCGCTCTAGCACACATTTTTCATCAGATTCCATACAAGCCTGGGACGCCTAGCATTAACACAATGATTGAAAGGATTCATGTCATGATTATTTCGATAAATTTTACGCTGGTTGTCGACTACCTAACGCAACCCTCCACTTTTTGCATCCGGACTTGGGACCGGCAATGGTAGTGTTAAATAAATTAGTACAAGAAAAATGAAAATACAAGAATAAAATTTATCTATCTAATTTTTAAATAATTGTGCTCATAAGCCCAAATAAAATAATATTAAGACAAATAAGAAAGAGCTCAATATGTGTAGATTTCTTTTAATTTTAAAAATATCAATGATATGATCTTTATATGAAGTACTTGAAATAAATGATTTTGAAAACAATTTCACAAGGTGAAATAATGATTTGAAAATATGAATTTAAAACAACTTTAACACAATGTGCAAGGATAAAAATAAATTTTAAAAAATTTGTATAAAAGTAAACTACAAATATCATGAATATGTAAACTATAAAAATAATATTTGTAAAAGTCTTAAAGATGTGATATCACAAATCAAAACACAATTTAGTGACAAGAAAAAAAATATTCAAATCACTTAAAAAATGATTGAAATGAACTTTAGAAAACCGTCAACAATGTTAATAGCAATTCATTTCAATCACACCAATATATCAAAAATCAAAAATTATATTGATTGAAGCAACTTGAAACAATCTTACTCAAGTCTCTTTGATGAATGAAGATGTAAGCACAAGACTTGAAACAATTTGTATTTAATGAATTCAAAACAAGATTTAATTCCACCAAAGTATGTATATATATGAATGAATAAGTGCACTCGTCAAACTACTAGAGCTCAGCTCGATTAATGCTTGTTCATATTTATTCAAATTAATAAAAGAAAAATAAGCTTGAATATTTTTTGAAAACTTGAAGTTTAAATGAACTAAATATGTATATGATCTTATTCGCTTGTTTATGCTTATGAACTAACCATGAACTCATGATTTATGAATTCAAATTTTCATTTGTTCAAATTTTCATTTATTCAAAATTTGCTTGTCTTCAAACTTGTTTGAATCATTCAAATTTGAGCCGTAGAAGACGTGCATATTTTAAACTATTGAAAATAAATAAATAAAGATTGAAAACTGAGCCGAACACGATTGAATAAGATAATTTTTTGTTCAGCTCTTAAGTAAATGATCTCAAAATAACTGTTAAATATCATCTCGTTTAAAGAATGAATCAAACATGAGCTATTCATGAACAAAGAGTTACCCCAATCAAAATGCTACTAACAAAGGTTGATTTCATAGATGGGGAATGCTTATGTCGACCAAGATGCAAATTCGAAAGCGAATTATAATTACTTGTGGACTCATGCCTTGATAGCTGATGAAACCTATAACAACATTCAATCAAACGACAATTTTTCCTCATCCGACATTACAGATTGTGATGAGGCTATTATGCAAGAAAATGAGGTTGGAAATATTGATAGATATGATATTTATGCTCCTATCTGTAGTGGATCTTCTTCAAATATAAAGCCTGTTAAGTTCTTAACTTTTCTTATAAATTCTTCAAATTTTGATTTCATAATGTTAAAAATACAAATTAAATTAAAAAAAATTAATTTCCATTATATTAGTCAGTTCAACCAGATCCTTGTGCTACTGACTATGTTAAAACCTATCTGAATCTTCCTGAGGTGCAGAAAGCACTCCATGTAACTGTTCTTTTATCATATCCTTGGACTGCTTGCAGGTAATTTTGTAAAAGTAAATTTTTATTCAAATTAAATTTATAAATTTATTTAATATCATTTTTAATGTCATAATTGTTTTTTTACGATGATGATGATTGAAAGGTGGAATGATTCGCCTGCCACAGTGCTGCCAACTATTCAGGAACTAATTGGCAGCGGTCTGAGAGTGTGGTTTTATAGGTTTTTCCTAACTCATTAACATCATTTTAAATATTTTATTTCTCTTTTCCATTATATCAACTTGACTCTCTCTCTCTCTCTCTCTCTCTCTCTCTCTCTCTGGGGGATCAAGATTCGCTTGTCTCGACTTGACTAGGTATTCGATGAAATGCTAAAGCTTCCCGCT